>OZ010723.1:6667592-6675092 GCA_963932345.1 Ophion ventricosus
ACTTTCTCACTAATATTTTCACATCCATCCATCCATCCAAGCCCAAGCCCAAATAAACCAAAACTATCCCAAACAAACCCAAACAAACCCAACGAACCCAAACGGACTCAAACGAACTCAAACCGACCGAAACGAACCCAAACGAACCCAAACAAACCCAAACGAACCCAAACCCAAGCCCAAAACCAAACACAAATCCAGACCAATAAACCCAAACAAAAAAAGAAACCCAAACCCACCAACTTGCAATGTACACACCAAAATTTGAATTTACAACTTGTAACCACAAATGACTCTACATGTAATGCAGCATTTTTCAATAAATCACAGGCATTTAGCATGTCGCAGCTCCCCCACCCTGCTACAATACAGCGGCAGTGGAGTGGGGGTAGCGTTAGTTTCGTGTGACATCTCGCTAAATCAGACTCCCTATATACATCTTTAAAAGCATTTTCAATGCTAAGAAGGAAAAAAAGATTACGATGAAAGTGCACGTGCAGACCTGCGCGGTTGCTCGAACATGAACTACATCATTTTCGGACAAACATTTCGGGGAAATTCGAGAAAAGTAATCGAGACAGTGGGATTAATCAAGCGGCAATTCTCTCAGTCTATCAAAATCCTTCTCAAGACAGCATCACTAAATTTAGGTCACTTGGATAGAACCGACGCTACGGTTGTTTAAAATTTTACAATTTTGGCACTTCTGAAAAGGTGGCCAAAAGGGACGAAACATTTTTTTTCGACTTTTAAACCATTCTAAATGTGTATCTGATGGGACATTTTGCGCCGATTATAAATATCATGGAGTTTTTCTCGAAAGCTCAAAATGAAGCCGGCTAAATGCGTAAAAACTTATTTTCAAAAACTTTTGACGATTTAAAAAAAATAAAAACGAATGCTTTTGCGAAGAATGAATGGTCAATTTGTATCCAGCAGATCGAAAAGCATCGATAAATACTTATGAAACAAATATTAAGAACCCAATTCCGTTTTCGCATCCTGGCCAAAAAAAAGCTTCCTTCACTCAATCGTAGCTCAGTTTTTTTCCGTTTCGATTTTAAACTCGGCTCTGCGCGCATTCTCTACGCAATCATATGCTCTAAAAAATGAAGCTCGGCTCGTCAAGCAACGATTATTTGTCGTTTTTTGGCCGAATTTTTAAATCGCTTCATACGGTGAGGACTCTCAGATGTTTCAATTAGGCGATACCCACCGACCGAATGAAAATATCGGGATAACACGAACCCCGTTGAGTCTACCAAAAATCCTCGTGGGAAAGATACCCAACTTTCCAAATCGATTAGTTGAGACCCGAGGTATGCTTATACCATACTGAAATAAGGCTAAGAAAATCTTATTTCAGACATAAATGCTCCACGGTAATATTAATATAAATAACTACACTAATCGACGTCACCTTCGATCGATGATGTCCATTAGTGTACTTTTTTTTTCAATTCATATCAACGGAGACAATTTACATTTAGAATGTCCTGTGTATTGGCCCTGACCTAGCCCAATACTTGAAAGTTTACAAAGTTAAAAATACGGAAGCATACTGAAAACAAAAATGTCTACATAAAATTGAAGACACGTATAAAATTGCAGCAAGCCTTCGGTACAGATTTTAACGAAACAATGACTACATTCGCGCAAAATTGCGCGTAATATAACGATCCATTAATCAGGTCCGTCGCAACGAGCCCACAAGTTGACCAAAGCTTCCCATTGACTGGTAATCCATTGAGTCAATTAAATATTTCTATCAGTGCCATCTGCCATCCCTCCGTCGACTCTATTCCCGGCTTAATTTGAATAATCCGAAGCCGCTCGACGAGATCCTTGACGCTATAATCCGCGAAGAGGCGAAAGAAAAAAAAAACATTATCAGATACTCGCCTACGGTTGTTGCAACGTTTTTCCGGTCGTCGAAAAAGTCGCAAAGTCAATTAATGCCGCAAACGATTTATCTTTGATTTTGCCGCAAGCAGTGATCCGCGAGTCTCAAGATCTAATAAGAATGCTTATTGCGTTATAAACACACGTGCGCGTTTCTATACATCGCAACCGATCCGACAGTTACTACCGCAAAATAAAAAATGAAAATGAGTAACAAAAAAAAAAGTAATAATGAAAGATCTACTGGTGTGCTTTCTAGAACAACGCGGCCTTGATTCGTGAGCTCCACACCTACATCCGTGCTAACCATACCGGGGAATGTATATCCGGTACAGATCGCACGCTTTATTTGATATCTGTGATATCTCGCTCGCGATTCCATATACTTGTTTGCGGATCGTTCGTTAATTCGTCGACCATCTTGGCATTGTTGGAAAATAAAAAATCCGAAGATAAAGAATAGGAGAAACTAGAAAATGTTCACAACTGATCGAAGATGAGCTAATCAATTGATTATTCCCTTGATTGTAACTGCATTTTTTCCACATTCTACATTGACAAATTGTTGTTTCGTTTGAGAGCCTACAACCCTTTCAATTATTGTTCCGATCTGGTATTGGTATTGGTCACGCAATATTGTGGCGTAAGTACGAGTATGGGTCATTTGCACCTGATTGATGGACCAAATGGTCATTTAGTCCATAAAACGATCATTTGGTGATAGCCCATCAATAGTCAATCCATTTTGATGGATTCATTTATCGCCGGCGGTACTTGGAGTTAAGCGCAGCGTTGTGCATGGCCGATACTCTGAGCAGTGACCGCTTATCCGTGCACCTGCTGGCGCACCAACCGGTAAGCGGAAGGCCAATACGTCTGAGCTCTTGGTGTAGATACTGGAGTAAAACGTCTGTGCACCAGAAAATCAGAAGAATACAGGGCCGTCTATACCGGTACGGGTTTTCCACAGTTTTCCTGTACCCTCGGCAAACGCGGTATAGCGGGGTTTAAGACAGCTGTGGACGCAATGGAAGTTGTATTAGCGAAATGTGGGTAGAGCCTGACAGGTAAGAGCTCAATTGATAAGACTAATACGCAAAACCCTGCAAAGATATGTCTTGGAACTCAGGAAATAATAACAATACTCTACTGAAAAATACTTCTCTTTCTTCATAAGAAACTTACATTTCATTTGAAAGTTCCACACCAGAGAACAACATTTAACAATTTATTGTATACCGAGAATGAAAAGACCGTCACAGCAGATGTGACAGTTTCATTATTTTGAGCACTATTCTGTGTTACGATACATACTTTAGCCAAAGCTCAATTTGTCGACTCGAGATATAGTGGCAAATTTTCCCTTTCCTCCATAAACGATACATTTTTTAATTCACGCGCTCAATAATCGTGACTGCATACGATGATTTATTTGAAGTTGACAAACTTAATTTTCGCAACTCTGCGGTTGTACTCAGCTATAAGAATCGTAATTGCTTTCAATGATTATTCTCATGTGCGCGGCTTATTATTATCTGTCACCGCAAGCGTTTGCTTGGGTTCAAGGTGCACTCCTTAAAGAAAACAAGATCAGTCATGAATGAAGATGCACTTTATAAAAAGTGCTTCAATCGAAGCTGGGGATTTTCATAGTAATAAAAGAACTTTCGATTATGCATAATTGAATGTATTTCTGATAGTCACCGATCCGCAGATGCGATGTAATCCACATAACTACCCCTCACGTTTCCCCCTAAGAATTTCTATGACAATTTATTGCTAGATGTTTTTTTCGGTGAAAACTGCATTTTTACCCGAAAAAAAGATCTTCATATTCAAGTCTTGCAACACTTGTGGTGGCGTAGTTGAAAGAAATTCGTTGATAATGCACTTTCTCGGGCGGATCTGAAATCCGGAGATTCATAGATCCGCGGACGGGTTACGAGGAAAATAAAATGGAGGTAAGGGATTTGAAGCTAATAATAGTGTAAAGGCAATACCGGCTAGACAACTAGTCGAGACAATAAGCTCTCGCCGTGAATCTCATTAATATTCGAGACGTCAGACGTCAGTGAAAGGTGCTCGCTCGGCCACCGCATACACTCGCGACACATTTTATTGTTTATTTTCCTTTCATCATTTGAATAATGATGCCTCAACACGTGTCGAGCCAGACCAGGAGAAAGACTCTTATGCATCGTGTTCATGCGGATGAGTTATGCATTCGTTTTTTTCACGGTGAGCAAACAACCCGAGAAAAGGTCACCAGCATTTGTCCATTCCCAATACATGTCTCGTTTGATAAATATGGAATGAGAAATAAATAGACTTGAGTTTTTATTGGATTTTCATGATCCGCGAGGCCTCTTTTTTCTATTGTTGGAGCTCCGCACGGAGAATCAAAAAATTGATCATTCTAATTTTATTCTGATGGCACAATTGATTTATATAGGAATCAAGAGAGGGCAGGGAGAAATAATCGACAACCAATGTTTAATCAGCAATTGAAAGGAAAGGAACTGAATAATTTTATTAAAATGAATTCAATCGTAACATATCAATATCGTACTGCTCATGCTCCCGTTTGAGGACCGACTGCCCGTCTTTGATCCTGTCACTGCTTTTCTTGCCAAGGCAGACTCGCAACACTCGTCCTCAGAACCAGACCCTACATATATATATATATATATATGCATATCCAATAATTTTTATATCTAACTACCAGTTCCAAATCAAGGTCAGACTACCAGAGCTGACAAATATCTCAATCCTTGACCTGACAAAATGCCACTTTGTTTTCAATTACAAGCAAATGCAAAGCTTATTAATGAGCACTGAAACGAAAACCACTTCACTCTTTTTTCGACTGAGGAATAATTTTGATAAGAGCGCTTCGAAGCGTATGTCGTTAGATCAATCGATGAACGGCACGATCGTATATTTCCATTGAACACGACTGGTCGTAAAGAAAAATCCCGATTGCCATACGATTTTCTAGTAATAGAGATTCGAAAAGTCCCAATGGCGTTTGTCGAGTTAATCGATCGAAACGCTTGTCCCAATTAGTCGAAGTCGAACCTGTCTGGTGTCAGTGGTATCGATATTGGACACGCTCGCATGTTATAATCGCTGAGCTAACGCACGCCCGCGCGTGAGGCATTTAACAACCAAGTTTTGCAGCGAACGTGCGACAAGAGGGCAAAAGCAAAAGTTACTGGAATATTATGCTTCGCCCCGCCTGTACGTGGACCACGCCTCTGTAACAAGGCTAGAGATTCGTATCGGTGTCCCTTGCCAAGAATGTGTCAATAGCTCGCACTCGCGTATGTCGATGAACGAACGTCGCCCTTCAAAGAAACAAGACACCATTTTCATGTAGCCATTTACCGACGATCGCTCGCCAATGAGGTACAAGCTATCTTGAAATTTCTGAAATAGTTCACTCTCGTTCAGCCACATCGTATCGCGCACCTGTACCAAAAAAGTCTTTCCGGAATCACCATTTCCCGTGCGGAAAATTGGCACGGTATACCTAATACAATTCGGGGCCTTCAAGGGATTATTTGTGGATTCCATAGTAGGGTTTTCCGTAAAAGAGCTGGACCGGGCCCCTATTAGAGAATAATAGCGTAGGTAGGTTGAGTTAAAGGGTTACGTGGGTTTTGAAGCCAAAAAAAGCATATTTTCTCTATTTTTTAAAATATAATAAATAAATTATTAGGTGTTGGAATTAATTCGTAGCGTTTTACAAGAGATGGCGTAGGTAGTACAGTATTTCGTTGTTACTGACAGTAATGTATTCATCGTGAAACAGCTATCATTGAACGTCATTTGCTGTACATAACCTCTTTTTGAATCGTAAATAACAACACTTTATAATTTATTGAATATGTCAACATTTGTGCCGAATAAAGTGTTTTTGCGGGGAGTTTTACTTCATTACTTTAATATGAACAAAAGTGCTGCTGAAGCTCATCGTATTTTAGTGGAAGTTTATGGTGAACATGCTCTAGCTGAGCAAACGTGTCGGAAGTGGTTTGCACGTTTTAAAGCTGGTGATTTCGATTTGGATGACAAGGAGCGACCTGGCCAGCCGAAAAAATTTGAAGATAATGAGTTGGAGGCATTGCTCAATGAAGACTCATCTCAAACACTTCAAGAATTGTCTACATCATTGGGAGTTGACTTATCGACGGTAGGAAAACGTCTTAAAACTTTGGGCATAATCCAGAAGGAAGGACATTGGGTCCCATATGAATTGAAACCAAGGGACATTGAGAGGCGTCTTTAGACATGTGAACTGCTGCTTCAACGGGAGAAAAGAAAAGGTTTTTTGCATCGAATTGTCACTGGTGATGAAAAATGGATCCATTACGACAATCCGAAGCGCAGAAAGTCATGGATTAAGCCCGGCCAACCATCAACATCAGTGGCAAAGCCAAACATCCATGGGTCTAAGCTCCTGCTCTGTATTTGGTGGGATCAGAGGGGTGTGATTTATTATGAACTGCTGAAACCGAATGAAACCATAACTGGAGATCGCTACCGACTGCAATTGATGCGCTTGAGCCGTGTATTGAAAGAAAAACGGCCGGAATACTCCGAAAGACACGACAAAGTCATTTTGCTGCACGACAATGCTCGTCCGCACGTCGCAAAACCGGTACAAACATATCTGGAAACACTTAAATGGGAAGTCCTACCCCACCCGTCGTATTCTCCAGATATCGCTTCTTCTGATTACCATTTGTTTCGTTAGATGGCCATTTGTTTCGTTCCTGTCTGAGCAGTTCACTTCTTACGAAGATTGTCAAAAATGCGTCGATTCGTAGATTGCATCTAAAGACGAGGCGTTCTTCCGACACGGTATTCGTACCCTGCCCGAAAGATGCTCAAAAGTAGTAGAAAGCAATGGGCAATACTTTCATTAATGTATTTTTTTATTTTCATTTAAAATAAATATTTTTTTTCATTAAAAAAATGCTACGCATTAATTCTAAATCCAAATATTTTATTTAAAATGTTAATCACATAAAAGAGCAACATTGAAACAATATTTTAAAAAAATTTCATCAAAAAATTTGGGAAATTCTGCCGGGGGGACCAGGTTTCCGGAGACCCCTCAACAAAAAGTGTCCTCGTGCCGGTCAGGATAACTCATGATAGCTTTATCTGAAATTTAAAAACTATTTTTTTTCTGTTAGTAGATAAGTATAGCTCGTGATTGAACGAAGGATTTAAAAAAAAATTGAAATTTGAATTTTTGGCAGAGTTGTATGCGAAATAGTTCAATTTTTGGTACAATTTACACTACGTATAGCTTTGTAAAATTAGTTGTAATCGAAAAAAAAACCTTCGTTCAATCACTAGTCAATGTTATTTTGAAGAAGTGTGCAAAATTTCAATAAGATCGGTGCATTAGTTTTTGAAAAATCGGGCCCACCGACTTCAAAAATAGTGTTTTGAGAAAAATGTGTATACTTGCGTCGCTCCCGGCCGGTCTTTCCCAACGAGGGGAATTCCCAAAGGCTCTCTCTCTCTCTCTCTACCTTAGACTTTTATTCCGATTGACTTAAAACTTTGGGAGAATATTCTAGA
>OZ010723.1:6680092-7149668 GCA_963932345.1 Ophion ventricosus
ATCTCTGATAATTAAGTCCTCTCTTGATTCCCTCCTCCGTGCTTCGGGGTGAAAGAGGACATTTTTCTTCCAGTCTATATTTAATTTCGTACAATATGCTTACTGTCGGTGCTCGAAAGGGTAGCGACAAAGAACAATAGAGATTGGCACCCATCCCCATTTCGCTGCAGTCTGACGAAATTGCATTGAAGAAATGAGATGGCAAGGCAGTCTCCATCCAAGTACAATAATTGATACGATCAAATGAAATATTTCATTTTACGGTACCGTACCTTGCGTCGATTGTGCCAGCGGGTGTAATTTGCATCTTTACGACTGTTATGGAACACGATCAGATACGGAAGAGCCTTGAAGGCCATATTGAAATAGTTCAGTAATGCCGCTGAATATAATGTTCGATAATTATTGTCGTAACAACAAGTTAACGTTCCGTATACCTTGATCAGTCGGAATAAGTCGCAATTATTGTTGTAATTGAAAAAAAAAAAAAAGAACACGGAGAAAACAACTATACAGACATAAATATGCATGGTAGTATTTATATCATCAAATATGCAGGTGTCGAGATTTTTGCACTAGCCTGTAATAATTATTCCAGGTGCGTTGACGGTAATGAGGTCTTAACGGCCGAACGAACGATAAAGCTTCACGTACGCGGACTTTGTTTCAATCATTTTAATTGTGTCCCTGGAAGATTTGAAATTCCTAATACCCGAGAATTCCCATTAAATGAAAAATCTTTGAAATAACGATAAAAAAAAATAGTTGATTCATTGATTGGCACGCGGTAAAAAATCTTAACAAGATGTCCAGATTGGACATTGTTAGCTCAGTACCTCAATCAATTTACCAATCGTAATAAAAACAGATTGCCTCTGTCAGATAATCGTAAAAAAACGAATATATTAAATTCCGTCACATTTTATAATCGATCAAATGAATACTTGACGAGTTTATTTTCTTTCTTCTCCCATTGATTAGAGTATCCTCCTATTCTCAATATAAAAAAAAACGGCAATTTTTTTTCATTGCATAGTTTCATATTATCGGACATAGTAACCATGGGAATCTGAATTGTAGCCCTCCGTCGGTCATTAAGAGATCTGTCAGCAATAAGCGTGTAACTTTTTCTAGAGACCTTCTTCATCGAGCCTTATCGATACAGGTGAAACTCAAACTTATCCACCCCGAACAAAGTCGCGAGTTAAGGCCATGTGTCACACGTCCAGTCGGTAAAAATCCTACTGCCAAGTTTTCTTCTAGACGGATTATATTTCGGGCAAAAGAAGAGAAAGCGGTTGTTCGTCGTTCAACAGCGCGGAACGTGTTTCTTTTCTTTTTTCTCAAAAATTAACCGTTTCAGAAATCATTGGGAATCTGCAAATCAGCTATCTCTCTCGCACTCATGGCCGCTCGGTCGGTGTGACACTTGGCCTTAAGGCCATGTGTCACACGTCCAGTCGGTAAAAATCCTGCTGCCAAGTTTTCTCCTAGACGGATCATATTTCGGGCAAAAGAAGAGAAAGCGGTTGTTCGTCGTTCAACAGAGCGGAACGTGTTTCTTTTCTTTTTTCCCAAAAATCAACCGTTTCAGAAATCATTGGGAATCTACAAATCAGCTATCTCTCTCGCACTCGTGGCCGCTCGGTCGGTGTGACACTTGGCCTTAAGGCCATGTGTCACACGTCCAGTCGGTAAAAATCCTGCTGCCAAGTTTTCTTCTAGACGGATCATATTTCGGGCAAAAGAAGAGAAAGCGGTTGTTCGTCGTTCAACAGAGCGGAACGTGTTTCTTTTCTTTTTTCCCAAAAATCAACCGTTTCAGAAATCATTGGGAATCTGCAAATCAGCAATCTCTCTCGCACTCATGGCCGCTCGGTCGGTGTGACACTTGGTCTTAATTTGTAAAACAAAAATATCTAACATCGGACATTTCGAGGGAATGAAAAGTTCAAAGAAATACTCACGGTTTTGCAGTAATTGAAAAACAAAAATGTACTCATGCGGCTAAAGTGTCAAAAGAGGACTTAAATTGGAAAATCCAATGAAAAAATATTTCTACACCTCTAAATTACGTCTTCCGAAATCGAGAGTAAACGAAATTTGCAACGATGCCAGACTACTGCAATTTCTTTTTGTTATCAATGCAATGTATCTTGCAAAACATTGCTAAAATGTTAAAACCCAATCTGCAATATTGTATCCAGCAATGTGACGGCACTCTGCTCTATGAGGATCAACGGAAAAAAAAAAAAAAGAAAACCCCATTTCGGTTATTTTCTCGCTGTTAGTTTTCCTACTGCTCAGCCTAACGCAGCCCCCTGACCCAGCCGCCAAGAAACGGTTCACGGATTGCCCGTCATTTTTATTGCCGAATTGCGTCACATGCAGCGCTGGTAGGCGTCTGAACTGATACTATATATATTGCAGCGCAAGCAATATACGCGATATACTGAGTGCACAAACATGAGGATTTTTATTTCGCTAATTATTATTGTTAATTATTTACATGCTCAGTAATTATGGAATGGGAATTTATCGTGAGTTTGTTTGGGTTTGTTTACCACTCCGATTACTTTTCCATTAGGATCCAAATATTCAGGTTGGCAAAGAATTTCATTGCTCCGAAAATGTTTTTTTGCAAACTGCTGCTCCAGCTTTCACGGAGCCGTCCTCTCGCCTCACAGCTCTTTTCCACAGTTTTTCACTGTCTCCATTCTTCGGAATAGTAAAAAAGTGCACCTTTTCCGGGTTTGACGTGTACCCTGAGGTATACAGTCCGGTACGATGCACTTCGGCATATTAAACCTAAACACTGTTCACAGTTCACAGTTCTCTCGGTCTACGTAATAAGTGAAAGTTGAAAAAAGAAATCACTCTCGAACCACTAACTTCGATTTTTTTTTATTTACAGATACTCCAAATAAAAAATTCGCTCACAAAAATATCGCAAATAAATCGTGTTTACGAGTTTTGAGCGCGCATGCGTGAAGCAAGCCGTTCAGAAGACTACTAGCGCTATGAAGCGACCTATAGTGGAATTTAAAAACCCGGAAAAAACGCGAAAGATCTATCGCAATAGAAATAGATAGTATCCTGTGTCATGGGGCTGGCCTAACGTCTCTATTCTTGAGAAACTCAACGCAGCGACATGAGAGCGCTTCGTCGCGTGACAACAGATGGCGACATTGGGAAAAGCTATGTGGAGATTCCTGTGGTCGTGTTGGTTCCTGTTGGCCGATAAGGTAGACAAGCAGGAGAAAATTAAGTTAGTTTTTCGTCTCGGGTACAATTACAGACGCAGCAGTAGGGCTATGCCACTTTACCCTGCTTTTTTTTAGTTTTATTTTTATTTTTGTTCAGGCAGCCATACAGTTTAAGTTTTTTGTTGGGCACCAACTGAACTTATCAATAAAAACGCATCTTAATAATGGAATAAGTTTTATAATATAGATCATGCAATAAATTGGAACAATATATATGAGTTGATAAGAAAATTAAATAATTAGATATATATTTTTGGTGTTGGCGTGGAAAAAAGGCGGCTTAATTAGGCTAGATAGGGGGAAAACCACCCTAGGGTATCTTATATGTAATAGGTCTTGTATCATAGTTTTGTAGTTTCTTATTTCAATAGATTTGTGTATATTTATACTGATGCTGCTAGCGGGATGTGCTTGTTCGTGCACATTTATGCCTATATATGTAAATAACCTTATGCACATTTTTTGTACTTGTAAATATGAAGCAATCATATGCTTGTATCTACTAGCAGTTTGTTGCTTGGTCGCATATAGGTGAATATTTTTGAATTTTAGGTATATTGAATAAGCTCCTTGAACTTAGCAACCCGACTTTGGCTTTTCGATGTTTTTTTTTTTAATTGCAATCGTTTGTGGTTGATTGTGAGATTAAATGAAACGTTTGTGAGAGCGTTATTTACTTGAAAAATGAGAATTGAAAATTGTCGGTAAGTTACCGACCCGACTACCAGTGAGTGAGCGAGTTGACTTTGCCTTTTCGACGTTTTTTTTTATTGTAATCGTTTGTAGGTCGTTTGTGGTTGATTGTGAGATCAATTAAAACGTTTGTGAGACCGTTATTTACTTGAAAAATGAGAATTGAAAATTGTTGGTAAGTTACCGACCTGACTACCGGTGAGTGAGCGACTCGACTTTGGCTTTTTGATGTTCTTTTTTAAATTTGAATCGTTTGTAGTTGATTGTGAGATCAATTAAAACGTTTGTGAGACCATTATTTACTTGAAAAATGAGAGTTAAAAATTGTTGGTAAGTTACCGACCTGACTACCGGTGAGTGTGCGACTCGACTTTGGCTTTTTCATGTTCTTTTTTAAATTTGAATCGTTTGTGGGACACTTGTGGTTGATTGTGAGATAATTTATAATCGGCGGTTAAAATAATTACCGGGTCATTCACCGGTAGTCAGGTTGTTAACTTACCGACAATTTTTAATTCTCATTTTTTAAGTAAATAACTTTCTCACAAAACGCTTTAATTGATTTCACAATCAACCACAAACGACCCACAAAAACGATTACAATTTTAAAAAACATCGGAAAGTCAAAGTCGGATTGCCAAGTTCACGGAGCTTATTGAATAATCAGGTTTTACTGACACTAGTCTTTGGCTTGACCAGTTTCGTCTTGGATTTTTCCTTCATTTTCTTTTCCTGTGGGGTCTTGCGTCGGCGATGCTTAATCTGTTTCTCAATGTGGATATGTGTTGGGCAGTGTATATATAGAAATGCGTGCCTCTGCTGTTATGAAAAGCGCTAGAACGATGGTAGCGACGTCGCGGCGAGACGTGGAACCACTGCAACTGAGAGCTGAAAGTGAAGGAAAAGAGAAGCATCAAATACGAATGCGAAGATCTCGGAGTTTGATGCAGCTCAGACATGGCTCTTTTTCGTAGTATCCAACCCAAGAAGATGCTTACTGTACAAAGCGTATACGGCGTGTTCGTTGGTAGCGTCAAATTTGGCTTTTTTTTATTACTTGGCGTCTAGACGCTGCCGCGTATCTTGACAAACGCCGCGCACGATTTTAAACTGTACCGGGCAATAATTGCACAGGCAGAGGCGCGTGTACCATTAGACTTACTGGAACGACTGAGGCTAAACTGTTGCACCGACCGAGCGGGATGATTTCTCACCGTTAGCATCCACACTCAAAAAGCGCTACGCTGCGAAGGCAGATCACACGTTGGTTCCTCCCGTGTACGATGTCGTGACCTCCGCGTGTCTCATGTTCCCGGCGGAGCTGTGCGACTAGCCATGTGTCACATTCGTCCGCGAGAGGGCAGCTGGCGCGAGCTGCGAAGGGGGGAAGAAGAAACAACGAGCCGAAAGGAACATGGCGGTATCGCGGTGTCGCTCCGAGTGCGAGGCTGTTGTCTGATCGAAAAAAAAAAAAAAAACGAAACGAACTCAGGGTAAAAAGAAGAAACCTCATTATCAGGGCTTTTGCGTAGGGCAGTCACGGCTCGGGTTGTCGCTTTTATTTTGTCTTGTTCCACGATCAATTCGATCCCCGATCGTTCGCATTTGGAAGTGGAGTGCAAATCGATATAGAGTTTTCACTGTGTTATGTGCTGTGTTCCATGACGAATGTGAAGACCCAGTGCTCCGGCACCTTGAAATTAACCTGGATTATTGGATTACCGGACGACGTGTCATTGGCGGCTTAAGCGCTAGCGACAGGTAATGCAATGAAAGAAATGAATAATAAAAATAAAGATTTTTGTAAACGCGCACTTACGGATTGTTGCGGAGTACAGTTAGATTAGAGGCGGGAGAAGGTCCCCTCTCACCTCTCGATCTCGCTGTATCATTTGTTTTCTCGCTCTCTCGCTGGATTTCTCTCCTCAAATGTCACCACGCGCGGCAGCCTCGCGAGCCAGCGCTGTCGCGTGGTGGTCACGAGATAGAATTCACCATCTAACATTATTTACCGCGTAAGTTGCGTACAGGGATGAGTATGTGGACGGTCGGTTGCCTCTTGTCGTCCTTAGGACATTGACTTTTTATCGTTACCACCGTCCGGCCCCTCTCTTCTGTCCCGTTCTGTCGATCCCGCTCCTCCTCCTTCGTTCCCCACTTTGCGCCCTCTTGTTCTCCTTTTTCCTTCCTCACTGCATCTGTCTCCCTCATTTGCTCGACACCTTCTTTCTCTCTTGCTCACTGCTCCACACGCGTCCTACACACAAGAAATTTTATGCTGTGCTCTGCGCGCAACTCTCTGGCCCTTGCTCGCCGCACGCCACATCCCCAGCGACCTCGCGATCCACTTGCCGGGCTCCTAACCTCGCCACTGTTTTCGACACTACGTACGGGCGCTTACATTCACCATGAGAACGTTGCGCAGAGCTTGGAAATGGTACACACATATACGTATCTCTGCGTGCCACATATGTGCCTGCATAGGCGGGATGGCTGGTTATTTCCGTTTGTACATACGCATATGATTCACACAACACACACACACACACACACATATCAGTGGCTATAATCGCATATCAGGTAGGGTAAACCGACCAGTGAATGGACAAATAACGACACTAGGATTTAGATGAACTGTAAAATTAAAATATAAAAACAAACTCTTTAGTTGCTATAGTTAATAAAATATATTATTCTGATAGTTGAGAAAAATATTCAGTCATTGCAACAAATAATATTGAAGCAATTGATAAATGAGTGGCGAAATGATTAAATCGTCAATGAATAGACGAAATTACCAGTAAATGGACACTCGACCACCGGTAGTGGAGGCGTAGTGTAGATAAACCCGGTTAAGGATAACGATTTATTATTTATTTCTTTTAAATGCTACATTTGGAGATCACTGTGTTGCACAAAAATTATAATATTCTTGTACATATGATTATTATATTTATTATTACAATTTCGTAGAAAATACATGAAGCTTTTTTGTATCTTAACATAACATTTTAAAAAAAACTATCAAAGTTTGTTTGCAAAGAGAAACAGAAAATTAAATTTTGTGAAAATTTAAAAAACGAATTGAACGATTTTATGACAACATTTGATGAAGTGTACATTGTCAATTCTTAACATCAATTTATTTAGCAATTTTCAGCAGATAAACTAAATTTTTATGAGTTTGGTTGCAGATCGCTAAATAAGAATCCTAAAAAATGTTTGCTTGATTTTCGTGGCTCAAATCTGTTAAAGGAAATTTGGAAAATAAAAGAAAAATCATTTGCGTTGTATTGCAACGATGCAAATTTCAACGTCATAAATTTTTCACTGCGCTTTGAGAATTATGAGAACAAAGCCTATATGCCCATTTACAGGAAAAAGGTTAGTATACAGCACCAGTGAATAAACATGTCTAATTCTGACCTATTATTACGAATTTATGTTAAAATTTTGCAAAAAAAAATCAAAAATTGGTTCTGTCTTCAATACTAAAAATAATATTTACCCTCAAAAGTCATAAAATCTTTTGTTTTCGCCTTCAGAACACCTACTGTGCACAGCCGTATCGTAACTAAGTTCCGCGGTGATCAAGTACCTACCACAAACTAGAAAAAATCCGCGTGGCGTCAAAATTCGATATTAAACTAAGAAAGTGGTTTTAACGACAACTGTGATTTTTTTTTCCCAGATCATAATGATTCGAATTTTTATGGACAATGCATATTCTTTACTTGTTTGAAATAAAAAACAGCTTTCGTCCATTCATGGATTGGTGTACCCTATACAAACGGCCATACCCTCTAACTCATATCAGACTTGAACTCTCCACCTCAAGTCTTTTACGAGTAGTAGCACTGTATAATTCTTGTTGCCCAATTCATTAACACGATATGTTCGCTCTTTACGTCCAAACTTGAATAACTGGACGATTAATCGATGTTTCTCGAATCCTCTGAAATATTCTCAATGCTGACCTTCACAGCTTTAGAAAGCGTCTTTAAACGACTCCGTATACATGACTTTTACACAAATCACAGTTGTCCGAGAAATACATGTATCCCAGTTGAAAATGAAGAAGACATTTTTCAAACAGCTGTAATTTAGAGGTAAATAATTATATGGAGATTAAAAAAAAATGCTTTGTGAAGCTGCAAAAGAGAGCTTCAAAAATATTTAATCGATTTTTAGAAATACTAATCAGTCAATAACTAATTGTCATTGAGACTTTAGTTGGCGAGCTCAAATTTGCCGCGGTCGTCAAGGCTATCGATTATTTTTTCTTGTATAAAATTGCAACATATTTATATTTAACTGTAAACATGATAACTATTAACCCTTAGTGTGCATCCGGGGTCAGCCTGACCCCAAAATTTTTTTCTTACCTGCAGCGCTTTTCTTGCGTACCATCAACTTTAGAGCACGTTTTTGAACAATTATAAAAGCTTTTTTTGGAAATCCAACTTCGCGGCCTTGAAGTTTGATCGATTCACTGCAAAAAGTGACTCAACCTTTTTTTCCGAAAAGCGCATAGTTACCGAGATATTCGAGGTCAAAAATGGCCTGGGGTCAAATTGACCCCATGTGCACGAAATGATTCGCTGTGAAGGTGTGCACACTAAGGGTTAATATCATATCCCGGCTTAGAAATATTTTTCATCAATATTATGAGTCGGAAATGGATTAATTATTATTTTTTCGATGAAATTTTATTCGCAAGAAGTTATCAGCCTGCCCAAAACTCATTGTATTTGTAGCCTAAACAAACTTCTTAACAATTTTTCTCCATATATATATATATATATATATATATATATATATATACACACACAATTGTGGCCTTTGTCCCACGCCGGACACTCAACACGAGCGATAAGATATTTGTCAACAAAAGGAACGCCGTTGCCGGCACAGCACACCGTACGTTGAGTACTCTACAAAATATATCTCAACGCAAACCCGTGAAAAGAAGCAACAGTCTTACCGGTAATATTCCATCTCGATGATGCCGGCTAGCGAAGTTGCGGACGCAACTGTCTCTCCTTGGTCGACTATAGAGCATGGCCCGTACGGGAGGAAGAAGATCCGTTCGAGACGACGTCACAAGCCTGAAGAGAGATTCGTTCGAGGGCGGACATACCATAAAGAATAGAGAAGGGGAGGCCGAACGCCATGCTAGATGAAGATGATCCCCGAAAATCGGTGGATTAGCTAACATTTTTGCCGCGATGCTGCGCTAGATGACGGCCGGAAAGTGACGGTGGCGAATAGACGAAACGTAAACAAACGTGCGAGCTACGCGAGCGCCCAAACGCGAAAATGTTGTGCTAGCTCCACACGATGGCCCATCGAAATGGCCAATCACGATGGACCATCGTGTAGACGGCAGGTTTGTGCGCAGTGGCCTGGGATTGATCGTGTTGGCTTACGATGGCTTTGTTGTCGGTAGTTCGCGCGCGTATCAAAGAATAGTGGCGCACAAGAATTGAGTGTGGCCATCGTGTGAATGAGTCGCAGCCATCGGTGGCCATTGCGCAGTGGTTCATGATGAGCGATCATGTAGAGCTCGCGTTAGATATAATGACGTTGACGTTTGCATCGATGAAATCACGATCGTTGGAACCCAAGGGTACAGGTTTTGAAACGACGTTAGAGGGGAAAGGTTCGCTTAGCGTCCAATTTTTGCTTCAATTTTCGACCGCACGGTGCGCGTAGGAACAAGTGTGTCGCGTACGAAGGAGACAGCAATATCATTCATCTCTGACTTACAGCAAGACAGTGACTATACAGGGTGAGGCACATAAAGTGTTACAGAGCAATAGCACTCAAACTATTGATCATATCCAAAAATGTTTCAGACAAAAGTTTCAGTGTTCGAGAAGGCCGTCTTACTGGACCACCCTATTTTTTTTATCGGTGGAGGCGCTGAAGCTACGTCAAGGTCAACTCCACTTTTTTAAATGGAACCATGTATTTTTTTTTCGATGACATTATTACCGATTTTAAGACGAATTCAGCGACCTACAACACAAGGTCATTCTAGTCACGCAAAGTATGAAAATAGTCGAAAAATCGAAAAATATCGGAATAATCACTTTCAAAGGGTCCACTAACCTTGGTTTGGGTCTACCTACAGAAGATGCTCGAAGTGATGACCTCGACAAATATATATCGTTCCATTCCACCGATGCAAACTTCAACGTTATTACCTATAATCATTTTGAAAAATCGTGTAGGCGTTGAATAATACCTTTATCAACGCTTTTATGACAGGAAACGAGAGCAGCGGTACATGCTTTTATTTTTTTTTTTTATTACTTCTCATACCCGCGTTAACGAAGTAAAATATATCGGCATGTACCTCGATCGCCGGCTAACCTCGGTAAGCCAAAAGAAAAGTACTGGACGTACGACTGAAAAAACATGTATTGGCTATTAGGCAGGAAGTCGAAACTGTTTGTATACAACAAAATCATAGTGTATACTCAAACATGGAAATTCTGCAGAGATTTCAAGCAAAAACCCTCAGAATTATTGCAAACGCCCCTTGGTACGTCTCAAATGGAAATCTACATAAGGACCACAAGATTGACAACAGTGAGGCATCCAGCCTGTTGGAAAGAAGAGCAATCGTCAGTAACCCGTTGGAAAGAAGAGCAATCGTCAAGAAAAAAAAAACATATTCGTGCGATAAATAGAACGGTGCACAGCAATGGATGGCCTTCTAAGGTGCAAGTAAAAACGAAATAATAAAAGAAAAAAACCTTCTATTGTGCAAGTAAAAACGAAATAATAAAAGAAAAAAATAACTTCTCGTACCGTCCAGATGGCAACAATTCGATACAGTATACTCCACATTGCGATAACCCCATTGCCATGAATCAGAAGAGTTTATCGACCAATATAATCAACTTGCATTAATCACAAGCGCGAGCGATAAACTTCGAGCCCCCGCGTTTATTCCCGATTCCTTTTTTTTTTGTTTTTTCGGTCTGGTGATTTTTCGATCCGGAGGATCGCATGCGCGAATTATTTCGTAAGGCTGAGTGTTTCATGTGGATCACGTATCCAATGGAGATGATGCGTTGACGTATGAAGACTCGAGTGCTCAATATCCGTTCCATTTGCCAAGTCTGGCAAACTTTCGAATGAAAATGGACAAATTTGTGTTGCAATGTTCGCGCGGTTTTTTAGCTTGTTAATTTTTTTTATTTTTAAAAATATATTACAAGGTTGTGTACCAACTGGGGAAAAATTCGAAACGCTCTTGCGGTAAAATGCTCGCTGTAATCTTCAAGGTGAAACCTCACGTTAGTATGCGCGATATTTACGTTTTAATCATTGTTTGACAAAACTGATAATGCGTGGGTGTTTCTTTCCAAGTTTCGAGAAAGAAATGAACGACTATTCATTCCAAATTTATTCACTTTTGATCATTTTCTAATCTTTAAATACATTTTGTACACACGTCAGAAATAAATTTCTGGAATGACTTATCATCTGAAGTGAGGGAAGAATTTTCATTACTTTCAAGAATAAACGTGGAAATATTTCGAACCCTAATTCTTTAAGAAGTTTCAAGACAAGCTTATCTTTAGTGGGATTCAGGGAGAGGGGACGATTCTATTGTTCTCGAGCAGGGCGCCAACTTCTACACACCAATTTTACGTTCGAAATCGACACGGTTACGGTCACAAATTTCGAGCCGTGCATTTAATATTATTATTAATTTTACACAAGTGCATTAATAACGTGATTTCATTGTGTATTTTTCGATTATTTTATATTTCAAAAAAATATGATGCCTGAAATACAACGGAAATTTTCTTTTATTTCCTTTTTCTCCATTTTTATTGCTATCCAAAATTGTTTTCCGATGGATTTAAGTTTTGGCTCTCCAATGAGGAGCGTAAAAAAAGTTTGTCGAAGATTTGATATGTCAAAGAAAAGTTTGCAATTAGAAAAAAAAATCCGTTAAATTCCATCGATGCAAACGTCAATGTTATGAATTTGAATAATTTCGTAATTTTTCGGAAAACTTGTTAATCAACAGCAACAGAAAGTGTACGAAGTTTTTTCTAGGTACATTGAAACACGTTATGCTTACAAGTATACAGGGTGTCCCAGGACGGAATGTCATCCCTGAAATGGGGGGTTGGGGGTGAAATTCTGAGTCGATTGATATAAGCATGTATGGTTCCCAGATCAACCCCTGAATTATTATTAATTTTTAAAGACGGGCCAATCAGGCGCGCCCGATGGTGCCTGGCGGAGCGGTGCTCCTACCGTGCTCCGCCAGGCACCACTCCACGCGCGTATCGCTCACCGACGTAAGCCCGCTCATCGGGCGCGCCTGATTGGCCCGTCTTTAAAAATTAATAATAATTCAGGGGTTGATCTGGGAACCGTACATGCTTATATCAATCGACTCAGAATTTCACACCCAACCCCCCCATTTCAGGGATGACATTCCGTCCTGGGACACCCTGTATATTAATATGTGATTACTTTTATACGGATCCGGTTAATTCTCTACTGCGTTATTTATTTCTTACATTGGAGTTTCGAACAACCGGGATCCGAATAATCGAGGCTTCTTAGATTTATCAGCAACCTCTTCGCTGCCCTCGTTATACTCGAATTATTACGAAAATTTTTTGGGGCGTTTAGCCTCAAATGAACGAGGTGAGAAGCCCACAGCTTTTTAATCTGCACAACTTCATTGATGACGAGGTCCGAATTTATCCGCACAATTCACGCATTGTCTTGCCAAGTTTAAGTTTTTTTTTATTAACACATATTGTTAAACAATGAAGTTATCGTTGTTTATCTGATTTTTTTATTGGGGATATTTTCGGAATATCTTTATTTAAGTTATTTTCATGCGCTAATGAAAAATTACGAAAATGTACTTTGCAGTAAAATAATAAAACTTTCGTATGACCACATACTTTTGGCAAATTTAAAAAATAACGAAAATGTCAAACTCTAGAAAAAAAAGGTTTGATTATCGACGAAAAACACAACTTTAATCATTTGTTATTAACAAATGGATAAACATGAGAAAAAATTATCCGGTCATACGATAAAAAATGTTATAAGCTCCGTCCGAATGTTGTAAATTTGCCGAACAGATTTTTACATACAACTTACACCGTTTCATAACAAATAATTTAGAGAAAAACACAAAAGAAAAAAGGGCAAACCACAGTGGGCGATGTGCTCCTCCACAAAAATCGTCACAATTCGATAAATTTATGGAACATTTAGAAAATCATCATCGCAAATTAAAGTTGAAAAACTATACTATAAAACTATGCAAAATCGATAGGATTGAAGTTTGCATCGTTGGAGTGCAATGGAAATTGATTTTTTTTACTTTCTCAAATTTCGTCTACCAGATTTTAGCTAGCAAAATCCCTCAACCATTGAAAAAAAAAGCTTTCCGGAGATCAGCAATTTGCAAAAAAAAAAAAACAGATGTGGTATCGTTACGAAAATAATGAAATAAAAATATGAATATACATTTTCGTTGCGTTCGATCGACGGAAACTTCGATACCATTTTAAAAAATGGTGTTTTTAAAATTTCAGTGAACGCAAGTACAATTATTTTTCCCTCCTATCGGGATACCTTCCCTCGTGCCCCTCGTACCGCGAAATAAGTGACTCGATATGATTCGGCTATGGAAACGCCCCGCGAATTCGAACGAGAAAATCTGTGAGAACCTCGCTTGATAAAGGCTATTTTGATCAACGGTATATCTGTGTGTTGTGCAAATACGTCGTCGCGGTGTCGACGCACTCGACAGTGCGAACGCACATCCGGCCGTACATTTTTAATTTTGAGATAGAACATGCAATTTTTGTGGGGCCTTCGACGAAGCTCGAAGCAGGACCGACGATGATAAACAAAAGACAGAAGAGAAACAATCGACACGCTTGACGGTGGATAACGAGAAAGAGAGAGAGAGAGAGAGAGAGAGAGAGAGAGAGAGAGAGAGAGAGAGATGTTTATTTCGTACTCTGGAATCGAAGTTCCCTATATAAGAGTACCGTGCTACAGAGAGAGAGAGAGGAAGAGAGAGAGAGAGAGAGAGATGTTTATTCCGTACTCTGGAATCGAAGTTCCCTATATAAGAGTACCGTGCTACAGAGAGAGAGAGAGAACGTTCGTTTCTTTCGTGCCCTATACTAAGATCGCCGTGCATACAGATCAGTAGAAGGCTTACAAACAGTATATTCATGTACATTGTTCTATATCTTATTTCACTATTTCAAACACTATATCGAAATATACTACCCGTGCAGAAATTTCTTAGGGGTACCTAAGTTCCCGATGAGATCCCGATCGGGATATGATACGGATTCCCTAGAAGGGGTATCCTCATCGGAATCCAGATGGCGCCCACTACGTAGCACGAGGCGGAGGCGTGGTGGCAAGAATTTGAAACACGTATATTGTTAGAAATTTAGATAGATATTTTCTTAGTTCAAACGATTTCCATTTTATTTAAATATAATTACTTATAATAAATAACCTATATTACTTTTCTCCAGGATTTATAAGTCGTTCAACGTTTAGATATTGTTGGTTTTTCAAATTTTTAAATTAAATTTAAGGAATTTTGTTCGAAATTCTGTTATTAAAATATATACGTTTTGACAGTTATACTGTAGCACCAATTTTTACCTAAACTTTTTCAGATCCTTGAATAACTGATTTCAGAAATCGTCCAGCGTCTCCAGGTGATACGTATCGGTATCTCCTGGTGATTTTTATATTCATCACTGGGATACTATGGGATATCTAATTAGATCTTGTTCTAGAAGTTCGGCATTCTAGTCTGGATCCTGACTAGAGTCCTTAAGGGGTTACGTGGGTTTCGAAGCCAAAAAAAGCATATTTTCTCTATTTTTTTAAATATAATATATAAATTATTTTATTCAAAATGTTAAGCACATGAAAGAGCAACATTTCAACAATATTTTTAAAAAAATTCATCCAAAAATTTGGGAAATTCAGCCGGTGGGACCTGGTTTCCGAAGACCCCTCAAAAAAGAGTATCCTCCTGGTGGTCATGATAGCTTTATCTGAAATTAAAAAACCATTTTTTTCTGTTAGTAAATAAGTATAGGTCGTGATTGAACGAAGGATTTTTTAAAAAATTGAAATTTGAATTTTTCGCAGAGTTGTATGCAAAATAGTTCAATTTTTGGTACAATTTACACCACGTATAGCCTTGTAAAATTAGTTGTAATCGAAAAAAAACCTTCGTTCAATCACTAGTCAATGCTATTTTGAGGAAGTGTTCAAAATTTCAATAAGATCGGTGCATTAGTCTTTGAGAAATCGTGTCCACCGCCTTCAAAAATAGTGTTTTCAAAAAAATGCGTATACCTGCGTCGCTCCCGGCCGGTCTTTCCCAAGGGTTCTCTCTCTCCTAGACTTTTACTCCGATTAACTTAAAACTTTGGGAGAATATTCTAGACATATTGTACTATTAGATAGTAAAATTTAATAAAATGGATTTTTTTTTAATTTTCAAACCCACGTAACCCCTTAATACTTCCGGATTAGGATCCTGGCTAAAATCTGATTTGCGAGCGTTACATTTCGCTTCCGGATCGGAACCGATGTCCGGCTGGATCACTGGTGTCCAACTGGATCCCGATTGAGAAACCAGAATCCTAGTCCGACTCGGACTGTATCCATGACAATATTTCTGCACGGGTAGTAGACTGCGACCTCCATAATTCGCACAGCGGCGGGATCGGGTCCTCATCGCACTTGCAACCATAGAGGTTGCGCACCGGCCACTCGAGCGGACTCTGCGCAGCTGACGACGCTGATAGCAGTACCTCTCCAATCCCCCTCTTATTGGGTCTGTTCGTTTTAGTTACACTTTTTTCGACTTCTTACATTTTCTGTAGACCTTCTATTATTGGATATGGTAAAAGTGTAAAAATTAAATGATTAAAAATTGTCGCTAAAACGAACAGACCCATTGTCTAGCATACTTTGAGCCTGACTCTAGGGCCTGGCGCTTCTCCCACCATGCGCTACAACGATCGATATTCGTGTCACATAGTGGGAGGCTATTGCATATATGGAGATCCCACTCGTGGAGCTTGCAGTGTAATAAAATACCAAACTAATTATATACGTAAAGAAGAAAGAAAGATTCGCTTATCAATCTCATCATACTCCTCATTCAGAGATGTCACGTAGTAGTTCGCACATCATAGTTCGTTTTAACTTTTCTCAACTCGCACACGCTATCACACTACAAGCAATTGCATTCCATACATAACACGCAGACGCGAGTAAGGTCTAAGGTAATAATTTGTGCGACAGGTCGGTATAACAAAGTCGTCACTTATACCCGTGGTCGTCGCAATTTTCTCGCTTGCATACGTACACGCCGTATGAAGCGTTTCATATTATAAGTCTGCTTGTTTATTTTCACACATCGCAAAAATGAAGGCCGTCAACATTAGACTTGCGACGCTCAGCAACCCTCAAGCATGCCAATTTACGATAATAAGGTGTGATATGCTCATCACGCCTCGCACCAAATATAAATCTTATGCAAACATTAAAAGAGGAGAGTGAGTGAGAGAGAGAGAGAGAGAGAGAGAGAGAGAGAGAGAGAGAGAGACAAGAATTTAAAAAAACATAAATAAAGCGAACGAGAGGGTTTCGTATATGACATATTTCCTTATGAATATCTCGTATACGTACATTTGCATTCGTATATACAATTTACCCCGCCCCTCCCGCCCTGGCTCGTTCGTCCACGCACGTCATCCAGCGTCCACGAGAAACAAGGATGCAATGAGGGTCAACTAAGAAATGATTTCATGGTGTT
Organism: Ophion ventricosus; assembly: GCA_963932345.1. Classification (NCBI taxonomy): domain Eukaryota; kingdom Metazoa; phylum Arthropoda; class Insecta; order Hymenoptera; family Ichneumonidae; genus Ophion; species Ophion ventricosus. Next base: position 6,696,923 of record OZ010723.1, read on the forward strand.
GAAACTCGTATCGTTGGAACGTAACGAAAGTTCCTTTTGACTTATTTTTTTTTTGCATATTTTTATTAATATAGAAGAACTTTTCTCGTAGATTTTCATTGTAGATCGCTAAATAATTATGTTAAAAAATAGCTGAGGATTTTTCGTAAGCAAAATCTGCCTAGTGAAATTCCATTGCGTTCCAACGATGCAAACTTCAACCTTTTATGATCCCCGTACTTTTTTTCGCGAACAATTTTCTTCTTGAATGACCTGGCGGTGGAGGAACGAAAACGAGTAAGGGCCCGGTGGAATGACATTAAAATTTGCATCGCGTTGTAAAGCAACGACAGTTTCGCAGTCGAATGTTTTTTTTTTCTTTTTTTTTTTTTGAAAATTTGGCATTCGAAAATCATCGAAACATTTTAGCGAAATTCCCATTAGAGATCTCCATTCTGAATGTGTGGAAAAAGATTTCGGAAAATAATGAAAATGAGGAAATCAAAGAATAGAAAAGAATTTTCGTTGTGTTCCAACGAGGCAAACTTTCAACATCGTTCGGCGGAGTGGAAAAGGTACGAACCGCTCGAATCTCGAGGCTCGTTGAAAAATTTAGTTCCACATTCATTTTTTATCGAAAAAAGGGGCCAAGCTACCCCAAGAAACATTTTGACAGGAGTCTTCCAAAATTAATCCTTACAAATATTTTATATAGCTTTTATCCTCTTGTTTTTTTTTTTGTTTGGCTTCGGTGTCTCTGCTATTATTATTATTTACAAGTTTCAATATCTAGTCCGCACTAGTGAGAGCCTTGCGGACACGTGTCGGGGACTTCGTTGCATCTGCTTCCAATATTTCTTTGCCTTCGCCGAGTATTGCTATTATTATTATTATTGTTAAAAATTTTGTAGTGATTTTTATTTTTGTTTGCTACTGTTTTCACCCTTATGGTTATTATTATTATTACTACTATTGAGTTGTAAAGTATGTTCTTCCCCCCCCCCCCCCCCCCCCCCCCCCCCCAAATGCGTGTATCAATGAGAGAATGGTTACATCTTTATTTCATTTAAAAAAAAATGATTTTGATGACTCGTAAATTCGGTCTAGGAAGATTGACCCCCGTTGTCAGCGGAACTCCAACAACCGCGGGATTCCCCTTGTACAAACGAAAAGTCGTTCGAAAATGAAGATTGCGCCAAATCAATGTTGCTGTGTTCGTACCTCTCTCTCTCTCTCTCTCTCTCTCTCTCTCTCTCTCTCTCTCTCTCTCTCTCTCTCTTTCTCTCTCTTTCTCGTTATCTCTTACCCCGCGGCCTTTTCTCGCGTACGTGAAGGAGAACACAAGCTTGACCATTGACTTTGTATGGGCCACGCGAACGCGCGGGCGCGCACGCGCGTGAGGCGGTGCCACATCGTGAAAGAAGAAGGGAGGGGCTCCTCCGTCTTGTACCGAACGTAGTCGTCGTAGTCGTCGTCGTCGTCGTCGTCGTCGTCGTCGCATCGTGTAAATGTGGGTCATGGGCTTCCCAACAACGAGGTTATTGGCCCAAGCAGCTCGGTCGATAAAATAGCGAGCTCGAACATAGAGCGAGCAACGAGCTCGTGCGAAGGTTTTGTCTCGTACGCCAAGAGATGTCGCTGATTGGCACTTTATGCTAGATGTAATCCAAGCGCGCCAAACTGTCGAGGTTTCGCTTGTGGTGGAAACGGCATTTTTTTTTATCGCTCGATAAAGCACACGGCTCCGAGCAAGGCGATCGGCAGATGAAGACGTAATATCTTGGACAATTCCAGGCAACAGGAGAGAATTGTTTGGGCAAGGATATTTTTACGATCGAGGCTGCTCATTCGTGCAATTGACCCGTCTTGGGTATGTCGTCAGTTACTTGTTTGTCTTGAGGAGCTTCGACACTTTGAATCGAAATGCTTGTAGACATTCGAAATTTGTATCACCGAGAGATTAATTTAGGATGCATTAAGGGGTTACGCCAACTTGGGACGCGTAAACATAAATATAAAAAATAAATAAAAATTGCCTCGACTAGTATAGTATATTTCCAGGGTGTAGTTCTTTATTCTTTATTTTTATTATTTATTCTTTATACGCGACTAGTATAGTATATTTTGTGAGGGTATAGTTCTTTATTTCCAACTATACCCTTGCGGGTTTTAACACAGTTTCTCTCTCTATACACTGTAGAAAAAAAAATATTTAATACAAATATTTAATATAAATATTTTAAATATTTAATATATATATAGATATCGCTCGGTGCGAGCGTAACTTGTTTGAATGTGGCGTAGTTAAAAAGACGTATAATCAAGTCAGTGTGTCGATAGTTGACACTTATTATTCTACTACGCCTAACAAAGTCATACAAAGTCATCGTTATCGCGCGAAGATAATTTATCGCATTGACCATGTTTGTTTTTTTTATTTTTACATCCTCCCTTCTCGCGCACTCCCCCACCAGATCGTCTCGGAGAATTTTCATTGCGAGTAAAAGAGTGAGTGAGTAAGAGAGAGAGAGAGAGAGAGAGAGAGAGAGAGAGAGAACAAAAGAAAAGTCCATGAAAAAAATGGCTTAAGGAAGTACGATCATGGGGTCGAATCCAACTTTCGAGCCTGAATTTTTTATATGATGTTGACGAATACGTTATGCGCCCTTTGGAAAAATTTGAGCTATATTGACCACCCAGCTTTTTCGTAATAAAATTGCAAAGTCGAGCATTTTGAGCTAGTGAAGCGCGTCGTCTTATGGAGACGGTCGACCGGAAGTGCGGTAATCACGGTTTTGCTACCCACGTATCCAACTAAGGTCGTTGGAAAACTGAAATTTGATAAATTAGACATAATAGATATTGTAAACAATCGAAAATTCCCACTTCACCGTGTAGTTCAAGCACTACATTATAAAACAGTTTCAACTTCCGGTTGAATATTATCATAATGACGAAATAGTACCCATAGACTTGCCAACGTCGGGCTTAACAGCTGATTCGTTTGGCGAGCATAACCTAGCTCTGTAGTGACAGTTTTCGTTGTCGCCGGCTAGCGACATCCAATCGCATGCACGATCAGAAGAAAGGGAGCCTCTTGTTGGCTGTTGCTAGATAACGACAACAAAAACGGTCGCTACAGAGTTTCAGAATCTCGCTACTGCTTGGAAATCGTCGTGAAGACTCCAGAGTCGTTGAGGATATAATTTTTCAGTTTTGATTAGTAAATATGCAATAAATAAAATATTTACCACAAATTTGACACTTTTGGATCGACAATACGAATATTCAACATAAGTTAACGTAAATGAGAACACCCGTGGTATGACATAAATTTAGTCTCTTTGTTGACCCTGAGGGAGTTGTCGTACCTCCTTAAAAAAACTCGTCCAACTTTACGAAATACCGGTGTTACGACGCTTAAAATTTCGAGTACGTGACGCGATAACTGGTAAACTTATCACATCAAAGTACTGGGTCTATTGGTCTATGTATAATTCCGTAGCGAAAATCGAATGAATTTCAAACGCAACATATTGACTAAAAAAAACTATTTTAATCAACTAATCGTAAATATGTTCCATTCTGTTCAATGACTTTTCGCCATCTTCCCACGAGCTTTATTGAAGTTCTGATATATTTGGTCAAATAAGTCATCCAAGTGGTTTTAGAGGACGTCCAGGGAACTGAAGGTTTTATTATTCGAACTGTTCTGTAGCGCTTGGAACAAGTGATAGTCTGAAGGTGCAAGGCCCGAACTATATGTTGGGTGCACCAAAACATCCCAGCCAAGCGGCAATAACTTTTGCCGGGTCATCAGAGAAACGTCTAGTCTAGCATTATCCTGGTGGACCACTACGCTCTTTCTGTTCGCCAATTCGAACCGCTTCTGATGATGGATTGGTCGCTTTAATTTGGCCAGTTGTGCACACAGTACTTGATCGAATGAATTGTTTTGTTGGGTGGCAGCAGCACACACTAAACGATTCCTTTCAAATCCTACCAGATACAGAGCACGATCTTCTTCGGATGTACTCCAGCCTTTGTGACCGTCTGAGCATCCTCCCCGAGCTTCGAACATGATCTTTTTCGACTGACATTGTTGTAGACAATCCACTTATCATCGCCAGTATTCATTCGCCTTGCAAATAGTTCGTTTTTATGGAGTTTGAGAAGCAAATGGCAAACTGAAATTCAGAGTCCATTCAATTCTTTTCACTCAGTTCGTGCGACACCCAAACATCAAGCTTGTTTACCATCCCAAGCTTCCATAAATGTATCGAAACAGTTGATTGGTCAATGTTTTGAGGTTATGTCCGATCTCTGTAGTCGTCAAATGCTGGTCAGAGTCGATTGAGTCCTTGATTTTTTTCGACATCCGTAGTGACTGGCCGTTCAAAGCGAAGAGCATCTTGGAGATCAAAATCTCCACAACGAAATTTCGCAAACCACTTTTGACACACACTTTCGTCTGCGGCATTCTCTCCGTATACGGCGCATATCTTTTTGTGAGTTTGCGACGCGTTTTTTTTTTTTTTGCTTTTTTGGAAATAAAAAAGCGAAATGCATCGAAAATACATGTTTCCCTCCATTTTCAAAATATAATCAAACTTCCTATACGTCACGGATCTCGATGGATAATTTTTTTTTATTTTAAAAGTTTCAGCTTGCCGAGAAACAAAGACAGAGAGAGGGACTCATAAATTTATCTCCGCTGCCCTGCTGCACTTTCTAGCGCGATATGTTTTTTTTCTTTGCCGTGTTTTTTTTTTCTTCTTTCAATCAATAAGTTGAGATAGCTTTATGATTTGTAACGTAAAATAGATTGCACCTGAAAAACAACAAATCGCTCGGACTTTTTCAGTGTTCGTACATACGACAAAGTTAGGCGAGATGGCGTGACCCGGGTAATCAGGGCAGTTGAATTCTCGCGCGAAACATCAAGCCGAGAAAAAAGCTATGTAAAAAAAAAGCTGCGGGCATTGACGTATCGCAGACGAGGCTTCTGGGGCTTCCGATAAACAATCCTTGTATTTGAACCGCCGAGATCTCGAATCAATGGAAATTCGCTATCTCCCCCCCCCCCCCCCTCTCCCTCTATCTCCGTGCTTTTTGCAGTAATATTTTTATCTCAGCCTCGGGCGTCTCAATCTTATCACGTGATTCGCACTCAATCGCAACAACGGACTGATATAACGCGAAGAGTATCTGTCAAGACCCAGATACTCTGACGACGCAAATATTATATAAACGATGAATTCTGAGTCATCCCTCGTTATTTTCTCTTTTAATTGCACATAAACACGCATACGAAAGAAAAAAGAAGTGAAAAAATGGGAATCTCCGTCGATTTCATCACTTCGAGCATCTTCTGTAGATAGACCCAAACCAAGATTAGTGGATCCTTTGAAAGTGATTATTCCGATATTTTTCGATTTTTCGACTATTTTCATACTTTGCGTGACTAGAATGACCTTGTGTTGTAGATCGCTGAATTCGTCTTAAAATCGGTAATAATGTCAGGCGAAAAAAAAATACATGGTTCCATTTAAAAAAGTGGAGTTGACCTTGACGTAGCTTCGGCGCCTCCACCGATAAAAAAAATAGGGTGGTCCAGTATGACGGCCGTTTCGAACATTGAAACTTTTATCCGAAACATTTTTGGATATGATCAATAGTTTGAGTGCTATTGCTCTGTAACGCTTTATGTGCCTCACCCTGTATATTTGAAATACGTATTACAAATTCTTACAACCACGTCTTCGCCTTGTGCTACGTAGTGGGCGCTATTTGGATTCCAATGAGGATACCCCTTCTAGGGAATCCGTATCGTATCCCGATCAGGATCCGATCGGAACTTAGGTATCCCTAAGAAATTTCTGCACGGAATGCTGGCCACATTTCCATTCGATAATTTATGTACTAAATAACTATAGATATCTGATATAAATGGCTCTAAGCATGTATAAATTCTGAAGTTTCCGTAACGACAATAAAAACGGGAGATCACGGAATGTTTAAATAATATATTAATGATAAAACTTAGCAAAATGTGATTAGCAGAAGAATTTTCGCAACGGCGACTTCTCAGAGAACATGTAAAAATGTCTAAATCTACAAAATTTATACGATTTTTTTCGTTCCAGTTCATCGTTGGTAATAATTAATTGTAACATTTTTTTTAAATTAAACGCCACTGTAATCTATTAATGATTAAAAAAAAACGACCCTGTTTTATGCGCCTACAAAATACGGCCTTCCGCGAAAGTAACACCTTAAACGTCGTTAATCTTTCGTGGCAATTAATCAATCGTCGAGATGATTTTTTGGTATGCGCGCGATAAATATGGGAGCCGAGAGGGCCGATGAGGGACAACGACGTACGTACTCTTAATTAGCCCTCGGGATCACAATCGATTAACTGGGTCAGAGGCAAGGTGACGTACTATTTAACACGACCGAACGGACACGAATATTTTTAGAGCAGCCTCCCGTCTCCCTGTGACAGTGAAGAGACACCCAGCTTTAACGGATTATTCTTCGAGCGAGGCGAGGCTGTTTCAGCAATTACTCCGCCTCGCACTTACTCGAGCGAGGCACCCTCTTTCGTCTATACATTAACCCGCCTTCCCCCTTTTTTCTCTTCATGCCAACCACATCGATGATCAATCGTTGTTTCTCGAACGGAAACCTTCACGCTGATATTGACCGAGACCTTCGTTGTACTTGCCTCACCGATGCTTCTCGCTCTACCGATAAATCACAACAACAACAAAAATACAAATACGCGTTCAGAAATTCGTTGGAAAGTCCCCGGATCTCCTACCACGTCCTTATAAGTATTTAGGACGCCACACGTAGGGAGTCCACATTGGAATCCAATTGGATTTCGCACTGGTCCCCGATCAACACCGTGTTGACAATTCTTATTACGTTCGAATAAAAAATATGTGAAAAGTTACGAGAAAGTTACGTGAAAAAATAAAAATATTAATTAAATCTTCATTTGAGTAAATAACAATATTTAAAACAAATAATTTTCATAATGGAATGCAATAGGAAAAATATGATTTCACGAAAAATCTAGTTAATTCAAATTTAAAAAAAAAAATCAAATAGACACATCTAGTTAATATCAAAAGAATTTTCTTGTCAGTGTGACAGAAAACTCTTCATTCATTGAACTACGGGTTGATAAATTTGTTTTTCTTCGAGTCGAGAGTTAAGGGGCTTCGTTTTAATTCGATTGAATCGAAAGAGGGGCACGGGGAGAAGGAAAGGGGAACTTAAAAATAAGGAATGATAGGACAGGTCAAGCATATCGATTACTCTCTACCTCTCTCTTCCTTTCTCTTGGAAAGAGTACGTTCCATCTCCTGTAGCAGGTGAAACGAGGCCCTTCGCGCTTCAATACCGCATGTCTGTTGTGGGAAATTTTAAATGTCAAGTTGCGGGGTGTGATTACTCCGATATCAAGACCTAGGTCAAGGGTTCAGGGACTCCGGGCATCATACGGACGCATCGATTCTACAGGGTTCATTTAGCATCGCAATAATTCAACGAGTGACGAAATGACTTTTCGAGAGAATGTGGAATTCGATGTAATCATTTTAATCAGTTTTGTGCTAAATATATGATTATAAATAAAATTAATTATTAAATTTTCGCTTATTAAAAACGCTCAGAACTTTTTACTTCACCCAATATATATATATATATTGGCTGAAGTAAAAAGTTCTGAGCGTTTTCCGCTAGATGTCTTTAGTGAGCCATATCTCACGATGTATACATCCCATCGGGTCATATTATACGGCGATTTAAAGGTGACATTACGCTTCAAAAAAAGTTCTTTGACAGTTTTGTGTTTGGTGAAGCCAGTTGTGTGTTACAGCGTTCCAAAATGGAGGTAAAAAAAGAGAAAATTCGATACATTCTTCAGTACCACTACGACCAAGGTGAAAAGGCGGAGCAGGCGGTCAAAAAAATTTGTGCTGTTTATGGACCCAATACATGGGTGTTTCTATCGGAAAAAATGACTTTTTCTGTTGTTTCAGTAAATCTACCACTACTTTACAAATATTCATGGAAAGACTAACGTAGCTAGGTTTTTTTTTCAGCTTAATGTACCCCCAATAGCCCTGTAAATTTTTCAATTGATCCATCCAACCGTTTTTCCGGACCGATTGATCAAAGTTTTACAAAACAATTAAGTGTTCTTAAACATCGTCTTATCATCATCAAAATGAAAATACGAATTTTTTTCATAACTTTGCACTAGTTATTAAATTCAAGAAAAAAAAATCGATAAGTTAAAAAAAAATTTGAATAAAAAAAATTTAATTTGTAAAACATTTTAGAAAACAATCCTGACTCACATTTTCTTCTGAAAAAAAGATGAGTTTTGGAAAAAACTTTATTGTAACCCTAATAATCGTCGCAGAAAATATCGAGAATTAATCGCATAAATGTTCTCAGATCGAGTAGAGTGAATACAGCCTGGGGGTATCAACTTTTAATCAATGCAATTGAAGATAAGTGAAATTATGGTACGCGAAGATCGAATCGGGTTTAATATGAGTCAGTATTGTTTCCTGAAATGTTTGATTGTTTTAGAAATTTTTTGAATTTTTTTTCTCAAATTTACCGAGTAACTAGTGCAAAGTTGTGAAAAAAATTGGAAAAAATTATTCTTTTCATTTTTATGATGATTACACGATGTTTTGGAACGATACACTTGTTCCTTTAACTGTTTTGTAAAACTTTGATCAACCGGTCCGGAAGAACGGTTCGATGGATCAATAAAAAATTTACTGGGCTATTAAGGGTACATTAAGCTGAAAAAAAACCTGGAAACGTTAGTCTTTCCATGAATATTTGTAAAGTAGCGGTAGATTTACTGAAACACCAGAAAAAGTATTTTTTTTGTGCTTTTTCCAAATTGATGTTAAGGGTGGAAAAAAAATTGTTTCTCAAAAATCAATGAAAGGTTCTTCCAGGAAATGTACTCAAGTTTTCAAAACTGCCCCTTAATTCCCTGTGCGATTATTGATTGCTGAGATATCGATGATCAAAGACAAAAGGATCCTTTTTCATTCAAAGTCGGATAGCTCAGCAAAAAATTGACGTAGAGAGTCTGACAAAAAAATAAAATTGTAGCTGAATAAACAAGCTAACTGACCTATCCATGGATTCAACAGAAAAAAAATTTCCCGAGTCCGTGGACCCTTGAAAAAAAAACAAAAAAACATTGAAAATTTTTGTCTCGCACTATTTCTTATGATTGCGCGATAACCGTAGCTCACAAAAAATTGTTGCCCAAAGATCTCATAACTAGAGACTTGAAGTTTCAAAATGCTTTTTTTTTCATCTCGATACGACCATTTTTCACAGAGATACAGCGCTTCAAAAAACACTTAAAAAGGGAAGAAATGTTCTGTTCCTTTAAGTCTTTTGAGTAGTGTATATATGTATGGTTGAAAGAATGACAGATCGATTTTGTATGAGGAGAAAAAAAAATGGACCTTTTATTTGGGAAACATTTGTTCGCGCAATGTAACAATGAGTTATTGTCAATACAATATTACAATAAAAACTGAATGAATTTTCTCAACTTATTGAAAAGGCAAAGAATTTGTTTTCTCGTGTTTTGGCGATCGCAAATAGCTCGGAAGTTCTCAAATAATTTCACATTCAATTGGTAACTTACGTACAAAACGAGTGATTGACGATTCACTCTAAAAGTACCTTATCTCCGTGCGCTCGGCATGTCCTATCTTAATTACACATGAACTTAAACCGCGTCAACGTCGTACGGAATTTCTGCAAAGGCCAATTGAGCCGTTCCGACAATCATCACGAATCCACAACAGACGAAGAACGTCGCCGAGACGTGCGCGAGTTTCGCTTTTTGTTCTTCATCCCCGTGAGACGCTGGTCGATATTAAACCCTACGAGTACATTCATATTTTTCGCTACTTACAATCATTTATGCACACTGGGTCTGCGAGAACCGGCCAACTTTCGAGTGATGTAGTTTCCTTGAAATTACGTCTTGTCAGATGTTTTTTTTTTCGTTATGAAAAAGCATAAATATATTTCGCGAAAGAGAAAAAAAGCGAGTTTTGCACTTTTTTTTTAAATTTATAACTCAGGAACTAATCGACAGAATTAAATGTTCTTCGCGGATTCTGAAAAGGAAGAGGTGAAATTTTGAGAAAAAAAAATACGGTGATATAACTTTTTATCGTTATCAACAAAACCTCCAGGGTTAAACTGGGTCGATTTTCGGAGTGCCGTTTTTCGTTACAATCGATGTATGGTCTACTCTGACGTATCACTACGATAAAAATCCGATATTTTCGAAGTATTTTTTTTTATACATTGCATAAAAGTAATTATATGATAAAATGTCATTGCATAAACGCAGAAACAACGCATATGTATAAGTTTTTGGACAAAAATCCGAATTGTGATTCTCGGCATCTTCTTCGTTGGTATCGTGGTCGATTATATTTTTTCGGCAGCGTCATTTTCTAGGTCGGTTTCATCGTCCAAAAGCTCGTATTTGCGAGAAATTCGCAGCTGCTTTTGGATTTTTTGCACAGTTCGCGTGTTACTGCGAGTAAGTATGGCGGCTGCTAATAATAAAATCAACAGATACACATTTTCGTTACTTATTTATACACTCATTTATTTATTTACTTATTTGTTTGTTAATTCTTCGACGTTACATGCACCTGGCAGCGAATATATTCTGTAATACATTAACAGCAAAATCATACTTATAAATTTAAAAAAATGATTAATATCGAAAGATTGTGATAAAGTCATTTATATTTATTCAACATAACTTATTTAAAATCATATTAGTGAAAAAAGAAAGGCTGTACTTACTTTGTAATTTCGATCAATTCGTACACACTTGGATCTTGTATTTCGACCTTATGGGCTTACATACACCTGAGAAGGCTAAAAGTAAGGTTGTGTTTAAGAATTGTTTTAGTGTATAAAACTGAATTTTATTGAACAACCATGGTATACATTTTAAAGTATGACAATTTATCCACATTGTGTGAAAATTTGGTTACAAAATTTCAAACGGTAAAAAAGTTACAGTCATTTTCCTGGGACGTGTTTTTGTTGACAACGTTTGCGGTACCAGACGTGCCTCTGCCATTTTTTATCTAAAAAAAAATATTTGTTTCTTAAAGTAGATAGATAAAACTAGTACTTATCGAGCCGGAATTTAAAAATTTAATTTTTTCGGGTCGTGGCAGCCACTGGAATAAAACAGGCGATTTTTCGCCTCAAAATTGTTCAGTACTTATGATGAAAAAAAAAAACTATGCCAGGTATCGAAAAAACGGCTCGATAAGTACTAGATTATTGTGTGAAGCATAACTGTGCAAAACTTGATCCCGATCGGTACAGTAGTTGCGGAGATATTTCTGGTACCGATTTTGAAAACACTGTTTCGAGTAAAACGCGTTTAAAGTTTTGAGTACACTTTACACTGAAATAACTGGTTTATTTTAAACTTACATGAAATCGTCGATTCCTGGGCCATATGACGGATCTTCCTTAGATGTTGACGCTTCCATTAGATCTTTTTTTTTTTGCTGTGTCAACCTCATTCATAGTCAAACTCATAGTTAAACAGATGACAAAGGCCGCGTCTACCTGCGCCCCAACCGTTAGTCGTTGCTCACCCGGTCAGCTACAAAACGCTATAACTTCGTCATTTACTGCGAATTTCCTTATGAAAATTTCAGGGTGGACACTCAAAGGATAGTACTTTCGAATGAGCACCTTTTTGAAAAATCATTATTTTTTACCTACCCAGGTGTATGTAAGCCCTTCTCAATTCAGCAGCATATCGATAACTGAGGGTCTGCCCACCGGCAAATGATAGGCACAGGGCCAAAGTGAATTTACGTGGCACGGTCGTATCTATAACGTCAAGGGTCTCGCGGTGTCAGGCCCTTGAAAATTTGGTCGGCTCTGCGAGACCCAAGAGTCTACGCCTAGAGTTAAAAATAAATTGTGTCGCGACCGTGAGTTCTCGTTGAGTAATCGACAACGTGCGTTTTAATTTCTATGGGAATAGATTCTGTCCTCGATCACGCATAGTTCTGTTGGCCTATGAGAGACCTTGCTACTAAGAGTCGTTTATCAGAGCTCCGATAAAGATTGTTTGGGGCGAGATTAAATCTCGCAACGCATCGGTATACAGAGAGGTCTTTTAAATACGTATGAGCCTTCCCATAGTGCAAATCAGACGAGCCTTGATGGCTCTCGTTACTGTCCAGGGCCGAATTTAAAGTGGTGGCCCGGAGGAAGGAAAAAATGGGATTATCATTTAATTATTTTCATTTACTATTATTATTATTTTTAAAACAAAATATGGATTAGGACATAGGTTCAAATTGAAACAAAAAAAATAATGAGCCGCGATTCATTGAAAGAATTTTCTTTTTTTGCCGAAGGGGGAGAAAGTCCTTACCGATATTATTTTAATATCCTAAATACGAATTGACTATTCATTTCCCTCGAAACCCTCAGTTTTTCTTTTCAAAAATCGTCAAAAGTATGTAAAAAAAAAAGTTTTTTTTACGTTTAGCTGGCTCAATTTTGAGCTTTCGAATTTGGAAAAAAAAGTCATCACCCTGGAAGTATCTTAAGTACCAGAAAAAGTGAAGTGGCAAGTGTGGGGTAAAAGTGGATGGGATCGTAAAAAGAATACAGATAAAAATGATTACCAATTGACAATATCTACGATCATAGCACGTTCTATTAATCTCATATTTTATCGTTACTTTTTGTTCCCTGGCATTGTCCAATTCGACCCAGACTCGGATCAAAAACACATGTAGGTAAATTAAAAAATTAAAAAAAAAAAAAAAAAACAACTGAATCTCGGATTAAGTGTTTGAATGAAACGAGGATTAATGTACTTGCGAAAAGTGTAGTTTGAAATTTATCGGCCTCCGAGCACCGTAACGCATCGTGTAGCCGCGAAGTTTGTACGTCTTTAACGACGTCGTAACTTGTGAAATAATTTGGAAGCAATGGTGCGCACACACGTTGAGTGATCGGTATGGCCTTGTGGACCAAAGCGGGAAGCCACCAAGACGAGTCGTTGAGAAACCGTTTTTTTTTATTTCGCTGAAAATACCGGTTGGAACGTATATTCGGCCTCGGAGTATCCCGCGATACAATAAAATATGAATATTTTGTGGAGTCTTCGCAAATACAAAAACAAAAATATCGAAACAGAGCTCGCGGGATTGCCCTGCAAATATGAAATACAAAAATTAATATAAAAAGAAAGCGGAAATAGGATATCAAGTACAAACGTAGAGGAATTATTATAAAATCTTGGCTGTTACACACCGTGATCGCTCGAAGCGAAACACCGATATGATATTTTTCCTTTGCCAGGTATAAACCGTTCTGTTCCAGGAAAAACAGAATACACTGCAAAAAAAAAATTAATTCATTATAAATAACGTCTGTTTAAATCAAGTAGCTTTTTTCCTTGTCTCACAGCCTACTACGACCCTATTTGTTTCAAATGTTTATTTTTATTTGTTCAATCTATTCTTTTTTTAAATTAATATCTTTAAAATGAATAAATAAAAATTAAATTCTAATTAAATACATAAAAATAAAACACGATGTATCGCATGAATACGAGAAAGGAATATCGGTTCATGAAATAAACGTGCGGTAAAAAAAAGTTTGATTATTGTCCTTTTTTTTCACTAACAAGGCTGGTATTTGGTAAAAAAAAAAGGAAGATATCGTCGTGCCTTTTAATAAGGCGTTACGTGGGTTTCCAAGCCAAAAAACGCATATTTTCTCTATTTTTTAAAAAATATAAAATATAAATTATTTTATTCCAAATGTTAAGCACATAAAAAAGCAGCATTTCAACAATATTAAAAAAAAATTCATCCAAAAATTTGGGAAATTCAGCCGGTGGGACCTGGTTTCCGGAGATCTCTCAAAAAAAAACGTGTCCTCGTGGTGGTCAGGATAACTCATGATAGCTTCATCTGAAATTTAAAAACCAACATTTTTGTGTTAGTAGATTAGTATAGCTCGTGATTGAACGAAGGATTTTTAAAAAAATTTCAATTTGAATTTTTGGCATAGTTGTATGCAAAATCGTTCAATTTTTGGTACAATTTACACTACGTATAGCCTTGTAAAATTATTTGTAATTGAAAAAAAAAACCTTCGTTCAATCACTAGTTAATGCTATTTTGAAGAAGTCTGCAAAATTTCAATAAGATCGGTGCATTAGTTTTTGAGAAATCATGTCCACCGACTTCAAAATTGTGTTTTGAGAAAAAGGCGTATACCTGCGTCGCTCCCGGTCGGTCTTTCCCAACGGGAGGAATTCCCAAAGGCTCTCTCCCCTAGACTTTTACTCCGATTGACTTAAAACTAGACATATTGTATTGTTAGATAATAAAATTTAAAAAAATGGATTTTTAACAATTTTCAAACCCACGTAACCCCTTAACATGCGTGACTATTTATGTATAGAAAGACCAACCCTTTTCCTCAACTGCCAAATGTTACAACGGTCTTCTAATGAAAAAAAAGCCATGAGATTTTTGAGAGACTGAATCGTGTACAATTTTTCCGTCCGTCACTTTCGTCTTATATTATCGGATGAAACCAAATCATAGATTTATTAGGAATAAATAAAAGATTTAGTTACTAGACGATACTGAATAGATCTTGATTTGAATAAATAAATATATTTAAAATAAATAATTTTAATAATGGAATGCAATAGGAAAAATATGATTCCATAAAAAATCTAGGTAGTACAAATTTGAAAAATCAAACAGACGCATCTAGTTAATATCAAAAGAATTTTTCCGTCAGTGTAGTCAAGAGAGCAAACACGGGGCCGGACGACAATACCTAAGGAATCCATTAATTGTCAGATGTCTCGGGGCTCTGATACTGGAACAAGATCTGTCCCAGAACACGGAATCGTGTTTCAGGGTGCTTCCGGCTTCCATGGAAGAATGCTTTCGATTATACTGAACATCCTTGGAATGCAATGATTTTCTCTTGATTTCCTAGATTTTCTTCCGCAGCTACAGGCTACGACGACTCAAACGTTTTTATTTTCAGGATTATTCTTAGAAATCTACAACCCAAGTCTGCATAAAAGATTTTTGATAGTGATAGATTAAAGAGGGAAATACATGTAGACGACAAAAAAACAGCCAATTTTGATATTTTTTTTTTTGGAAAGAAACAAAACGTTTTACATTTATGAAACTTTAGGTATATTTTATTACACAGTTGAACTGTTTAAATGATTTTTTCCATTAACAAATATTGTAAAATGGCGACGTTATGGTGTAGTCTTCCAGGAAGGTTTTGGCGGCAGTTGTTCGTTTGTCGTAAATCCAACGACTTCAATATTGATCTGAAAAATATGAGCCAAGAATTTTTAGTATTTTAATATGCAAATGCTGAACTTGTACCTAAGAAATATTTTAAAAGTTTAAAATTTAGTAAATGCGACACTTCAGAAAACAAGTTGAAATCTTACACCAAATTTTTTTTTCTTTTTTGAAATAAAAGACAACTCTTTAAAATCGATTTTCACAAGCAAGTAGGTTCAAGGTAATATTGTTATTGAGTTGTGGGTACAATTCAAGCACGATCGGTCAACTCGTTTTGAAAGTCTGTTTCCCACAATCTTAAAGAATGTAGTTTTGAGAAAAAAACGTGGTTAAAATTTTCAACCACGAAAACTCAATGATTTCAGTGACTTATCTGCTAATTACTTATTTGTTCTTACCGCTGTATTCTTGAGATCTTTAATTATTATTTTAAATAGAAAAAAATCGATTTTTTTTATGTCACTATGTGTATTGTCCCTCTTTAAGAATTCGAAAAATAAATTAGAATTTTCGTTGCCTTAGATGCACAACGTCATTTTTTTAAACTATCGCGTTTTCCTCTCCGGAGACTCCTTTTCGTATCTGACGTCGTCATCACTTAATCTGCGATGTCGTAACATCACAGTCGATATATATATTTGGGTCTACGCGTTTATCGCTTTTTCCCAATCTTTGTCCGAGCCTCTCGGTTAATTATCGGTGTAAACTTTCATTGATTGCCCTCCCGCACATTGCCAGACACAAATCATTCCAAAGATGATGATTGCAAGGCCATCGACCGCGTTTCTCGGCGACATTTTTTTTTTTCTACATCAATCTAAAGACAAGCGAAAACAAGAAGTTGAACTTTCTAGCTTCTATCTTCGGCCAGACGCCGGAGAAATTTCAATTGATAATTATTCATTTGGAATGACAACGAGGATACTGAGACGCATATAGGTCGTGGATCTTCTTTTTGAACGCATAGATATAAAAGGCTCGATATACGAAGTCTCTCGTGTTATATGGCACTATCAAGTGCATAATAACGGTCGCGTTATAGAAGGCTAAACGCTTGTGAATACTCACGGGCAACCGGACCGTCGACACACTGGATTTCTGCTGGTCCAATTCATTTAATTGCAATGACGATAAAAAAAAAGAACAAGACAATACATTTTTGGATCCCTTCTGGTCCGATTCATTGAATTGCAATGACGAAAGAAAAAAAACGACAAGAGCCCAAACTATCTCGGTCATTTCCCCTGGACGTTTGGATTTCTTCTGGTCCGGTTTATTCAATTGTAATGACGAAGAAAAAACGACAAGAGCCCAAAGTATCTGGATCACTGCCCTTGGACGTGCGGCCCACCAATTGCAAACGTTATAACGACAATTTTTTTAAGGCAAATTATTGTGTGCCCGCAGATAATTCCACCGGAGCAAAATGAAGGAAGAAGTGGACGAGGAGGAGATCTCTGGTCCACAAGCACCGGTGTCCACACCGGAGAGCACGACACCAACATGGTAAGTGAATCGAATATTTCTGCAAAATCGAATCTTGCCCCGTCTACGTATGAAATGGAAAAAGGGCTTTCGGGAGATAAAATCTTTTTATTTGATTCGAAGAAACGAGTTTTCGTGGTGTTAACGAGATGATAAGCATTCCCAGCGACTACGGAACCCTTAATAATGCCTCGCTCACTATATCCGACGAACATCTGGATCGTATTCTTCCACGATATACGTGAGCCCCGAAATACGAACAGAACACCCTGGATAACCGTTTCTTCTCCATACACATGGCTCTAAAGTTTGCATCGTTTGCGACGCAACGATTTTTTTTTATTTCTTACACATTTGGACGCTAATTTCTAAAAAAAATACCATAAAATCATTTTGTTATGTTTTCGACCACCGGGACCCACCCTTACCAGATGGTAAATGTAAAAAAAACCATCTATCGAGGGTTCGAGATAATCATTTCTATTATTGGCTTTATTTACACCCTGGTCCAAAAGGAGCCTTAAAAACAAATGGCAACGATTTTGATTCTGCGCGATCCCTTATCGGAGGGTGAAAGTTGAAAAAAAATGCTATTTTTCGCAGGTTGGAGATAATCATTTTTTTTAATTGGCGTTATTTGCACCGTGGCCTAAAAGTAGCCTTACAAGAATGGCAACGATTTTTATTCTCCGGAACCCACCCTTATCGAAGGGTGTAAGTTGAAAAAAAAAATGCTATCTTTCGCAGATTGGAGATAACCATTTCTTTAATAAACGTTATTTTCACCGCGGCCCAAAAGGAGCTTAAAAAAAATAGCAACGATTTTGGTTCTCCGGAATCCACCCTTATCGGGCGGGGGAAGGGGGGGTGAAAGTTGAAAAAAAATCCTATCTCCCACGGAGAAAGAGAGAAAGAGTGAGAGAGAGAGGGGGGGGGGGTGGAGAGAGAATCGCGTCGACGTCGACGACAACGACGGCGACGATGACGCGGAGTCTGCCGTCAAGAGGGGCGAGAGGCGGTGTGTCGGGCAATGAATACCGGGCTCCGTGAGACGAATTGGTGGGGGAAACCGGCAGCCGCCAGTCCTCGGCTGACCGTCGAACGGAACGAGTCATGTTCCTGATTTGCGTGCTCCTCGGCCAACCTTCTCTCTCTCTCTCGTGTTGTCCCCGTTATTTCGTCCTTGCCCCTAAACTCAACCAAACTTATCCATTGTCCTCACCTCCGGTTGTCTCTCTCACGAAAACCGCGATTCCAGACAATCGTTTCGAAGATTCTTCCCAGTCCGAGATTGGGATGTGATTGGGAGTACCGAGAGCAGTGGAAGAGTGGAACCAATGGGATTAACGGCTTGTCCGAAGGCTGAATACGTTTCAAATTAAACAAAAAAAAACACACATTGGGAGTCTTCTCGGTGCAAAATGTGCGGTACGAAGTTACGACACGCTCAGTCACAGTGATTACCTAATATCTCAAACTATGCATCATACGAACGATATACACGCTGATAGTCCTCGTTCAACGGAATTTTAAAAGCTGCGCAATTTGCCATATTCGCTGCTGTTTCTTTGTATCTTCGCTGAAGCAATCGAATCGACTTGACATATATGTTTTTTTTTTCTTTCGTGCATACATACATGTGGGGGGATGTGTGCGTGTTGTGTGTACGTGCATGTGGTGGTAGCGTGCCGTTTCGAAGCGCGGGAGCACGGTAGCGCGGTAAAGGGAAACTTGAGCGCCTAGCGGAGACCACCAACGCCGGCCTCGCAACTGTTGCACGTTGTCAAGGTCAAGAGTTAGGAGAGAGAGAGAGAGTGTCGGTGGCGATCGTAGCGGAGGCGTCGTCAACGACCGATACCTCATTCTTGGCGGTTAAACTACTGCACGAGCACTGAGATCAGATAATCGAGCGTCGAGAAAACGTCTTTGCTTGTACAATGAAGACAGCTGGCTCTCGTTCCTTTTTATAGTGTTGTTGAATAGTAAGAATACTTGCCAGAAGAATCTGACCGAAAGGAAACACTGAATTACATCTGAACGAATCATCGAGTGAAGAGGAGGAATAAAGTCTATCTTGGCTTGACAGCTCAACGTCTTCTGATCTCTTCGTTGATGAAGGGCATACCTCATTTGACGCTGAACGGACAAGATTAATGGACGAATGCAGCATTCGCGGCCGTGAAAAGTTAAAAAAAAAACCCGAATCTCCCCTTTATCACTACGCGCTGGTGCGTTCGCGAGCGGAACAGTTGCTTGAGAAGAACCAAAACGCGAATTCGAAAACCGGCTGATTCGAGTGTGACGAGAGCAAGACGAGGTTTTTTTTTCGCTTCACGTATACGCGAGGCTTGCGCGACCGTGAGCAAGTACCGCGCGCATACGAATTACCGCCGATCATCCTTATCAGACGGTGTGTGCGTTTGCGCTCAACGATGATAATAATAATTGCTGAACGGGAACGATAACGCCAGAGCAAAGGAGCGCCACGATGTCCTCGTTCTCTCGGATAACGTCGTGGTGATTGCCCTCGAGTTTTGCTCGTGCACACAAACGATTTGTGATTTCATTCTAAAGGTTCAGGATGACGAGGCTTCTTTCTTCGCCGGGAAGGAATTGGATGATTCTTCAGAGAGGGAGATAAAGAGAGAAAGTAATTGAGTGAACGAACGTAATAGGAGCCTAGGAGCGATAGCGTAGGAAATAAACGCAAGACGAGAAAACGGACGAGGAAACGAAGAAATGTTCGTGACGAAAAGTCACGTAATGCTTACTGATACGCCCGGCTTTTCCACGACCGGCATCGTAACGTGGATTGACATTGATTCGAAGTCTTGTTGCCAATGCAATTTCAACACGATCCATTTTGTCGAAACACTCGCACAAACGAAACAATAGGAACCGATCCTTCGATGCTCTTTGCTTCGCCGATTCAAAAAGCATTCAAACCCAAACGAATCCAAAGACCTGCAGGAACCCAAACACTCTGTGGGGACAATTGAAGCCCAAGGAAATGCTAGCAAAGAAAGAGAACAAGATGTGGCCGTGTCAGACACACCACCAATATTACAGGGTCGGTGGAGAGCCCGAATCCTTCGAACACCATCAACCCCAACATTCCGAACAACCGGTGACCGGAAGCTTGGCAACGTCCTCGATGATCCCTCAATCGGCCGATCCTTCGATCCCACCAGGACAAAATCGCGAGCTGGAATCGCACTTGTCGCATCTACATCAACAACGGCAACAGCAACGTCACGCGAATTCTCAACAGCTACAACAAATGCAGCAACAGCAATGTCGCGATCAAACTATGGCATCAACAGCATCAAGGTTAGTCGCGGCCGTTCCACTTTACGCAAGAGAAACGTAGACACGTTGGACGCGATGACGCCGTCACCGATGCAATATGTACGAGCTCGAAAAACTCCGTTTACGATTTCACACGCGTTCGCGACAGTCAATACGATTTACGAAATCAACAAGTAGAGAAAAATGACGTTGCAATGACATCGTTGGAATGCAACGAAAATGATTTTTCTTTTTATTTTCCGAAATTTCTCTTGGCAGATTTAAGCTACGAAAATTACGCGAACATCTTTTAGGATTCATATTTAGCGATATGCAATCTAAATCTGCACAATATGACTTTGGATAACAATTAAAGGAATACATTAAATGGAATTTTCGTTGCATTCCAACGCTGCATACTTCTACTCCATAGAGAAGAAACGGGCAGATCAACATTCTCGTGCAGAAATTGGTCGGGGAGTCTCCAGATCCTACCACATCCCTACAGAGATTTGATAGAGTCACCGCACGTCGGTAGTCCACATTGGAATCCAAGTGCATTCCGCGTTATTTCCTGATTCGCGTCGTTTCAGAATTTCTTATCTGAAATTCTCAATCGGAATTTGTTGGATGTCCCAAAAAAAAAAAACAGAAAAATGCACTTTTGTATGAATGTTAAGCCACCATTTGGAATAGTCCACTTTCCGATGACACGTTCCGAGATTTTAGTTGTGAACGACGAACGCAAAAGTATTCGCTGGCGGTATGAATGAGGTTATCAGACTCGAAGAAAATACTATCGGAGTAAAATATACATTTGTCCATTCGAAGCAGTATCCTTATTCCACGAAACTAAATATTTTGCGTAAGTTGAACAAATCATTTTATAGCAGTGAAGAGAAGAATCTTTTGAACTTGTATGAAATCTTTCGGAGGCAATGAGACAGCCTTTTTCGAGTTTGTTGTACTCAATTAAAACATATACTTGAAGTAGACACGTAATTCATCTATACATGTATAACAGTTCCGTTACTAACTGACTGATTGACCGAATGACTGACTGACATGTAGACAACGCACAGCCTGAACAGCTGAAGATAGAAACATGTAATTTAGAGGATATGTTACTAAGGAACATGTATAAAATAACATCCTAAAATTATAAGATTTTTTTAAACAAGCCCTTATTAGGGGTGCAACGGGGTGTTGAAGTTTGTATGGGTAAATGGAATTTTCTACTTTTATCTCAATGAAATTCGGAAGATATATTCCATAAAGGGGGTAGATGTGTACTAAGAAAGGATTCGTTTCTCGTATGGTCACCTATATGTGGGCTGTTCGAGATTATTGAGGTCCTCTTGAATGTGCTTGCCGAAGACCATAAAACATACAATGTTGTCTACAGAACTATATTGCAAAGCCATACAGTTCTATAGACGAGAGTTGAATAGCACTTTTATACTACTATTTCATTAATTACCAACCCTTATCTCAGTCAGTCTACCACCGTGCCTGAGAAATATGACACTACCTTCTTTTATCATTTCTTAATTCTTTCTCTCTTCGTTGATCTCCTCTGTGGATCAAATCCTAAGGTCCACGTATACGAGGTCGCGGACAAAAGCTAGTTAAATAGAAAACAAAAGTCTAGTAGCCGAAGATTGAAACAAAATTTTCTTCGATTCGAAGAAACCACTTGGTATTGACGAAATTATAAGAATACCCAGTGGCTTATAAGGATTCGACCCAGATCGCGCAAACGTCTCGATCGTACTTTTCGACGACACTGACAATGAGAGGCCCATCAAGCCACATCGGACACGTTGGAAAGCCGCTTTTCCAGGTGTGCCAATGTACTACGTCCTATCTTCCAGAGCTAAGATATAAACCGTGCCAATTCAAAATTCTACAAATCCCGGGATAACCTCATTCGCCTAATTTTCGTTGGTGACTTCCTTTTTTTTTTTTGACAAAGCAGTCTTACAGAGATCGTGAGCAAGTCCTCGACGAGTATTTTACGAGAAAAGAGGGTTATCGACCCAGACTAAGCCCACGAAAGCCAGACTAAGCTGCTTTTTTTTTTTTGCAAAACGTAGCTATTCCCTCTATACCTCATACCAATCCTCCTCGTCTATTCTTCCCCTCTGTCTCTTCGTTCCATCGCGTATGCGAAAAACGCAAAATCGATGGCTCCGAGTCATTACTCACGGCTTTAATCGACGTCGCAATCGTTCCACCTTCTTATATCTTCTTTTCATTCCCAATTACCGCTACCTTTCACGATCCCACATTATCATACACCACATGCGGATGAAATAACTGGTGAAACGAGTGTCAAGAGACGATCGGTCGCACAACTCTTCGCGACAGACACACGAATCACAGACGAGCGTTCGTGAATTTTTGCTTCAACGTATCACGTAGCTGTCTCCCGAGATACAGTTAACCAGCCAGACGGACTGACGCGTTATTGCTAACTCCGCGCAGGCTTTGACCACTATATCATCGATGTCTTTGCCGCACAAGAAATTTCTCATCTCTCTCTCTCTCGCTCTCTCTTGCTCGTATTTCTGCTCACTTTCTTTCTCTCTTCCTCTTCAATCTCCTCTCAGACTTCTCGCCACAGCATCCTCGTGCGGTCGCCTGTTTGCCGAATGCCCTTGAGATTCGAGTCCGGCTACTTCGTAAAATCATTCCGATAGTTACGCAATCATCGCCACCAACCTTTTAACGTTTCCCCTTGCTCCCCGGTCCTTCTTCTTCTTCTCGTCTTTTTCCCCTCCTCTCACTCTCCGATCAACAACGTCAAATAGCCAGATGCTCGGTTGGTTATCGTCGCGACCAGACAACGGGAACGAGAGAATCGGATAAGCATTTTATTGCCTGGGGATTGATGTCCTACGGATGGTTCTTTCTCTCCACTGCAACTATTTTGCACTTCTTGCACTCCATCCTTCATCATGATCTTCGCTATTGATATTCTTCGGTACTGTTCCATCGGTAAGGCGTGATCTCCAAATTTGGTGCTCCAAAACAGTAACTCCGTACGTTCTTTGGTTAACCAGTAACTGTACTAGTTATATATATGACGTGATTGACCTTTTTATAAATATGCTTCCATTTGTCGAAAAATATAAAAATATATTTTTTTTTCCGCAACTATTGAATATATAATAAAATTTATATTTTTCACAAATACATTATAGTTTTATGAACGAATAAAAAAACGAATAATTTTTTTTTTAATGACGAAGATATACGTCGTCTAGTAGGACCTTCTGCTAAAAATCCTTGCCGATGGTGGAATTTTTTTCTCTGTCAGGCATCGTCTGAAAAATAAAAATAAAAAAAATTCTTGTGAAAGGTAATAGTTAAAGTGTAGTATAGAGTATTTTTTTTTAATTCGTTGTACAAATAACAGCTGTTTGAAAAAAAAAATGATTTTTACCAAAATGTTGAGTATTAAAAACTAATAGAAAATGAATGTAGCGTCCACTGCGGTCCACCTTCTGCTAAAAACCCTTGCCGATGGTGGAATTCTTTTCTCTGTCAGGCATCGTCTGAAAAATAAAAATAAATAAAAATTCTTGTAAAGAAAGGTAATAGTTAAAGTGTAGTATAGAGAATTTTTTTTTAAATTCGTTGTACAAATAACAGCTGTTTGAAAAAAAACTGATTTTTACCAAAATGTTGAGTATTAAAAACTAATAGAAAATGGATGTGGCGTCCAATCGAAAAAATTCTATGCTACATCCTAGATAATATTATAAAGAGCATGCCATCAAAATCGGTTGAGTAGATCTCGAGATATTTTGACCACCAGTTTGAAAAGCGGGTACTACTGGACGACTTATATCTCGGCTATAAAAAATGTATTCGTTTTTTTTTTTTAATTTTTTCATAACACTATAATGTCTTTGTGAAAAATAAACATTATTTTATACATTTAATAGTCGCATCAAAATTTGATTTTTGATGCGCTGTTTTGGAGGTGATTTTTAAGATGGAATAACTGTTGAACTGTTCTCGTTTCATTTCTGATTTTTTTTACACACGTTTATTGATCCTTCAAGAATATGTAGAAATTAAAAATAACAAAAATTTCCATGTACTTTTGTAAATTTGTTTAGAACGTTTGTGGAAGTATGAATGAAAAAAAAAACTAAACATATTCTCAATCTGTATGAGTATTGTGATGTTTGATAACAGATGTAGCCTATGAAAAAAAAAAATAACAAATGGTAGCATGCTAAACTTTAATTATCAATTTTCCCTGTTTTTCCAACCGTTCGACGAGTTAAAAAAAAAATGTTTCACCTCAATTCTGATACCAATGTCAAAAAACACTTTACTGAAGATGCATACCAAGCTGCAATATTTCAGAAAATACTGCCGTAATTTCCGAAAACGAAGCAATTTTGAAAAACTTTTTATGAATATTTCCTTTTTAGGAGTTTTCCGTTGTTTGTGTCGGGTTTCAATAATTTTTTAAG
This sequence comes from Ophion ventricosus, assembly GCA_963932345.1. NCBI lineage: Eukaryota > Metazoa > Arthropoda > Insecta > Hymenoptera > Ichneumonidae > Ophion > Ophion ventricosus. Next base: position 6,721,605 of record OZ010723.1, read on the forward strand.
GGGGTCCAATCAATGGGAAATCTTGGTTTTCCATTAAAACAGCACTTTTTTTTCAAGGGATTGTCAGGAATTTTACATGAGACACTGAGGAAGGTCCGCATTAAGCTCAGCCTGTCGGATTCTCACCGACTGTTCTCTCCATTTCATGCGCCTGAGCTCCGTAGCGTATTACTCTCGCAAACTCATTGTCAGAGAGTGATAGTTCGTTAAGCAAGCCTCCGCATACGCAGGACTTTCCGCCGCCTGTCTCCTACGCAGCTCGATGAGGCGCGACTCACGCTGTGTCTCACTCTTCAAGTTTCTGACGAGTCTTGTCCTTTTAACATCCATCAACCCTCTACTCAAATGAATCCTTTAACGACGGGGAATTCCTTAATTTTGAAAATTGTCCGTAGTATATCGAGACGCTGTGCCACCCACGGCCACTTACACTCACAATAAATGTATAGAGATGTGTGTATTATGGATGTAACATACAATATAAATATTAGGTGTATGACTTAATTTTTACAGATTTTATCTTCGAGCTTAAAATTATATTTAAAATAGAAATATTTTCGCGGTCTCTTGTGGTTTTGAAAAGATCGGACGCAAGGTTTCAAAACACCGAATGGACAAGTCTACGTGAGTTACATAACCTCTCAGAATAGCAGAGTTTACGATGGCAAATGATAAACAGCACATTCGGCACTGTATTTTATACGAATTCCAACAAGGAAAAAATGCTTCTAAAGCACGGGAATCAATTTGTAGTGTTCTTGATGCCGACGTTGTGTCTTATGAAACGTGTAATTATTGGTACAAACGTTTTAGGAGTGGCGATTTCGATCTTAGTGACCAGCCGCCCCCTGGACAGGATATGAAGGGTGTGCTTTATTGCGAACTCCTGAAAACTGGTCAGACGGTGACTGTGGAACGCTACAGCCAACAATTGAGCAAACTGAGCGAAGAACTTGATCAGAAAAGTCTATTTATTGGGCAAGTAAGCAGGCAAGTCATACTGCTGCATGACAACGCTCGACCTCACGTTGCTCGCGCGACTCAGAAGACCCTCTTGAACTTGGGATGGGAAGTTCTCCCGCATACGGCACATTCACCAGACTTGGCCCCATCCGATTACCATTTGTTCCGGTCAATGCAGCACGCCTTACTGGATAAACAGTTCAAAACGCTGGACGATGTGCGTAAATTCGTCGATGACTTTATCGCCTCGAAGCCTGCAAGTTTCTTTCGCGACGGCATTCGTATGTTACCTGAGAGATGGCGCAAGGTCATAGAAAACGATGGACAATATTTTCAAGATTAAGTTCATTGTTCTCTATTTTTTTATATTAAATAAATTTGCTGAAAAATCTGTAAGAATTAAGTCATACACCTAATAATTCACATTTCGAAAATGTAAATAGACGAAAGGTATTGACATACTGTCAAATCAGTTCTCGCTGCTTGCTGATGTCTCCTTTTATATTCTCCTTTATCATATCCTCGATTTTGGGCTGATTTTGTTATTTCAATTTTGATAGTTACGTATTCGATGTCGATTAAAACCTCGTTATCGAATTTCACTTCGTTTCATTCGTTGCAGAAATTGCTTCTTAATATTCGCTTCGACTTGTATATTTTTGTATAAAAATTCGTTATAAAAAAGTGGCACACTGTACCCCACGTTCCCCTACGTCTAAAATAGTTCCGTGACTGACTGACCGACATATAGACAACGCACAGTCCAAATCGCTGAAGATAGAAACATGAAATTTGGAAGATATGTTTTTTAGAAGGTTTAGAGGTGCAATAAGAAAGGATTTTTCGAAAATCAACTCTCAAGGGGGTGAAATTGGGTGCAAAGGTTTATATGGAAAATTTGTATGGAAAACCGCATCCCGAGCAGAAATTTGTTCAGGGTGAAATCCGGACCGGATCAGGCTGCCACAATAGCAAATCCGGGCCGGATCAGGCAAATTTAGTCCGGCCCTGATCAGGGATGTAACGCTTTTGCAAATTCAGGTCCGGATCAGGCACCTTATCAGGCTCTGATCAGGCGCTTTATCAGGCCCGGATCAGGCACCTTACCAGGCTCGGATTAGGCACTATATCTGGCTCGGATCAAGCAACTTATCTGGCCCAGATCAGGTGCCTCATCCAGCCTGAGACATGCGTGTCATCTGGCTCAATCATTTGATTAATTTTTTGTTCAAAAATAGATCAACATTTATTAAATTATTATCGCAGTTACACGTTATCAAGTTTACTAACGTTATTAAAAATATGAAACATATGAAAACATTTTTTTAAAGTTTGAGTTTTTATTTTACTTGACTTGATTGTTTAGTTTTTGTTCCGGTTTTGGCGATGACCGTCCCAATCTTTCCGGCCCAATCTGTCCGGCGCAAATCATGCGTGCCTGATCAGGGCGCCTTATTGATACCTGATGAGGCTTCTATACGGCGCAAATCAGGCGTGCCTGATCAGGGCGCCTTATTGATCCCTGCTCAGGCCCCTGTCCGGCGCAAATCATGCGTGCCTGTTCAGGGCGCCTTATTGATACCTGATAAAGCTTCTATCCGGCGCAAATCAGGCGTGCCTGATCAGGGCGCCTTATTGATCCCTGCTCAGGCCCCTGTCTGGCGGAAATCAGGCGTGCCTGATCAGGGCGCCTTATTGATCCCTGCTCAGGCCCCTGTCTGGCTCAAATCAGGCGTACTTGATCAGGGCGCCTTATTGATCCCTGATCCGGCCCTGATGGATCCTCAGGCAGCCTGATTAGATTTCTGCTCGGGATATTATAGGATTGTTTAAAAGAACCTCTACTTACGGGTGTAACGAGGTGTTGAAGTTTGTATGGAAAAATCGAAGTCCCTGCTTTTATCTCAATGAAATTCGTAAGCTATTTTCATGAAAGGGCGTAGAGGTGCACTAAGAAAAGATTCTCGCATGGTCAACTATATGTGGGCTATTCGGTTATGTAAGGGGATGTTACCGGTGCGCAAAACGATACGGAAATTTCGAATTTCCGTTTGATCGAATCAATCAAAGCTTCATCACTATATCGTTCTGATCGTCAAAAAATCCTCTCCGATTTCGCTTTTATCGCCACGTTCTTTTCTTTCTTTCTTTTTTCTTCCTCTTATATGTCGCCTTTTTTTTTCATTTACTGGTTTTTTTATTGTTATTTTGCTGAAACGAGGGAAACACGGAGATTTCGAAGTGTCGCCGCACGTGTGAATCCTCGACAGGATAATGGTGCTCACCGACACAAATGACATTCGCTCCCGAGCGTAGTATATAGCCGGTGGAAACGTGGCGGGCGCGGAGGTGCACACAAGAGCAGCGAACGAGACAATGCGAGCTGTATGCAAAAAGTTACGCCTCTTCGGTGGAAAGGCGAGATACGCAGTTTTTTTCCGATGTTCCCATTTTGGTTTTTCTCTTTTTATTACATTTTGTTTTCACTCATGCATACGTTCGCGTGTGGATATTGCAACAAAAATATCCTCTTTTTTCGCGAATGTCTAACGGAGATGCAACACGATCCATCTGCGCGTGGGAAGAGTCGAAACGACAAAAAAAAAAAATCGAAACCGTAGCGAGGAAACGAATTTTGAAAATTTTCCAACACGCGCACTTCCCGTCGAGTTACAGTTTTCCAGTATTTCTTCTTTTTTTTTCAATTGTTTTACTTTTCGTTGACTCGTGTTTTTTTCCATTTCCTGCTCGTAAAAAAAGTCCGGATGTTCCACAAACGCATTGTGTGTCGATTTTTTGCTCTCATCGTCACTGCCTGCACACGATTAAAAAAAAATGAATTTTTTATTCCGTCCTCGTTGATGCAGCGCGTGCCTTGATGTAACTATTTAAAATTCGCCCAAACGCTTTTTGTTTTCTCCTCCTCGAAAATCGCCGACTCTACACTGATTAGCTGTGTGAATTCAACTCATCACTACTGTTGTTAGTCAAATCACAATGCTGCAATATAAGTTAACAGGAGAGCCTACAACAAAAGGAATACCACCCTGTTATCAGACAGCTTTTACACAGAATCAAGTAAAAAATACTCCAAAAACATTTTTTTTAATTGCACCGTAAAATTATTAAGGTAATATGTTTTTTACACTTTTCCATATTTTTTTATATAAATAAAAAAGTATCTCCAAAATACGTATATGTATATACAGTACTGGACAAAAAAAAAGTACGCACTAATCGAAATTTCTTACCGCACTAAAATTTACATAGCGGGCTCAAAAATAAAGGTAATTGAATTTCCCAAGTGGCGTTTTAAAGAGGACAAGGTTACATGTTTAGATATATATATGTGTATGTATATATATATATACATACATACATATATATATCTAAATATGTAAATATGTTTAGAAAATATTATTTTATTTTAAATAACATAATGTACTTAGTAAATGTTTTTTCTACTTTTTCATGTTATTTTTCTTATAATGAATAAAATATATCTTCAAAATATGTATTTGGATATATATTCAGCAGCTTTTACCACGGATCGAGTAAAAATTACTCCAAACACTTTTTCATTAAAATTCCACCGTAATACTATTTATATATATTTATTACACTTTTCCATTTTTTTTATATAACTCAAGACAGTATCGCCAAAATATGCATATATAAATATAAAAAATACATTTTATTGCACATGTATACCCTTGCGGGTTTTTACACCTCCCGTCACTTCTTCCCTTTTTACATCATACTTTCTTTTTTTTTCACAACATCCATTCTACTATTTCACATCTCTTTCTCTCCCCTGGTTCTACTTATTACTATTCTTGTTTTATGCCCTCGTTGGGCTTTTACAGGATTCGTTAACATAAACTTTTAACTTATAATTAGAAAATAACAATATTCTAAGCCACCTTATCCATTACCCTTTATTTGCTAATTTTTCAAAACAGTTTATGTCATATATAAATATATTTTGTATATATATACAGGGTGGTCCAATAACTATTAGCACCTTTGACATCTTCGAAACTATAAGGTTCACAGAAATATTTGCTGAAATTAAATTGCACAGTACGAAAGGGGCCATCCGATAGCGATAATAGTTTTTTTGCAGGTGGAGGTACTTCGGACATTTGAAGGTCAACTCCATTTGTTTAAATGGATCGGTATGTTTTTTTTTTTTCTGTATCATGAAAGAGGAGCTTAAAACGAGTTCAACGACTTATAATATAAGGTCATTGAAGGGCATAGAAAGTACAGAAAGGCGATAATACTTACAGTTTCGGTAGTAAATAAAATTACTACGTTTATAATAAGTTAAACGCCTTTCTGTACTTTCTATTACCTTCAATGACCTTATGTTATAGGTCGTTGAACTCGTTTTAAGCTCCTCTTTCATTATACAGAAAAAAAAACATACCGATCCATTTAAAAAAATGGAGTTGACCTTCAAATGTCCGAAATACCTCCACCTGCAAAAAAACTATTATCGCTATCGGATGGCCCCTTTCGTACTGTGCAATTTCATTTCAGCAAATATTTCTGTGAACCTTATAGTTTCGAAGATATTCAAGGTGCTAATAGTTATTGGACCACCCTGTATATGTATGTAAATATGTTTTAAAAATATTTTATTTAATTTTAAATCACATAATATATTTGGAAACGTTTTTTCATACTTTTTCATATTATTTTTTACATAAAGAATTAAATAGATCTTCAAAAATATGTATATATGTGAATGCATGTGCATGTAAAAGTTAGTGCTATAGCCATATCTGTTATATTGGAACGTTCGAGCAGTCATCCATTTTATATTACTCCGACGGAATCCTTTCAATTAAGTTCATTTTCGTCTGGAGCTCGTTGAATGAGACCCTGAGGACAATGTGGTTTGGCCGAGTGTCGATTTATATTTATATTATTATTATTGTTATTATTATTATTATTATTATTATATATCCGTGTGTGTATACTCCCACGCGGTTATTTCATCGGCTCCCGCCAATTCAGTGCGTCTGGGACAATTTTAGCAACGGCGGCATTACTACCCACACGTCTCTGCGCTATCATTTCATCTTTCTCTTTCCTACCATCCTCTCGCTCTCCCTCTCACTCTCTCTCTCTCTCTCTCTCTCTCTCTCTCTCTCTCTCTCTTTCTCTTTCTCTCTCCACCCGTCTAGCATACTCATGCTCGTACTATTTTCACGGTACGAAGATTCCTAATCTTCACGTCTGTTCAACAGGTGCAGGTGAGAGTACACCTCGGGCCTATATTTGCGCAGGGAATTCCGTGTGAAACGATTCGCCCGTGATTAGAAACGATTCGGGGTGTACTTGGATTATCATCGATCTAGAAATCAATTCTGCGGGATACAGGAGACGGTATTTTCGATTACCGAATCAGTTTTCTCTTCACTTGCGAAATCCGCAAGCGGATGACTGTAGCCAAGAAACATAACATTGACAGTTAATTATGTTATAGCTTGCATCGTTGAAATGCAACGAAAATTCTTCGTTTTTTTTTTCAAATCATTAGCTTGCAATTATGCAAATTTTTTTTTACACTTTGAGACTACGAGAATGGCTCGAACATTTTTAAGGATTCTTGCATAAGTTTTACAATCTAAATTTGCAAACAAGTATTTTGAGGATAGAAAAAATAACAATAAAACGAAGATTTTTCGTTACTTTCTAACGATGCAAATTTCAAGACCGTGGTAATTGTTCTCCGAAGGATCTTTGGAGCCATTGCAATTTTCTTAAAGTCGTATAAGTAAATGAGAGGTGAGCTTAAAAATGTTAAGTCTGCGGGAATGAGGCCATGGAAAATGTTTTTTTTTTCGCGTTTTGTTTTTTTTTTAACTTCATATCGTTTTGCTCGGTAAGAGTGAGAAGAACGAGTAGAACGCAAAAACGTGTTTCACTCATCACCCGAGCGACGATTCGCAACTTTATTACGGTCGCGATTTATAACGATCTCAAAGATGAGGCACGCCGCGACACCGATGCTCGCCGTCATGGCAATTCTGCCCACACGGCGAACCAAGTTGGAATCATGGTTTTCTAATTTTAGAAAACTCACTTATTTCTCCCCAGTAAATATGTTTTGACGTGATTTTTCAAAATGTCTGCCACGAAGTGAATAAGTTACGTTAGTTAAAGCGTTACATTACATTGGCGTTCGGGAAAGTAGGTATAAAAATAAATGGATTTTTTGACGCGACTATTGAACACACATCGTTTTTATTTTCCCAATTACTTTATAGTTTTATGAACACATTTGAAAACGAAAAACTAATGATAAAATTACAAACGTTTTTTGTATTTGTTCATAAAACCATAATGTATTTGTGTGAAATAATTTTTTTTCACATACTTAACAACTTAAGTCGCGTCAAATTGTTTGATTATTTTTATACATATTTTTCCGAGCGCCAAGGTGGTATAACCCTTTCGTCTGAAAAAAAAGCGAAATTGAAAAGTCCAAACAAATTCCTAAATTTATAATATTACGTATCGATTGTTTGAAAGACGACAGAAAAAAAATCCGGTTCCGCGGGTAAATATCTATTTTCGACGTCCAAAACTTCGATACTCATGAATAATGTTTGGTGCCGCGATATACGACGATTCCGCAGTCATATACACGCAGGCCATCACTCTCATCTCTAATTTCGTCATTCCGAAGCAGCGCTTGAATGAACGTCGCGAAAGATGAATGGGTTATTCGTTTGCTATTCAGTGAGCATCGTCCTGACGAAAATTTTTTTAAACGTACACACGCACCCATAAATATATATATATATAGGTGTGTATTTTTTTTCGTGGGATTTTAGCGTCGTGTCTTTACGCGCGGAGAACGTGACGAAAATCCGTGGCTTGAATAAATAAACGCGTATAGATGTGCTCGGACACATACATTTATGGATTCATGGGTGTATGTGAGGAACCAATTAGCGAGGAACAATCCGGAACTGAGTTTTTCATCTGAGCATTATTCTTCCATCCCATTGTTATCGTCGCTAAAGGCAATAACGAGAAATATTTTATTTCGTGATACAACGAGACTGTACAATTGTTTTTTTTTTCACTCATCGCCCACTTTTGAGTCGATTATTAAAGGCTTACATACACTTGAGAAGGCTAAAAGTAAGGTTATGTTTGAGATTTTTTTGTGTATAAAACTAAATTTTATTGAACAACCATGATATACATTTTAAAGTATGACATTTTATCTACATTGTGTGAAAATTTGGTTAAAAAATTTCGAACGGTAAAAAAGTTACAGTCGTTTTCCTGGGACGTGTTTTTGTTGACAGCGTTTGCGGTACCAGACGTGCCTCTGCCAATTTTTTATCTAAAAAAAAAATATTTGTTTCTTAAAGTAGATAGATAAAACTAGTACTTATCGAGCGGGAATTTAAAAATTTAATTTTTTCGGGTCATGGCAGTCACTGGAATAAAACAGGCGATTTTTCGCCTCAAAATTATTCAGTACTTATGACGAAAAAAAAAACTATGCCAGGTATCGAAAAAACGGCTCGATAAGTACTAGATTATTATATGAAGCATAGCTGTGCAAAACTTGATCCCGATCGGTCTAGTAGTTGCGGAGATATTTCTGGTACCGATTTTGAAAACACTGTTTCGAGTAAAACGCGTTCAAAATTTTGAGTACACTTTACGCTGAAATAAGTGGTTTATTTTAAACTTACATAAAATCGTCGATTCCTGGGCCATTTGGCGGATCTTCCTTAGATGTTGACGCTTCCATTAGATCTTTTTTTTTTGCTGTGTCAACCTCATTCATAGTCAAACTCATAGTCAAACAGATGACAAAAGCCGCGTCTACCTGCGCCCCAATCGTTAGTCGTCGCTCACCCGGTCAGTTACAAAACGCTATAACGTCGTCATTACTCCGAATTTCCTTATGAAATTTTCAGGATAGACACTCAAAGGATAGCACTTTCGAATGAGCACCTTTTTGAAAAATCAATCTTTCTGACCTACCCAGGTGTATGTAAGCCCTTAATTCGTAGCGTTCTCGATTGCTGTTCGTCATTGTTCACATTAATGTTATGGTAAAGATTGATTACGAATCTCAGGAGATGGAATAATTAATAATAGTCACGATGCCTTGACGAATTATAATGAAAATCAGGAAGAAGAAATCACACAAAGTTCGTTCCGACACATGGTGCGAGAGTGCGGTTTGAAATATAACTCGTTTCCAGAAACACGCGTCCGCTCGTGTTCGTGGGAGAGAATTTATGCGCATTATTAGTCTGAAAACTGCGCAACAATCGATGCCAATCAGCATGAAATAAAGGCCTTTCTTAATAAATTAATTAGTAAGCATTGTGAGCACGGTGTGTACGCTGCGATTTATTGACGAGATATTCAAGCTGTTTTAATTATTCGATACTCCGGAATAGCCGGTGACTCCGAACGCCAAATAATAGCGGATCGAATCGAATTTATCGGTCTCAATCACGTATGCAATATCGAATTGACCGAGAACTTTTTTTTTTCGTTTCAACGCGACAACCGTGTCCCGTAATTTTTAGAACGTGATGATAGAGAAGATGCTATTTCGAATAGTCGTATCTGCTTTGAACTGCAACGTGGCCAATCTTTGTCAAAATTTCATCTTCATTCCGTTTTGGAAGAAAAATCGCTTTTTTTACCTCGTCTGGTTTGTCTCCTGTCGTGTGGTATTTTTCTTGCAAAAATATGGACGCGTCTACTTGTCATATAAGAAGAAAAATGCATTGGTGTTGAAAAATTGCGAGTCAGAGACGGTAAATTACCGTCACAACTAGGCGGACATTATGGTTCTCTTAAGGCGGGGATATACATTTAGACGTGAAAAAATGAGGCAATGTGGAGGGATTTTTTAAACTAAAAAATTATTATTCTACATTGATCACACTGTAGGTATACTTTGATAGTATATTCAACTGTACAAAATAATTTTGTTTAATTCATTCATCATAAACATAGCGGAACTATGGCCTCTTTTTTCCAGTTAGAACATGTATGATTTCTATTTGACAATAATTAAAATGAAGAAATTGCAAATTGAAGAGAATGGCACGCATTTTAAAACAATCAAAATTTCACGCAAAATTTATGTACAATTTGAATTAAAAAGGCAGTTTTATTTTTATTTTTCCAAAACAATTCTCGTCAACTAAAAGGCAATAATATTATCGTTATTTCTACAATGTTCCAACTCCATCGGCTTAATAGTTTTTGAGTAATCCTGCACGCCAATTTTGAAAATGCAGTTTTTACAAAGAACGCCTTTGAATTTTTGACACGTAAAAGAAATCAATGATTAAAATTACTTGTGGGCTAGTCAGCGATACCAGGCCCGTATAATGAGCCTTCAGCTTTTGCATAAAGTTGATTTTCTTCCATTAAATCATCTCTTTTTGCTTTTAGATTCTTTCATCGTTGGATATCCCGCCTTAAGTCGGACAACCACTTTAGGAGACCGAAAATTAGATGATATTTTTGATTTTTTTTTATTGTGAAAAAAAACGGATATTTCCGCAACTCTGACAATAATTTATTCATATTTTAATACATCTCTGGTAATTGTTTCAAGTTATTTCATCCATTAATTAAGGTGTAATTCGCTGTGTCCCTTGGCGTGTCCTCATCGTCGTTGTCGATTTGCGGGAATTGTGCAGCTCTCAATTCGCATCAGAAATAGTCCAACAAAATTGTATACATTCTTGAAATATTTTTTAAGAACATGAACCTAAATTTTGAAACAAAAAATCGAGTATTGAATGTTGGAACCTGTTTGAAAAAAAAATGATCGAGTTTTAGCATTTTTTCCCAGCATTTTGCAATAATAAATATGTTTTAAACAATCTAATCTTTCGAACTTTAGGTTCATGTTTTACTAAATTATATTATGTAAACGTGTTCCAAATTTGAAGATGATCCATCAATTAGTTTTTGAGTTATAATTCCCGCAAATTGAAAAAATGTCGTTTCGAGAAAAACACGTTTAAAGTTTCACACACGAAAAACTCAAAGTTAAATGTGTTTAATCAAATGATAAAGTGTCTTACCGATTAATCAGCGATTCCAGCACTATAAAGCAGTCCTTCCTCTTCCTCATGCAACTCATTTGAAGCTTGCATTTCCTCTTTACAAGCTTTTCGAGCTTCTTTCTCTAATAAACTTTTTCTATTTTGCCGAGCCACGTGCATCTGATCCATTTGCTCGGTATATCCGTAGCTCTGCCTGCCAACTACGATTTGTAGTTCATTCGTAACCATGAGTAGGGCTGAATTTTCTTCATTGAATAAAATAGCAGCAAGAAATGCCGCTACCTCGATTTTTTTGCACCCAGAATGGAGGTGTTTTGGAGCTAATCGCCAAACGGTCGAGTTTGGGTTCGTTTGGCTTATGAAAACTCAAACAAGCCCAAAAAACTACCTAACTGAGCGCTCGTGGATACCTGAGCGCGCTTGGGAGTCGAGCGGAGAGTCCTTATCATTTATATACATACCGTTAGAAGGAATCCGAATATCGTTTCAAAATTTTCAAGGTGTATTCTTAAGATATTTTGGTAACGATTTATGACAATTAAAAAAATTGATTTTTTGAAGCATCTAAAGTGGTTGCCCGCCTTAAATCCCTGCAAGTTTTAATGCATCCGATGGATAAAAGGCATTCCTGCAAAAATAACCTTGACTTCCGGTTCAAAATATCCTGCCGAGTATGCAAAGTCTCTAAACTGTCCTCAGTCAATCAACAACTTGTATCGGCCAATTAGTCACATAGGACAACAAAAACTTGTGGCCAAATGATTCTCTTTTCTCTCTCGCCTCCTCTCGTACACATTCATTTTAACTTCCAATCAGATTTTTTTCTCCCATTTATACCGAGCCCAACGTCCCTCATTCGCGTGTTCTTCGTTCGAACACTTGACGATGTTTTTACGCAGACTCGAGGCTTCCACAGATACATCGAAGTGGTGTAATCGAATGGCATTTTTATTTGAGCTCTCTGAACGACCATTCCCTGTCGGGTTTGCGGTTATCGCTCCGATATTATTCAGGCCATGAACTCCTCTTGGTATGCCGGTGTACAAGTCGGATGATTCTGCTTGTCTCGTGTTTAGTGGGTTGCTCGAGAGCTTCGGTAAACACAAATGACAGGCGTGTTTGTTGAAAAGAAAGATCTGTAAAGGGGAGTGAGCGCGAGAGAGGTAGGAAGTCAATTCGAGTGGTCAACGATTCGTTTAAAATCCTTCCTCAAAAGTACAGCTAGTCGTTAGCTATTATAAACTAGCTCTTGGCCGCGACTTCGTAAGCGTGGCCTTTAGTATTTTATTTGGAAAGCAGATAAACAAAGAGCGAAAAAAATAAGAAATAATGAAAGACGGTAGAGGTAGAGGAAATAATGAAAGAAGGCCGTATTTGTCAGGCACGATGGTAGACTTACTGAATGAGGTAAGGGTTAGTCATTAATGAAAAAGTAGTAGAAAAATGCCAACCTTCAACTACAGTATCAAAAAATGTCATTGTTGTCTACAGAACTGTATGGCTTTGCAATGTAGTACTGTAGACAAAATTGTATGATTTATGGTCTTCAGCAAGCACATTGCAGTTTTGGGCACTCGATACTCTCGAAAAGCCCATATATAGTTGACCATGCGAGAAGCTAATTCTTTTTTTGTGCACCCATACGCCCTTTGAGGAACATATCTTCCGAATTTCATTGGGATAAAAGCCGAGAAACCAATTTTCCTATACAAACTTCAATATCCCGTTACACCCCTGATTAGGGGTGGTTTCCTAAAATATGTGTTTTATTATTTGTTTTGACGAATATTTATACCAAGTTTCAAGTTGATGCAAGGAATACAATTTTCCAAACAAACTTTTACGAAATTTCGAAAAATCCTTTCTTGGTGCACCTCTTTACGTTCTAAGGAGCATATCTTCCAAATTTCATGTTTCTGTCTTCAGCGGTTTAGGCTGTGCATTGTCATGTGTCACCCGTACAGAAATATTGTCATGGATACAGTCCGATTCGGACTACGATCCTGGTTTCTCAATCGGCATTCAATCGGACATCGGATCGGATCCGGGAGCGAAATGTAACGCTCGCAAATCGGATTCTAGCCAGGTTCTTAATCCGGAAATATTAAGGACTCTAGTTAGAATCCAAATAGAAACTTTGCATAGGATCTAGAGTAGAATTCCGAACTTCTAGAACAAGATCTAGTTCGATATCGAATTGGATCCCAGGGATGAATGTAAAAATCACTAGGAAATACCGATCCGTATCAGCTGGAGAGGCTGGACGTTCTCTGAAATCATTTCTTCAAGAATCCGAAAAATATTAAGTAAAAATTGGTGCTGCCAGTATAACCGTCAAAACTTGTATATTCTAATAACACAGTTTCGAAAAAAAAATCTTTATATTAAATTTAAAAATTCGAAAACACAATATATAGACCTTGAAAGTCTTATATTTCCTGGAGAAAAGTGATATAGGTTATTTATTCTAAGTAATTATATTTAAATTGAATGAAGATCGTTCGAACTAAGAAAATATGTATAATGCGTATTTCAATTCTTGCCACCGCGTCACCGCCTTCTGCTACGTAGTGAGCGCCATCTGGATTCAGATGAGAGTACCACTTCTAGGGAATTCGTATCATATCCCAATCGGGATCTGATCGGAACTTAGGCATCCCCAAGAAATTTCTGCACCGGCAGTCAATCAGTCACGGAACTGTTTTATATGTATAAATTTAGCTTATATTTTGAAAAGAGCTCCCTAACGGGTTCGGTTACGTCTAGGCTCGTCATGGTAGAGTTTATTCCTTGAATTATTTCATACATGAACATCAGCTGTCAAATTTTGCAGCTAACGGTCATAAGTCAGCTCACACAAGCAGCAAATAATTGCCCTCAATGTTACGTGATGATCCGAATGCAGAGTGTACTCTCTGAAAACTGGTTGGCACCGCCCGGCAGAAGCTGCAGTTTTGGTACAAAGTGCGGCCGCTGGAGCACTGCCTGCAGCAACGGTGTCGCGTTTGGTCACGAGCGATCCATTTGTTTCATCGACCCTTCCACATTCTCATCGACCCCCCCTCCACACTTCCCCTGCCACCTTCGCTCGCTGCAAATGCGCCGCACCACTCGGCACTATATATATATGACGCCCCTGCGTTTGACCCCGTTGTCCTCTACCTAGGGCATCGCGTTCCTCGTTGCTCGAGCGCGGCTGTGTCTGGCGATTGCCACGCAACGTCACGTTCGTCGTCGATCAGAGAAGGACGGGGAAGAGGGATGAAAAAAGCGGGTTGGGGTGGAAGCGGAACGAGGGACGAGGAGAAATGCGCGATCGTTGCGCGTCACGTATTTAAATATCCGAGCACACGGCGCGACAAGTCGCTGGGAGTTAAAACTTTCAGAATCACGCTATGTGGAGGTGCCTGCATTGATACAGTCTGACAAAAGCGGGTATAGCTCTAAATTTTTTTCTGATAACAGTTAGAGGGTAGATTCGAACGGGAACAGGTAGCAGGAGCTTTCCACCAAGTTGCTTTGTCCCGTGCAACAATTGTCGTAGGGATCCAATTGGATTCCCATACTCTCCTTCCTGATGAAGGTTGATTCTTGCTATACGTTCCGTTTTCGTTTCCTTTACCATTACATATACGTTTAGTTCAATTTCTTTTCTATTCACATTTTCCCGTTCTTCGTCAGTCTCGACTCGATGGAATTAGTGGGCCCGTTGACAAAATGTGATCTTACGAAAACCTAATTCTAGCTGCTATTATATCAGATGAAAAAAAAAATCATTTTTGGTTGCACGATATGGTGAAGAAAAGAAATATTGAGGAAGAATATACAACACTATTTAGAGAACTGCCTGTGCAGAAATATTGTTCTGTCTTCAGCGGTTTAGGCTGTGCGTTGTCTATATATCACCCGTACAGAAATATTGTCATGGATAAAGTCCGATTCGGATTAAGATTCTTGTTTCTCAATCGGGATCCAGTCGGATATCGGATCGGATGCGTGAGTGAAATGTAACGCTCGCGAATCGGATTCCAGCCAGGATCCTAATCCGGAACTATTAAGGACTCTAGTCAGAATCGAAATAGAAACTTTGCATAGGATCCAGCCTAGAATGCCGAACTTCTAGAACAAGATCTAGTCCGATATCGAATCGGATCCCAGGGATTAATGTAAAAATCACCAGGACATACCGATACGTATCAGCTGGAGACGCTGGAAGTTTTTTGAAATCATTTGTTTAAGGATCAGAAAAAGATTAGGTAAAAATTGTTGATACAGTATAACTGTCAAAACTTATATACTTTAATAACAGAATTTTGAACAAAATTCTTTACATTTAATAACAATTTTCGAAAAAACACTATAAAGACCTTGAAAGACGGATATTTTCTGAAGAAAAGTGATATAGGTTATTTATTCTGAGTAATTATACTTAAATTGAATGGTGATCGTTCGAACTAAGAAAATATGTATTTAAGGGGAGAAAACCCTTTAGAATTTTCAAAAAAATCGATTTTTTTTACATATTTTGGAAGTATAATATATTAAGAAGATACTGTTAAAAGGAAAAATCGAAATATGCAATATTTACGGAGTTATAGCTCATAGTGGAGAGCGCCGAGACCGCATACCGCGAACTAGCGAGCTTATTCCGTTACTTTGTGAAGAGATGAAGCAGCATCTCTTACCAATTTACAAAGATTTGTCGAGAAAAGATTTACTCAAAAGATGCTTGGGTGGCCATGTCCAAAACGCGAAGGAAAGTTTCAACGCAGCAGTTTGGCGATTAGCTCCAAAACACCTCCATTCTGGGCTCAAAATCGTTGAAATCGCGGCCTATATTGCTGCTGGGGTATGTAATGAAGGCTATTCCTCCATTCTAAGAATTATGAATGCGTTGGACATAATTGTTGGGACATACGCCAGAGTTTTCGCCGACAACTTCGACGAGGAACGGATAGAGAGGCAGAACCGGATGAACCTTTTCTCGACAAAATCAGCCCGTACATCCCGAAAACAGCAGCAAATGGAAGAAAATCAGCTTTTCGAGGAAGTTGAAGGGTTAGTGTATTGGGCCTGGAATCGCTGATTGATCGGTAAGTCACTAAAATTTATAGTTTTATCGTATTGAAACTTTAAACGCGATTATCTCGAAACTACATTTTCAAAAACTGCTCACACTGTAGCTCAAAAAGTTATTGATCGATCTCGCTGAAATTTTGAGAATTTTCTGTCTATGATATTACCGGAAGGATAAACTCAAAGTTTGAAGGATATCGCGTAGATAAATAATTTTTTTGGGGTAAAAACTGTCGAAAAAATGGTCGAAAATTTGAACTTTTGGTTAAAAAGCCTGCGTAATTTTCAATTTTATACTTTTTTATAATTTTATAGGCTTATTCTTCCCCTACATGTGTCAGTAATCGAAAAATATTTTTGTTTTCTGTTTCAGATAAACAGTAAAAATGTGAAAAATGGAACATTTTTTTATGGCACAGGAAAAACGTCTGGGGGTAAAGGCTATAGCGTCGCCTTTTTCTTTTGTAAAAAAATGTTTTTATGCTCTTTAAACCCATAATAAAATCACGTTAAAATTTAAAAATGATGCGATTTCATTACCATGAAAAAAATTCACAAAAAATGGCTCATTTTCGGGCGTCTAAAGGATTTTCTCCCTTTAATTTACTAAGAAAATGTATTTAATACCTATTTGAAATACGTATTACAAATTCTTACCACCACGTCTCCGCCTTGTGCTACATTGTGAATGCCATTTGGATTCCGATGAGGATTCCCCTCACCAGTTCAATCAACTTCTCGTCATTCATACTTGAATATCAACGCGAAGCACAATTTTCAATTCAATGCCATTGTACCTATAAAATATAGAACTGAAAAGTAACGATGTTGCCACTATCAATACCGCTCCCGACACGTCTCCGCTTGTCCGTCAAAAAATACGTCATCTGTATCTATATTGAACGTAACTGATTGGAAATGCTATGTAAACGGAACGAAAGGTGTGCATACGTAAATGCATTTACAGCCAATAATATTACTACGTTGCACCAGGACAGGTGCAACGTAGCGACAATTTGGTGAAATTCAATTGCCAATCAAGTGTCGCCAAATCGTCGCTGACGTTGGTTCAACGACAGGTCGAATCGTCAAACTCATTATAGTTAGGTCTATTTGCGATCGTTGAACTTGCCGGTTCTTCATTGCCCAGATAAATCAACCGCATTCCAGTGGACAATAAAAACCGCCCGAAGAATCCCCTGATCTTGGAAGGACAGGTCTGATCATCAAATCCATCATAGATGGGCTTGCTTAGCTTCATTTCCTTTGCTGTTTTTCATTGAGTGTACATCAATTCATCAGCCTTGGTCCAATCGCAATAAAAATCCCCCGATTATGTCCTCGGAACTTGCATCAGGTAGACTTCCCAGCGAGATCCGATTTACGATAGGTTTGTCATTCCAGCGACAATCTTCGCGAAGCTGTCCTATCACCTCAATCAGACTCACTAAACTGCCAGTTGGATATAACACACCTTGACACGAGTACAAATCTTCCGAATGTTCTCATCGCTGTTCTTTCGATTGGAGTCATCGACCATCCCGCCTCTCCATTGACCTCGTCATTCTCCAGCTATTCCGAACTCTCATCTACGAATCAATCGCCGCTCAACTATAAAAACATCGTCTTATTGCTAGCGGACTGTGAATCGGCTCAGAATTTATACGCAAGCGTTGAGACTAGCAAAGCTTCACAGCTGTAGAAAACTGACGATGGTGGAGTTCTAAAAGTGTACGAGCCTACGTTAACCTCGCATATCCTGCCTCTTCGGATCAGTCGTAACAACGCGTGCAATTTTCGCGTCATAATTACGCGATCCCTCGGATACATTTATTTTCTCAGAGATATACATTATCCAATGTTGTTCCATCGAGCCTCCATACTCATTTGGAATCGGCGAACGCAAAAATACTACTTCTTTTAGAGAATGTTCGAGGTTTTTCCACGCTGGTAAAAAAATATATAACCTTGTCATCTGACGACGTAGTATAGTCAATGTGGTCATTACATTTCCTGACGCGTACTTTTCATTCTCGAGTCGTCAACTTTTTTCACTACTTCATTAATCCCCCCCCCCCCCCCCCCCCCGCCTCTCTCTCTCCGTAGATCGTTAGAAGAAAAAATCTTTCAATGTTCTTGAGCAGCACGACGACGCTTCTGTAAAAAATGTATAATACTGAAGTTTGCATCATTGGAATCCAATGAAGATTTTCATTTTTTTTATTGGTCCAAACTTTTTTTCCTATAAGCTACAAAAATCGTTCAGACATTCTTTCAGGAACTTCATCAAAGGCTTGCAAATTTCAACGTGCAAAAAGGAATTTTTCATATTAAAAAAAAAAAATTAAGTTTACATTAGCATCGTTACTTTAACTTCCAGAAAACTTTGTATCCGGCGCATTGAGAGCTTGTCGAGCATTTCGAGGTCGGTAGGCCACCTCGGTATCGTGAAAAAAAAAAGGAAAGAAACCTTCGTAACGAATTACGTGTCATCGAGGGGTATACATATGATTCGCATGCACCGCGGTTAGCCTTGTGTCCTCGACTTGCACTCTGCGCAATTCTCATATGCGATGTGTCTATACGCGGTCGGTTTTCTTCCCTTCTTTGTTTTTTCTCATTTATAAGCTCCGTACAGAGTAGAGAGCGAGTATTGGAGAGACCTTGTCATTGACATTGGCACAGCTAGGTATAGTCAAGTATATACGCTCGAGCGAATCTTCGTCGTCATCGTCGTCGTCGGCGTGGTCGGCATCGTCGTCGCGATAATAATACACTTTGGAAAATCGCGTGACGCTCCGAACTTCCGCTTCGCGATTCTGAACCCCTCGAAGTGATCCCGCTTCAACCGTACAAGAAAGAACTAAAGGAAAAATATTGAACAAAGAGAACGCGAACGTGAGTTCAAGGGTAAACAGCCAAGCGTGATTGGACAGAACATATTTTCACTACGTGCTTAGTGGGTCCGCTACTTTATTTCACATATGTTTATTTCTCTCGGAACAAGAACTATTAGGTGTATGACTTAATTTTTACAGATTTTTCTTCGAGCTTGAAATTATATTTAAAATATAAATATTTTCGCGGTCTTTTGTGGTTTTGAAAGGATCGGACGCAAGGTTTCAGAACACCGAACGACAAGTCTACGTGAGTTACATAACCTCTCAGAATAGCAGAGTTTACGATGTCAACTGATAAACAGCACATTCGGCACTGCATTTCATACGAATTCCAACGAGGAAAAAATGCTTCTAAAGCACGGAAATCAATTTGTAGTGTTCTTGGTGCCGACGTTGTGTCTTATGAAACGTGTAATTATTGGTACAAACGTTTTAGAAGTGGTGATTTCGATCTTAGTGACCAGCCGCGTCCTGGACAGGGTATGAAGGGTGTGCTTTATTACGAACTCCTGGAAACTGGTCAGACGGTGACTGCGGAACGCTACAGCCGACAATTGAACAAACTGAGCGAAGAACTTGATCAGAAAAGACTATTTACTGGGCTAGGAAGCAGGCAAGTCATACTGCTGCATGACAACGCTCGACCTCACGTTGCTCGCGCGACTCAGAAGACCCTCTTGAACTTGGGATGGGAAGTTCTCCCGCACGCGGCATATTCACCAGACTCGGCCCCATCCGACTACCATTTGTTCCGAGCAATGCAGCACGCCTTAGTGGATTGAACAGTTCAAAACACTGGACGATGTGCGTAAATTCGTCGATGACTTTATCGCCTCGAAGCCTGCAAGTTTCTTTCGCGACGGCATTCGTATGTTACCTGACAGATGGTGCAAGGTCATAGAAAACAATGGACAATATTTTCAAGATTAAGTTATTGTTCTCTATTTTTTTTATATTAAATAAATTTGCTGAAAATCTGTAAAAATTAAGTCATACACCTAATACTTTGCTGAATCGAAAACATGTTTGTAACTAATTTCTTGAGGAATTATTGGTATTATTATTATATTTTTCATTGGTTGAATATATGATTTTAGGGCATTCAAATTAGGATAGGGAGAGGCATGTTGAGCAGTCGCGTAAGTTGGGCAATCGAAATATCTGAAACACTAAGCACCGCACGCGGGTGCATCAAATGGCGCAAAGAGAAGTATGGGGAAAGGGGACACATCACGCCATTGCCCGTCGCCATGCAGCGCACGAGACGGTAACACGGGACGTTTCATTATTTTTGCACCTAGAAGTAAAGAAAAACGTGGCTAAAAGTTTTTCTTCTACCATTGTATGAGAAAAAATATTTCAAAGTTCATTGCAATTAATGTTAATGTTACAAAATATAACCAATTAACAAGCAACTGTTGGTTTATTACTGCATTCGAACAAATCGTGTTGCATACGTCTTTTTATGCAATTCTTACTTTGGCCTTAGTCATTTGAGAGCGATTATCTGTGAAACAATAAGGATAACAGGAATTTCGTGTGCAGACTTTCTTTTCCCAGATAAATTTCCTATTGAACAAAGTAGGTTTCACTTTGATACGGCAGACTGTTGAGGAATTACAGGGCGATAATTCCAAATTTGCTCAACATGGCCCTCCCAACGTTACCCTAATACTCCGCTTGTCTTGAACCCTTCTGCCTCTCCATTTGCCTATCTCTCTCTCTCTGTCTCTCTCCCTCTCTCTCTCTCTCTCTCTCTCTCTCTCTCTCTCTCTCTCTCTCTCTCTCTCTCTCTCTCTCTCTCTCTCTCTCTCTCTCTGCTAAAATAAGAAATGAAAAATAAAGAACATAAAGAACGTAAAAAAAACGGCAATTCGAAAGATTCATCGATGCCGGCTGGCTTTGAATGTGGAAACTTCGAAATTCCAGGCCAGAGCTCGAGAGCGCCGCCACCGTTTTTATACTTTTGATTGATCCTTATATACATGTACATATTTCACAATTGAAAAACTCAAATACGAATGAAAAAAAAATGATTTGGGAGATAGTCGACTTTAAGGGCCGTACTGATAGTAGACTATTGTTTTTCCGTACTGAACAATTATGGAAAGCTCAATGATTTCAAAGTCATATATATATATAAAAGTGTGTGTGTGCATGAACAAGAAGCAAGGAAAGATAGGCTTGCGCAACAGGTTCCAAGGGCCTACCGCAATTCCCCGACACGCTTGCTCCGCCTTGTCCTACCACAACGTCCATCGTTGAGTCTACCCGCCTCGTAGTTATAATCGTCGTCCGTCTGATCACACCCGTTTTCACTACACCTTGCCATTTCATTTTTCCATTTCGTCCTATTACCGTCCCTCCGTCACTTTCTCCTTCTGGCTATCGAGGATCTCGCGATACTTCCGGTATACTCCTATTTGCCGCGGTTATTTTTTTATTTTCTTTAAACAAATGTTTTGTCGTCTTTATTGAGGATTTCCGTCATCCTTGTGATTCTGTCGAAACGTTAGAGAAATTTTTCATTCAAAATATAATAATGCCGTCTTCGCGTCGCGCGGGCATACAGCCAGGTTAGATAATCGATTTCTCATTCCCTTTCGTCGCATTGAAATTCTGATGCGAATACGCTCGCAGCACTTGCATTCTCATTGACATGACGCCCGGTGAGGAAAAATTATGCTCGCTGGGGACACGATGAAGAAATGTCACAGACGAAAAATTGGGCGGATCGCTTTCTTCCGATGTGTCGATTATATATATATATATATATATATACAGGGTGGACCATTTAACGTGACCACCCCAAATATCTCCGTTGCATTTAGAGTGACGAAAAAAATGTCAGGAGGTCATTTGATTGATTTCGAAGGGCTGATACAGTGGTGAAAAATTCATTATTGTCAACGTCATAGTTTTCGTGTTCTCAAGGTTATCAATGGTTTTTCAAATGAGAACCTGTTTTTTTTCATTAAGACGTTGTAGCTGATATTCAGACGAATCCAACGACCTATGATATCATGATCTTCAAATGATTTTTCACCAAAATACACGTGTAAAAACGGTAAATCGTGATGGTATTGACAATAAGAATATCCGAATAATGTAATTGAATTTTTCGTGCACAAAATATATTGTAAGAAATGTTCGAAGTGATGGGCCATTAACCTCGACACATTTTTGAAGACGTCGGATGAATGATTCTCTTGACCTTCGAATAGTTTCTGGTGTGACAGCGGCGCAGGTTATCCAACGGATACAATAATGTCAATAGTGTCGAAGTGTTAAACCGAAAAGTGGCAAAACGCCACTTGGGAAATTCAGTAATCTCTATTTTTGAGTCCGGTATTTAACTTTTAGTGCGGTAAGACATTTCGACTAGTGTATACCTTTTTTTATTACTATTATTTTTGTTTTATTTTTTCATTCCCATAATTTTTATCACTATTATTATTTTCTTGGTCATTCGCGATCATCGTAATCAAAATTTCCTTCGTTTAAACGCAATTGTGACTTGATACATTGCACAGAAATGTTGTCTCCTTTCTTACGTACATAGATTTTAATAAATAGCTCGGTATATATCTTTAATTTATATTTCTCCTTATTTTTTCAACATTCAATACTGCAATTATTTCGAGCCGCACTGCGATCACTCGCACCACGTCGATGTTTTTTTTTTTTATATTTGTATTTGAATGTGTACATACGGGCTGTGCGAAGTATTACATTTGCGTATAGGAATTCATGATGGTCGAAAGCGTAGAAACGAAGGCGCGCGCTTGCCAACGAGCTGCGAGCACTCCTCTCCTCGTCGCGCCTATGTATTACACTACGCAGTTGCAACCCGCGCATTATACGAGTATATAGCACATCGAGAAACTATAGGTGCATGTAATTACGGAAAATTACATGCTTCCAACTTCCACACCGCATGCATACGCGACTCACCGCGAATTCTTGGCACGTCATTTTCGCATCTCTCTCTCTCTCCCTCTCTCTCTCTCTCTCTCTCTCTCTCTCTCTCTCTCTCCCCCCCCCCCCCCTCTCTCTTTCTTCCTGTCTTTCCCACAGCTCCGATTTGGAGCTCGGTCAAACTCCTCGACTGGCAGACAATGTCGAGGGTAAATTGCACTTTCGACTTTCGATCCCTCCCTCGCGATGAGCCTTCGCTTCGTTTCACGATTCTTTTTTACTCCTGAACTTGCTCCAATTTTGACAACTTGGAAGTAACAATTTCCGAAAATTGTTGGAAAATCAACTATCTCAAGTAACTATTTCTTCAAGACTTCGGATTTCTTCCCTGGTTTTTTTTTATGCCGTATTTCTTTAACCAGTCGGCTTCATTCCCAAATCTCTAGATGCCTTGTTGATCTCCTAAAACTATTATCAAATCACCTGTCTTTGAAAACTATTTCCATAAAATTCATATCACTTGCCAGATTTCCAAGACCACATTTTTCGAATTGTTTGAATTTGCTTGGATTCGTTTCACGATCCTTTTTTTCATGCCCGAATTATTGGACAGCATAGAAATATCATTTGCGAAAAACTGATAACGAATGAGCAATTTTTAACAATCTTTTCTTTTTTTCTTAAAGATATTTCGAAGCATGAATTTTTCCAAAGTATTCGAAGATTTTTTTAGGTACGTTATTTGTTTACAAGATGATCCCTAGGGATCATCTTGTACACCTAGAAGGGAATCATCTTGCCCCGAACTCAACTTTTTCGTTTATTGCTCGGTAACATGACCAATAAGTATTCCACCGTTACCACGCCAACCAAAAAACCAAATTGAGCATATTATAAAGCCACAAACACAACAATCATTGCAACTGACAGTATACAATAAAAGTTCCCTAAGCTTAAAGTCCATCTTACCTTAGATCAACAGCTCACAATTTTTATTTTTTTCCGTCTAAACAAGTGCATCGCTCACACCGCCATCATGACTTGACTAGTGCGGGGGGTTGCCGGGCGCTATGTTTTACCAAAGAATACCACTAGATAACGTTAATAGTTTCGTCGCAATTGAAAATGATCATCTTACCCCATGGGATCAACTCGCACACCTTTCCCCTAATTTTGGAGTGAGAGGAGTATTGTCTTCTCATTCAGGAGAGGAATAATTTGAAAATGATATAGTATTCTATATATACAGGGTGTCCCAGGACGGAATGTCGTCCCTGAAATGGGTGGTTGGGGGTGAAATTCTGAGTCGATTGATATAAGCATGTATGGTTCCCAGATCAACCCCTGAATTATAATTAATTTTTAAAGACGGGCCAATCAGGCGAGCCCGATGAGCGAGCTTCCGTCGGTGAGCGATACGCGCGTGTAGTGGTGCCTGGCGGAGCACGGTAGGAGCACCGCTCCGCCAGGCACCATAGGGCGCGCCTGATTGGCCCGTCTTTAAAAATTAATAATAATTCAGGGGTTGATCTGGGAACCATACATGCTTATATCAATCGACTCAGAATTTCACCCCCAACCCCCCATTTCAGGGATGACATTCCGTCCTGGGGCACCCTGTATAAGTACATATGGTATTAAAGTTTGGAACGTTGGAATGCAACGTATTTTCTTTTTCTTTTCGTAGTGCCCAATTTTTTTCGGCTCATTTATGCTTCAAAAATAACTGAAATATTTTTGAAGATTTTGAATAGGGGTCCATAACCGAAACGTGGAAAAAAAAAGAGTTTAGATAGAAATGAAAATAAAAAAATGAACGAATAACGAAGTATTTTCGTTGCGTTCCAACGATGCAAACTTCAACATTATATGTACACACACACATACACCCACTTTTATCATGAAACCCCTAACTTCTCCGAAATTACGTTTAAGTAAATTCAAATGTATATAAAGATAATATAAAATAAGGTCCTGTGCCCAAAATCAACGTTCTGTTTGAGAAAAATTGAGGGGCTGCCCTCAAATATCCAAATATACTAATCACCAATGTTATATAACCAATATTATATAACCAATTCATTCATTCGTTTGTGAGATAAGAGATATAAGAAAATTTCAAACGACCAGACGGAATACAATCCTTCAACGTCTTCATCATCCGACCTGTCACTCCTTTTCATCGTCGCTTCCTTGCGTCTGACAGGATGTTTCTTTTTCTCGTTTTTTTGTCGCTCTCCCGCCACAGACAGGCTCTCGTTATGAAACTCAGACGTGGTATTTCTCGTTTCTCGCCCTCCCCCTTTCCCTCGGTAGCTCTTTGACTGTCCCTCACTCCAAGAATGATTGATCGGAATTCAAAGATTCCTCTGTGATACTGACACGTCCACATCTCCCGCTTATGTAAAATATCCTGATATCCAACGCGTGATGAACCCCCCCCCCCCCCCCCCCCCCCCCGCGTTTCTTGTTGCTGTGCAAAAATGCCACCCCCTGAGAATTTTTTCTCGTCCTGTGATGGAACTTCAATGATAAGACTACAGACGAAAGAATGATAACGAATTCAATGACTTAAGGAGGTGCGATCATGGGGTCTAATCCAACTTTCGGACCTGAAATTTTTATATGATGTTGACGAATACGTTATGCACCCTTTGTACAAATTTGAGCTATCTTGATCGTTCAGTTTTTTCGTAATAAGATTGCAAAGTTGAGCACTTCGAGCTAGTGAAGCACGTCGTCTTATGGAGACGGTCGACCGGAAGTGCGATGATCACGGTTTTGTTACTCACGTATCCAACTAAGGTCGTCGGAAAACTGAAATTTGATAAATTAGACATAATAGATATTGTAATAAATCGAAAATTCGAACTTCACCGTGTAGTTCAATCACTACATTATAAAACGGTTTCAACTTCTGGTTGAATATTATCATAATGACGAAATAGTACCCATAGACTTGCCAACGTCGGGCGTAACAGCTGATTCGTTTGGCGAGCATAACCTAGCTCTGTAGTGACAGTTTTCGTTGTCGCCGGCTAGCGACAGCCAATCGCATGCACGATCAGAAGAAAGGGAGCCTCTTATTGGCTGTCGCTAGGTAACGATAACGAAAACGGTCGCTACCGAGTTACAGTATCTCGGTACTGCTTGGAAATGGTCGTGAAACTCAACGTACAAAATGCGATGGGATCCATCAAGAATCGTATCGCATTCTGTTCGTTAATGTGGAAATTCTTTAGATTTCAAATTGGATTCTTAGATTCCAATAAGAATCCAATGTACGAGCGTGACATTTTAGTATAGGGATTCAATGCGACGACCCATTGGTTTCCTATCAGGAAGCGAGTACAAGTATTGGAATCCAATTATGGATCCCTGCGACAATTTCTGCACGGTATGACGAAGAAAAAAGAATTGAACCTGTCATACCGGTTTTGAATTTTCTCAATGCCGCGCGCTCCTCATCGGCGTATCGCCGCGCAACTTTCAAACATAAACATTAAATGCGTATTGATAACAGTATTTTTGCCGCGTAAAACCGCGACAGTGGGAGTAACGTCCAAGGTCTCGCACTCAACCATCGGACAGACGATATGCGCTGAACGGATTTCTTTCGTTGCGTCATTGCAATAATTATTCATAAACTTATCGCTGATCATATTTCTATCGAACAGTTCCGCGAAAAGATCGCGACGAAGCGAACATTTACAGGCAGGGCTATTCGAAACTGTATGCGAATCTCGCACGTACGTAAAGAAATATTTCAGAAATTACATAAAATTTCGGGTTTTCATCATTTTCGAGGTATGGAGGAATATTCCAAAAGAATTTTTTTTTTTTGCATTTTCGGTAGATCGTGGTCCAGTGTTGAGCCATGCTTGCCTGGGCTAATACTCGGATGGGTGACCGCCCAGCCGTATTAGAAATGTATGTATATGTATATATCGAAAGATCGATTTATACAAGCTCCCCATTTGGGCCATTGACTCTCTCTCAAAAGAGGCTGCAAATAAATTCGAACATCGAAGCTTTTTTCGATCAAGCAAATCTCTCAAGATGAATACGCCCCGCGTGCCCTCATTTTTCTCACCAATGACACTCTCATTACGATAATAAATGCGTCCACAATTATGCGCGAGAAAAAAAAGGGCCCGGGGGAGTCAAAAAGAGCTTCGACCGACTAAACAGACGTTTATTGTAGCGGCTGCGCCACGATTGGATAATAGTTTATCGATTCCGAATATATGGGACAGCTGTCCACACATCGGACACACTTGTGGCCTCGTCGACCTTTCTCTCTCTCTCTCTCTCTCTCTCTCTCTCTCTCTCTCTCTCTCTCTCTCTCTCTCTCTCTCTCTCCCTGTCTCTCTGCCCCCCTCTCTCTCGTATTCGCGACCGCGGCCAGATCGAAGCAGTCAGAATAGCAAAAATGTTCTAAATGAACTATGACTGAAGAAGTCATATAATTATGGATAACATTGACTGCCCTGATCAGGAAAACGGATGAAGCAAATGGAAAACAATTTGTTAAAACTTGGAATTTTATGTCACCGCTCGATCTGCCCATGTACGAACTGCAAACGGGCTTAGTACTGACACTGTACTGATGCCAGAGCTGCCAATACTACCAAGGGCCAAGCCTTGCCCAAATCAAAATCAGTATTGAGACAACTTCCGCTTGTTAACACCTGTCCAAGTCATGGTGCCATGAATCGGCTCGACATTGTTTACGGGTATTGACTCAGAACAAGTGCCCACTTTTGGGCCAGATATTATTGTCAGTCATGAGACAAACCCTGAATCAGTACTTTGCCGGTACATGCTCATGTATAGACTAGAAACCTGGCTTAGTCTTGGCTCAGTACTGATGCCAGAGCTGCCAATACTGGCAAGCTACCAAGGGCCAAGCCTTGCCCAAGTCAAAATCAGTATTGAGACAACTTCCGCTTGTTAACACCTGTCCAAGTCATGGTGCCATGAATCGGCTCGACATTGTTTACGGGTATTGACTCAGAACAAGTGCCCACTTTTGGGCCAGATATTATTGCCACTCTTGAGACAAACCCTGAATTAGTACTGTGCCGGTACATATAATGGAACGTATTTATGGAATTAATAATAACGGATATAAAATATTCAAACAATATAATAATGAAAATCCTAACGGATTATTTTTCATAACAATTTCGTCAAAGGCGTAAATAGACTTTTAGGGTGTCTCGCCACTAAGCACACTTACAATTTCGCCCCCCCCCCCCCCTCTCCCTTTACGTTCCCTTCTCTACTCTGGTAATCTTCTGCTTAAAAAAAAACCCAAATATTCCAAATTAGTAGCACGCACTTTTGATTAAGATAATCGCGGCTACTGTAAAATAGTTAGAGCCTTGGAACAAACAGTAATACGGTTTCCTGCTCATAAAAAAATAAAAATCCTAGCAGCCATTTTTTTGGACGCTGCTGGTAAAAATTTACAAGCTTTTGAAAATTATCAATCTATGCATATAAAGTTTCGTGACTGACTGACTGATTGATATAGCGACCACGCGCAGCCTAAACCGATGAAATTTGAAAGACATGTTCCTTCGAAGTTACAGAGGTGCACTGAAAAAGGTTTTTTTTCCGAAAATCAATTCCCAAAGGGGTGAAATTGGGTGTAAAAGTTTGTATGGGAAATTGTATTTCTTACGTGTATCAACTTGAAACTTGATATAAATATTCTTAAAACAAATGATAAAACGTATATTTGAGGATTTTTTTAAAAACAACCCCTAATTAGGGTCGCAACGGAATGTTGAAGTTTGTGCGGGAAAATCAAATTCCCTGCATTCATTTGAATGATATTCGGAAGATATATATACCTTAAAGGGCTGTAAAAACATCCCATTTCATCCTTCTACTTGATTTTCGAAAGATCCTTTTTTAGTGAAAGATTTCGAAAGATCGAAAAGGGGTTGATTTCGAAAAACCCAAAGAAACTTTTGTATATATGGCAAATAGATTTTCATCAGTTATTATCATTCGAACTAAGCCATTTTAGTGAGGTTTATTATTGGATGGTTCGTCATCATTTTGTATTGTTGTCGATTTGAATGTGATCTGTTCAGAAACACCCCTGCCCTGAGGCCCTAATATCGCTTGAAACAGAAACTAGTTATTAATAAACGGCGAATTAATTCGCTAACGTTTTCAACAGTTTTCAACAACCCAAACAACAATAGTGATCGTATTGAAACATACAATAGTGTCAACATTACCCTACGAGTATGAGCGTACATCAAATCGCAAAGCTATAAAAAAAACCGGGTGGGGGGTAATTTGCTTTTCGAAGGAGCTTTTCAGACACGATGAAAGAGACAGAGATTGATTGATTGATTGATATATATATATTTATGCCTTGGTTTAGAACCTTGAGGCAAGAGAGAGAGAGAGAGAGAGAGAGAGAGAGAGAGAGAGAGAGAGAGAGAGAGAGAAGAGAGAGAGTCTAGCTGCAATAGTTGTCGAATTGCGTTGCGGCGCCTCAGTGTACTCTTCAACCGCAACGCTTCAAGCTGATGACGATTATGCGTGCTCGGCACAACTAACACACTTACGACTCCGTCTGAACGCGGATAAAGATCTGCTGAAATCAGACTCGCGATCTAATCACCGGCTGTACCGACGAATCATTGTTATCGTTATTAGCGCTTTTTATTATCAACCTTCATCGACCATCCATGAAGTGTAGGCGATGTGCTCTGCACTGATCTTCACGGTAGCATGCTTGTAAAATTCTTTAACATTGATTGAACGTGTGTTAATATTGACTCGGGATGTCGTGAAGTATTTTCATTCGGATTACAGAGAAGAAACACTTGCACGAAAGGTATTACATGCATTAGCGTAGCGTGGATGAAAATCCACGTGGAAAAAGAGTCACTTTGATGACGTTTGATTAATTGAAACATTGATAGCGATTGATATGTACAAGAATTATTTGTACATATGGGAGAACGCAGTGCTTCAACAAAAGGAAGCTGCTTCATATCTATATTATCTTACTAATTATATCTTATTGGTTATATTATCTTCAATTAGAATTGACTTAAAATTCAATTAATCTATACATAGAAAAAGATTACGTGACTGACTGACTCGCATATAGATAACGCATAACCTAAATCGCTGAAGATAGAAACATGAAATTTGGAAGATATGTACCTTAGGAGGTGTGCAAGTGCGCTAAGAAAGGATTTTTCGAAAATCAACTTCTAAGGGCGTGAAATGGGCTGTAAGACTTTGTATTTTAAAAAAAACTAGCTTCCGCCCGCGGTCCCGGCAGTCACTTGTAGTTAAATAGGATCTATTTAAATCAAGTAGATTTTTCCCTTGTCTCATGGCCTACTACGACCCTATTTGTTTTAAATATTCGTTTTCATTTCTTCAAGCTATTCTTTTTAAATATTAAATATATTCAAATAAAAAAAATAACGATTAGATTCAAATTAAATAAATAAAGATAGAACACAATATATCGCATGAATCCGAGAAAGGAATACATGTTCAAAAAAAGTTAAATTAGTTTTCTTTTTCTTCACTAACAAGGCTGTTATTTGAAAATAAAGAAAGGTATCATGTCTTTTATTTATGCATAAAACGACTACCCATTTTCCTCAACTACAGAATGTTACAACAGTCTTCTAATGAAAACAAAGCCATGATATTTTTGGGAGACTGAATCGTGTACCATTTTTCCGTCTGTCGCTTTAGTCTTATACTACCAGATATTAGGCGATATTAAATAGATCTTGATTTGAATAAATAAATATATTTAAAATACATCATCTTAATAATGGAATGCAATAGGGAAAATTTGATTCCACGCAAAAACGTAGTTAATTTAAATTTAAAAAAATCAGATAGACGCATCTAGTTAATATCAAAAGAATTTTTCTGTCAGTGTAGCAAACTCTTCAAACGGTTTTCATAAGCATTGACGGGACCGTTGGCTGATCGATTAAAATGGATTATCGTGTCGTTGTTCCAGTCTCCGTGCTTCTTACTTTTCGATTTTCCAGACACCCGCGAAAATACAGTATAATATAGAAAACAATAATAAATATGATGAGAACTCAAAGAAAAAAAGGTAGGAATAGAAGACGAAAGAAACGTGTAGGACGAAAAATCATATTTACAACGTCGTTACGACGTCGACCAATTGAATGAGAAAATCAACTCAGCGGTAGACAAAAATTGCTCAAGGCAAATGTCTACTATTTATACTCGAAAAAGGAGGGAAAAAAAGGCTATCGCGAAGAAATCGAGTACACGCTGGCTTCTTTTTTAGCTCTTAATCTCGCCGTCGACTTGAATATATATATGTATATATATATTTTTTCCACATGAATATAAAGTCATTAGCATTGTCCGAATGGTACGTTTTTAATCTAAAGAATTGCCCCGAGTCGCTCCATAATCGTTGAGGGAGACTGGAGAAAAGTAAATAACAAATTGGGAAAACGAAGTCGAAAAGAAAAACCGCTTCTTTCTGCTGCCAAGGGTTTTTTTTTCTCAAATTATTGATGGTGGTAATTCCGCGACAGTACACGGAGGGCAAGTGGTGAAATATATCGGGTGAATTAAAAAGTTCTGAGCGTTTTCCGCTAGATGTCTTTAGTGAGCCATATCTCACTATGTATACATCGCATCGGGTCATATTATACGGCGATTCAAAGGTGACATTACGCTTCAAAAAAAGTTCTTTGACAGTTTTGTGTCTGGTGAAGGCAGTTATGTGTTACAGAGTTCCAAAATGGAGGTAAAAAAAAGAAAAAAATCGATACATTCTTCAGTACCACTACGACCAAGGTGAAAAGGCGGAGCAGGCGGCCAAAAAAATTTGTGCTGTTTATGGACCCAATCGATTCCAACGATTCCGTTCTGGACGGTTCCAACGATTCCGTTCTGGTAATATGGACGTCGCAGATGAGGCACGCTCTAGTAGGCCGATCGTCGAAAATGTCGATAAAATCATGGAAATCGTCGAGTCGGACCGGCATGTGAGCACTTATTCCATTGCCCAGGAACTGAAGATTAGCCAGAAAACCGTTTGGAACCATTTGCATAAGGCTGGTCTCAAGAAGAAGCTCGATGTATGGGTTCCACACGAATTGACGCAAAAGAACCTTTTGGAACGAATTGATGCCTGCGATTCTTTGCTGAAACGTAACCAAATCGACCCATTTTTTAAGGGGATGGTGACTGGCGATGAAAAATGGGTCAGATACGAGAACAACAGCCGAAAAAGATCGTGGTCCAATCGCGGTGAGCCGGCCCAAACGATCGCCAAGCCCGGATTAACGGCCAAGAAGGTTTTGCTGTGTGTTTGGTGGGATTGGAAGGGAATCATCTACTATGAGCTGCTCCTATCGGGCCAAACACTCAATTCGGACCTCTACTGTCAACAACTGACCAGATTGAAGCAGGCGATCTACCAAAAGCGGCCAGAATTGGCCAATAGGAAGGGTGTTGTATTCCATCAAGACAACGCCAGGCCACACACATCTTTAACGCCGCGCCAGAAGCTCTGAGCCGCACCCGCCGTATAGTCTTGACCTGGCACCAAGCGATTATCACCTTTTCAAGCATTTGCAAAATTTTCTTCATGGTACAAAACTGGCCTCAAGAGAGGCTTGTGAAAATGAGCTGGTCAAGTTT
This sequence comes from Ophion ventricosus, assembly GCA_963932345.1. Lineage (NCBI taxonomy): Eukaryota > Metazoa > Arthropoda > Insecta > Hymenoptera > Ichneumonidae > Ophion > Ophion ventricosus. Next base: position 6,754,243 of record OZ010723.1, read on the forward strand.
TTTACCAATAGGGATGAGGACTTCTTCAATCGCGGAATTATGAAATTGCCTTCAAAATGGACAAAAGTTATCGAACAAAACGGTGCATATTTGATCTAAATCGGATAATCCTAACTATGTTAATTTCATCGTCGAAATAAAGCGAAAAAACGCTCAGAACTTTTTACTTCATCTAATATTTCGCGTGAAGCTGCTTTCACGGCGCACGAAGAACGTTTGTTTTTCGCGGATCCACGCGGATCCACGCGGATCTGCAGGAATCGTATTTCCATCAAGAAACGAGGTAACTTTCTCGTTGCGATACTTATTCATTCTCGCGTACATCATTGACGCGAAGATTGTTCGTCGACTCCTTGACAATGAACAGGCTCCTGTGCTCGTTGTGCACAGGTCGATATAAACGTTGAGAAAAATGTCATTCTCAATGCCAAGCTCACGCGACGAGCTTTTATAGGCGCTTCGCCTGACGACGTTTTCCTACTCTGGAATGGCCAAGCCTTTGAAGATTTATACTTTCATTGAAATACAAATGTCATTCGATTTGGATAAAATCGATTCGAGCAAAAACCGTCACTTGAGAATTCGTTTTCGTCGTTGAACAAGGGAATTTTATTGCCCTTATTTTATTATCAGCTTCGATTGTTTTCTTTTTTGTTTGCTTGCATTTTCTTGGAATTTCTTCGGACCTTCTTTTTACCAGCTTCAATTGGTTTTTTTTAATTGTCTGCTCATCTGCATTTATTGGAGTTTTTTTGCTGCCCCTTTTTTTATCAGCTCCATTTTTTTTATTATTTCTTATCATCTGCATTTTTTTTTAATTTTTCCCTGGCGTTTTTTACCAGCTTTAATTGTTTTTATTTCTGCTCATCAGCATTTTTTTCGTTTTTTTCTCTGGCATTTTTTACCAGCTTCAATTGTTGTTGTTTTTTATTTATCTGATTTTTTAAAATCATTTCTTTGCCCTATTTTAGCAGTTTCAATTGATTTTTTTTTGTTTAGTTTTGTTTCCGTTTACTGGTAATTTTTCTTGCTCCTTCGCTGCCCTTTATCCGCTCGAGTGATTTTTTTCGTTCCATCCTAACAAACGAAACACTGAACAATATTTTGAACAGTGAATAAATTATTTTTCTAATAATCTTATCTGCAAACCGTGCCACTTTTCGATCTGACTTTGCTCCCTAAGGTTAAGATCGCTCTCTGCTCTTTTTGTTCCCATCCCCTTAGTAGGGGATCCCCGTAGTATCGCCGAGGCGTTTTTCTATAGATTTTTTTTATTTTGACGATTTTCGAGTTTCCATTTTCGAGATATTGGCAATCAAAGATTTCACGGTTTTACACGTGTTCTTATGGGGAGCAGTGGAAAATTTCACGTTTCACGCAATAACTTCGAAACTTCTCTACAGATGAAATAGTCCAACTATTTCGCATCTGAAATAGTCCAACAAATTTGTATACATTCTTTAGATGTTTTTTTAAGAACATGAACCTAAATTTTGAAAAAAAAAATCGAGAATTGAATGTTGAAACGTGTTTGAAAAAAAATGATCGATTTTTAGCATTTTCTTCCCCAGAATTTTACAATAATAAATATGTTTTAAACAATCGAATCTTTCCAACTTTAGGTTCATGTTTTAATAAATTATATTATGTAAACGTGTTCCAAATTTTAAGATAATCCATCATTTAGTTTCTGAGTTATGATTCCCGCGAATTGAAAAAATGTCGTTTCGAAAAAAACACGTTTAAAGTTTCACAAACGAAAAACTCAAAGTCAAATGTGTTTAATCAAATGATAAAGTGTCTTACCGATTAACCAGCGATTCCAGCACCATACATCAGTCCTTCCTCTTCCTCATGCAACTCATTTGAAGCTTGCATTTCCTCTTTACGAGCTTTTCGAGCTTCTTTTGTCTCTAATAAACTTTTTCTATTTTGCCGAGCCACGCGCATCTGATCCATTTGCTCGGCATATCCGTAGCTCTGCCTGCCAACTACGATTTGTAGTTCATTCATAACCATGAGTGCGGCTGAGTTTCCTTCATTGAATAAAATAGCAGAAAGAAATGCCGCTACCTCGATTATTTTGTACCCAGAATGGAGGTGTTTTGGAGCTAATCGCCAAACGGTCGAGTTTGGGTTTGTTTGGGTTATGAAAACTCAAATAAACTACCTAACTGAGCGCTCGTAGATACCTGAGCACGCTTGGGAGTCGAGCGGAGAGTCTTTATCATTTATATACATATCGTTAAAAAGAATCCGAATACAGTTTTGAAATTTTCATGGTGTATTCTTAAGATATTGTGCTAAGGATTTATGGAATTTGAAAAAACTGATTTTTTGAAGCATCTAAAGTGGTTGCCCCCCTTAAGTGTATTTGAAATGTTGCAAGCGAGCCATAACTCCAAACTTAATAAATACGTCGATGAACGTAAACAAAAACATGGTTGCTTCAAAAACAGAGATATGCCAAACGTACCACCCTCAGTCGATTAGAATAAATCATCTCTCTCGCTCCCTCTCTACCTCTCTCTCTCTCTCTCTCTCTTTCTGTCTCGTCGTTGCACTCTATTAATTTCAATGTTTACCGCGAGCATGAATTTATGACGTTAGTGCGCCCAGCTAGCGAAGTCCATAAATTTATAACACAATTTTGGTTGCACGCGTGCAGGCAAAAGTTTCTCTCACTGAATGACTTTCAAACGTGTCCTCCACGGCATGAAGCGGGCACCGATGGATCGACCAAACTATAATGGAAAAGTGAGAAAGAAAAAAGCTTAGCTTCAGCTCGGACCCAAAAGCTCCGGTGACAACTTTGTCCAGTACTAACTTGGCTCTCGTCTCGTTTAGTCCGGCGTACATCCGATTATTTTGGCATGACTTTCTCGTTATCGTCCGTGACGTTTCTATCCCTTTTAAGCGAGACGTAAGGGAGTCTGAAACCATGCCGACTAGCAGTGGGCGAGGAGACTGGAAATTGAACGTCGAGACGAAGCGGGTGACACCCCACGACGTGCAGATGACGACTATGTGTTCCCGAACCATGTATAGTCAATAAAAGCTGGCGCCGCATTGCGGCCGTAGCAACAGCCTAGCAAGGTCACCTTCCTCAACTCTTATCGAGATGACGCTAGTGCGCTTCCAACCGCCCTTTGCTAGTACTTGCATCTCTCCCTCTCTCTCTCTCTCTCTCTCGCTCTCTCTCTCTCTCTCTCTCCCTCCCTCTGCCACTTTCGCTCTCTCCCCCATTGCCTTAAGGCGGAAATACACGTAGACGACGAAAAATCAGCCAATTGTAATCATTTTTTTGGAAAGGAACAAAACGTTTCATATTTACGAAACTTTAGGTACAACTTATAACATAATTAAACAATTAAGAAAGGAAATTTGTTTGCAATTTCATTTTTAATTAACTAAATATCTCACTTTGTCCCTGTGAAAATCTTCGTTTCTTATTTTGCTTCCCCTCTTAACGCAGCGCAAGCCCTCTCTCGGGGCCATTCTCGTCCTTGTCGCAACATATAGCACCGCCCCGGCGTCTGCCAAGAGGGGGAAGACAGACATAAAAAGATATAAAAAAGCTCGCCTGTACGAGATCGAAAGAGACCCCCCCCCCCCCCCCCCCCCCCGAGAGAGCGAAGGAGAGAGAACGAAGAAAAAAGACGAAGAGAATAATTCGAATGAGCTACGTAACTGCGGAGTAAAAAAAGAAAAGTGCACATGCGACAAAAACACATACGTGCCTCTGCGCGAATTAGCGCGCCCTTCGTGCAAACTCATATACATGAGCACCGATGCAACGAGCGCAAGGACAAATTCGCTATATAATCAAGCAATTCGACACGCTTACTTCACAATTGTTCAATATTTATTCTCAGACAAAGTTAGAAACAAAATAATTGAGAACACTGAATATCTCTCCGAAAAATAGCTCGATAAAAAAACATCAATAGTTAGCCTTCGCATAAGGTTCGTTGAAATGCTCTTATGCAGAACTGCCACGAAAAAAAAAATGGATTCTGAGCGCTGCACAAAAATTACGATTTGGAATACATTTTAACTTTTCATACGCTTTAGGTTAGATTGGCGAGATGCGGGCAGGGAGTGATAGAGGAGGATTCAATTGGGAGAAAAAAAACTACGAGAAAAAAAAAATAATAATATAATTACACTTGTATCATAGTTATTTATATACAGGGTGGACCATTGAACGTGACCACCCCAAATATCTCCGTTGCCTTTAGAGTGACGAAAAAAAATGTCAGGAGGTAATTTGATTGATTTCAAAGGGCTGATACAGTGGTGAAAAATTCATTTTTGTCAAGGTCATAGTTTTTGCGTTCTCAAGGTCACCAATGGTTTTTCAAATGAGAACATGTTTTTTTTTTTATTATTAAGACGTTGTAGCTGATATTCAGACGGATCCAACGACCTATGATATCATGACCTTGAAATGATTTTTCACCAAAATAAACGTGTAAAAATGGGAAATCGTGATGGTATTGACAACAAGAATATCCGAATTGAATTGAATTTTTTGTGCAGAAAATTTATTGTAACAAATGTTCGAAGTGATGGCCGTTAACTTCGACACATTTTTGAAGACGTCGGACGAATGATTCTCTTGACCTTCGAATAGTTTCTGGTGTGATAGCGGCGCAGGTTATCCAACGGATACAATAATGTCAATAGTCGAAGATGTTTCTGATGTTTGTAAATACTGGCATTGTAACGTAGTAAAACTGTAGTAGAGTAAAGAATGTTTACCATCTACCAATATTAGAATCAGTAGACAAGTGTATCCATTCAAAGTAACATGTAATAACCCTATCGAAAATGGTATTGTACAGTCAAGCAGAAAAAGTGGACCTGCGCCGCTGTCACGCCAATGATACACACCCTTCGAAATCAATCAAATTACCTCTTGACATTTTTTTCATCACTTTAAAGACAACGAAGATATTTGGGGTGGTCACGTTAAATGGCCCACCCTGTATAACTATGATAACGCTGTACGATGTATTAAAACATTTTAAAAAATACTATATTCCAAGTTCAAAAGTCTTACGTTTCGTAACTTGTATAAATTATGCATATAAAATTGTATAGTATATACGAGTAAAAGATAACAGTGTACGATCTATTAAAAGATAATAAAAACATTAAAAAGCAGTGTGCATATAATGCTTTTCTCTCATTATTATTTTCAACACATCATACAGCGTTACACCACACCTTGGTGCCCGAAAAAATAGGTATGAAAATTAAAAAATGTTGACGCGACTATTCAATACGTAAAATAAGTCTTATTTCTCACAAATACATTATAGTTTTATGGAGAAATAAAAAAAAAACAATTACCAAATAGCGGAGATATTAATTGTCGCGAAATTTTTTCTCCGTCAAGTATCGTCGAAAAAAGTTCAAAATTTTCTTGTAAAAAAAGGTAATACCTATACTGTAACAACGAGAAAAGATTAAACATTTTTTTTTCTTCAAATGACAGCTGTTTGAAAAAACTGATCATCACCAAAATCTTGAGATTTAAAAATAAAAAAAATGAACGCGGAATCCAATTTAAAAAAAAATACATCCTAAACATTATTATAAAGAATATATGGTATAAATATCATCAAAATCGGTTGAGTAGATCTCGAGATATTTTGTCCACCAGTTTGAAAAGAGGGTCCTACTGGACGACTTATATCTCCGTCATTAAATTTTTTTTTAAATGTAATTCTTTGTAATTTCTTCATAAAACTATAATGTTTTTGTATAAAATAAAAATTATTTTACATATTTAATAGTCGTGTCAATTTAAAAAACAAATGTATACCTAGTATTTCGAGCGCTAAGTTAAAGTGTATTCGAATTTTTGTACGGTAACTACGATATTCAAGAGCTTTTTCCACCCTACCTTGCAATTATTTCGAATTGCAAGATTTCCTGCAAAATCGTCTGAAACGCCGTCGAGTATACAAAGTAATGAAACAGCGTCAATTTTTTTTTTTTTTATGTACGAGTGTAATCCTCTGCAGGGGAAACAAGAAAGACAGAGGTTGTCGAAAAAAGCAATGGAGATTAAGGGCATGTGCAAGGTCAACATAACCTCACAAATTTTCCAACCCAGTTTTCTCATAAATGGTAAAGGTTTTTGAGGAAAAACAAAGCATCAAGCTCTGGGGAATATCCTGATACAGAGCTTGACGATTTTCTTTTGCCCTAAAAATTATTCATCTTTGAGAAATCTCGTTTCGAAAATTTCAGCTATATCTCTCGCACTCATATGTCACGTGGTACACCTTCTACTTCGCCTTAAGGCAAGAGAGAGAAAGAGAGAAGGAGAAAAAGAGAAAGATTGTGTGCAAAATGTCTATGTGTATATTGTAGATTTTGCAGTCGTCAGGGTTGTTGACCGGACCCTCGAACACCCACCCGACGACGAGCGCGATATACAGAGACGATGGGCAAACGTAGACGACGTGGAGCTCGAGCTCTTCGGAGAGAGACTCACGCAGGCTCGCAGTGAGGCAGGCAACGGACGGGGGCCTAGTCCGCACAAACACATATCGCCCCACTACTTCCCGCAACTACATGCGAACACACACAAGCAAATTTCGACGGCGAACACACCAGCCGCGATCTCACACGAGCGCGCTCGAGACGACAGTGGAAAAGAAACAAAAAATAACCTGCCAACGCAGAGGTGCTCAAATTGCGATCGTTTCCCCTTGCCCCTCTTTCCTCCCAACCGAGCAGTCGTCGAACACGAAAAATCATTTTTTTTTCTTTCGTTTCTTCAATAATTACAAAAGTTACGATTCGGAAAACTAGGAGAAACGAAAGAAAAAAAATTCGCTGCCCTCGGGGCTTGAATTTTTCGTTCGAAGAGTAGAATTATAGATATATTAGGTGTGTGAATTAATTTTTACAGATTTTTCTAGCAGGCTGGGAATCCTCTTTCAAGTTGAAATATTTCAACGTCCTTTTAGGATTTTAAAGTATTGACATAGCCCTGTTCAAGACGCTGTATGAATTTATTGGGCGAGCATCATAACCTCAAAATAAAGTAGCAAGAACAATGGCAACCGATAAGCTGCACATTCGCCACTGCATCCTTTACGAATTCCAAGAAGGAAAAAGTGCCACCAAAGCGTGGGAGTCAATTTGTTCTGTGTTCGGGAAGAGTATTGTGTCATACGAAACATGCAATTATTGGTTTAAACGTTTTAGAAACAATGATTTCGAACTCAGTGACCGTGCGCGTACTGGACAGCCTGAAAAATTTTCGGACGACGATTTGGAAACTTTACTGGTCCAAAATTCTTCACAGACACAAGAAGAACTTGCAGCCCAACTAGGAGTTGATCGATCAACCGTTGCCAAGAGGTTACACGCGATGGGAAAAATTCAGAAGCTCGGGAAATGGGTCCCACGTGAACTTACCGAATATAACCTCGGACAACGGATGAACACGTGTCTTTGGTTGCTTAGCAAACAACGAAGGAAGAACTTTCTCTGGAAAATCGTGACGGGGGATGAAAAATGGATCCTTTATGAGAATCCCAAGCGGAAAAAATCATGGGTGGACCCTGGAGAACAACATCAACTCCCAAACCGCAAATGAACGTCAAAAAAATGCTTTTGTGTATCTGGTGGGACATAAAGGGTGTTCTTTATTATAAACTTCTAGAACCGGGTCAGACGATCACTGCAGAACGATATAGTGAACAATTAAATCGTTTAAGCGAAGCAATTGAGCAAAAAAAAGCCATTCACAGGACACGGAAGGCGGAAAGTCATTCTCCTGCATGATAACGCTCGACCTCACGTTGCTCGTACGACCCAAACAACTATTTTAAACCTGTGCTGGGAAGTCCTTCCTCATCCGGCATATTCGCCGGACTTGGCCCCATCCGGCTATCACCTATTTCGGTCAATGGCCCACAGCTTAAGAGGGAGCCACTTCCGAGAAGTCGAAGATATTAGGAAATACGTCGATGACTTTATCGCCTCGAAATCAGCCAGCTTCTATCGTGATGGTATCTGTATGTTACCAGATCGGTGGCAGAAGGTTGTAGAAAGCAACGGGGGATATTACCCGGATTAAACACGGTTTTGTCTATTTTTTAATAAACCGCAAGTATGGAAAAAAAAACTGTAAACTGTAACAATTAATTCACACACCCAATATTAGTAGTATTTATTATTCCAGGTGTACACCTCTAGGGTGTTTACACAGAAAATCCCCCCCCCCCCTCCCCCCACATATACGTTTCCCCTTACAAAATGTTCTTATTTGTGGAACTTATGCTCTAGTATCGTTTAGCCTTTCGTTTCCTTGTTTACAATTTTTCCAATCAGTTTCTCGAAATGCTTTACGTACATGCATAGTTGAGTCACAGGCACCTTTTTTTAGCACCATCTGTATCTTTCTGTCGATTTGCTCTCCCTCTTTATCGAATATACATTTTTCCAGATTTTCTACTATTTCCTTCTTAATTGTTCCCTTGACTTTCTCACATTTGCATGTATGCACTGAATTTTCTACTTGTTTTTTTACAAACCCTGCACTTGTTATCGCTATACCCTTTATTTCCTTCTTTCGCCACATTTCCACATCTCAATCTCGCTCAAGTTTCTATTGCTTCGCCCATTATATTAACATCTTCCCGATGCGAGAATTATATTGGATCTATGTATAATTCCGTAGCGAAAATCAAGTAAATTTCAAACGCAAAACGACCAATTTACAATTTACCAAAAAAAGCGATGGTAATCAAGCATGTTACAATTTAAACAGATGTTCCATTCTGTTCAATGACTTTCTGCCACTTCTCCACGAGCTTAAGGCGGGCAACCGCTTTAGGAGACCGAAAATTAGATGATTTTTGGGATTTTTTTTTATTGTGAAAAAAAAACGGAAATTTCCGCAACTCTGACAATAATTTATTCATATTTTAATATATATCTGGTAATTTTTTCAAGTTATTTCATGCATTAATTAAGGTGTAATCCGCTGTGTCCCTTGGCGTGTCTTCATCGTCGTTGTCGATTTGCGGGAATTGTGAAGCTCGCAATTCGCATCTGAAATAGTCCAACAAATTTTTATACATTCTCGAGATGTTTTTTAAGAACATGAACCTAAATTTTGAGAAAAAAATCGAGAATGGAATGTTGGAACGTGTTTGACAAAAAATGATCGATTTTTAGCATTTTTTCCCGGCATTTTGCAATAATAAATATGTTTTAAACAATCTAATCTTTCCAACTTTAGGTTAATGTTTTAATAAATTATAATATGTAAACGTGTTCCAAATTTGAAGATGATCCATCAATTAGTTTTTGAGTTAGGATTCCCGCAAATTGAAAAAATGTCGTTTTGAGAAAAACACGTTTAAAGTTTCACAAACGAAAAACTCAAAGTCAAATGTGTTTAATCAAATGATAAAGTGTCTTACCGATTAATCAGCGACGCTTGGGAACAAAATAATGTAATAAGCGCGAAAAACGTGTGAGTGAAAAACGTAGAAATGAAACTTTATTATATTCCTTATAAGGCGGAATCTGCCGGGGCATAAATGATAAAAACGTATAAATGCAAAACGTATAAAAGAGGTTTTACTGTATTTTTATGTTAAATGATTGTTATCATCCGTTTTTTTAGACTCAAGTAAATTGAACGACTGTAAATGAATGAAAACCGTTTTCTCGCTGTTGCAAAGTATCCTTTTGGCTCTTCCGCCCACCCCGTTTTCACCATGGCCATGGTTACCATCTGATCTTGAAATTCCTTGCACAGCAACGCGAAACCAACATATTCCGGGACAAAAGCTGCATCAGGAAAATTATACGTTGAAGTGGGGGGAGTGCCGGGACGAGGGGTGGTTTTCTCGTTGGGCTTCAATGCCAGTCGCGAGACAACACCCTGGCGTATCGATCCACGCTGCCCTACGAGCCAAACCTCATCACCCTTCCCCTTTTAGTTCTCAATTTAAAAAAAAGAAAAGATTATCCACTCTTGCGGATTCACTTACTTTTCTTCATTTCTGTCATCTCTTCATAAAAAATATAAAAATCAAAACACATAGCGGGATTTATAAAAATAAACATCCATCTGTCGAGCTTTTTTTTGCAGTAGTGCCAAATAATTCTACATATTGGGTCTATGCATAATTCCGTAGCGAAATTCCAACAGATGTCGTTTGGAGTTGTTTCTCCGTTCGCACATGCGTCAGCCATATGAAGTGTAGTATATTAATTGACAGCTGAAAATTGTGCCGACATTTGACAAGAGTATCCACCGAGATCCGTGACGTATAGGAAGTTTAATTAAACTTTGAAGTGCATGCATGATTAAAATCGTTTTTTTAAATTACATATTTCGCGTTTGAAATTTATTCGATTTTCCCTACGGAATTATGCATAGACCCAATAATGTATTCATAATTATAACAATTCTCAAATAGAGAACAATATTGTTCAAATAAAATAAGCCTTGTTTCTTTCAAAATTTAGTGGAAAGAAAATAAACATTTTTTTTCTCTTTCTTCTCGCAGGGCAAATATTGGGTGAAGTAAAAAGTTCTAAGCGTTTTCCGCTAGGTGTCTTTAGTGAGCGATATCTCACGATGTATACATCGCATCGGGTCATACTATACGGCGATTTAAAGGTGACATTACGCTTCAAAAAAAGTTCTTTGACAGTTTTGTGTTTGGTGAAGCCAGTTGTGTGTTACAGCGTTCCAAAATGGAGCTAAAAAAAGAGAAAATTCGATACATTCTTCAGTACCACTACGACCAAGGTGAAAAGGTGGAGCAGGCGGTCAAAAAAATTTGTGCTGTTTATGGACCCAATACAGTATCGAATGCAACAGCAAAGCGGTGGTTCCAACGATTCCGTTCTGGTAACATGGACGTCGAAGATGAGGCACGCTCTGGTAGGCCAATCGTCGAAAATGTCGATAAAATCATGGAAATCGTCGAGTCGGACCGGCATGTGAGCACTTATTCCATTGCCCAGGAACTGAAGATTAGCCAGAAAACCGTTTGGAACCATTTGCATAAGGCTGATCTCAAGAAGAAGCTCGATGTATGGGTGCCACACGAATTGACGCAAAAGAACCATTTGGACCGAATTGATGCCTGCGATTCTTTGCTGAGACGTAACGAAATCGACCCATTTTTTAAGCGGATGGTGACTGGCGATGAAAAATGGGTCACATGCGAGAACAACAGCCGAAAAAGAACGTGGTCCAATCGCGGTGAGCCGGCTCAAACGATCGCCAAGACCGGATTAACGGCCAAGAAGGTTTTGCTGTGTGTTTGGTGGGATTGGAAGGGAACCATCCACTATGAGCTGCTCCCATCGGGTCAAACACTCAATTCGGACCTCTACTGTCAACAACTGACCAGATTGAAGCAGGCGATCGACCAGAAGCGGCCAGAATTGGCCAATAGGAAGGGTGTTGTATTCCATCAAGACAACGCCAGGGCGCACACATCTTTAACGACGCGCCAGAAGCTCCGAAAGCTTGGATGGGAGGTTCTATCGCACCCGCCGTATAGTCCAGACCTGGCACCAAGCGATTATCACCGTTTCAAGCATTTGCAAAATTTTCTTGATGGTACAAAACTGGCCTCAAGAGAGGCTTGTGAAAATGAGCTGGTCAAGTTTTTTACCAATAGGGACGAGGACTTCTGCAATCGCGGAATTATGATATTGCCTTCGAAATGGACAAAAGTTATCGAACAAAACGGCGCATATTTGATCTAAATCGGATAATCCTAACTATGTTAATTTCATCGTCGAAATAAAGCGCAAAAACGCTCAGAACTTTTTACTTCGCCTAATATCAAATGCACAATACCGCCAGAAACGGTGTAACTTTTGTTTGTAAATCCTTGATAAATATCGATATCTTTTGCTAAATTTATCATAGTCTGTGGTATCATACTTAATGTTTCAGCAATCAAAGATATTGACAATTTGTATTTTTTTTTCTCCGTCCATCGATCAATGTTCAACCACTTCACGCTCGTGATAAAACACAGCATTGAAGTGGATACCTATCAGGTACACAATTTACGAGACAAGGCAAGCGCAGGCGAATATCAGTAGCGTGCAAACAGCTCGCGAGAAAATTAACTTTTTCTTCTTCTACGAACGACAACAAAAAAAAAACAAGAAATACTAGCGCTCCGTTAATAGTGGCTCACAAAATGGCCAACACGCCCCTCCAAATCTCTTCTATACTATTGAACGAGTAAGAATCGTATATTTGTTTAACTTGAAAACGTTCCAAAGGATTTCACGAAATAGAGACAATTTCCCGAAATTACACTGACTAAACCAGAAAAACGTGTTTCCTTCTACACATGATGATTTTTCATAGAAATTGAGGATTTGGGAAAACTCTCCTTCGAGCGCATTCTCTTCCTAATCATTTGCTCTTTAAAATGCCGTTTGATTCATCAAGCTCCAATTATTTTTCGATTTTTCGCAGAATTTCAAAGACTGATCATTGATTTTTACGATTTTTTTTTTTTTTCGACTTTGCCTTTGGCCATTTTTCGAAGGCACTTTTCGGGAATACTAATTGAGATATCGGGATGAATCAAGCGGCATTCTCTAAGCATATCTAAATATACTACAAATACAAATATAAAAGACGCTAGCGATTTTTGAAATTGCAGAATATTGGCGATTTGAAAAAAGTGTTCAAAACGGTGGAAAAAAAATCGTCTACTTTTACATCTTTTCAAGGATCTATTCGATATGAAATTTTCCGCCGATGACAGATAGCGCGGAGTTTCTGTCGAAAGCTCATAATTACGCCGTGTAAACGCGAAAAACGTGTTTCTATATTCATTCGACGATTTTTAATCGAAATCGAGAGTTTTTGGAGAAATAAATAGTAAATTCGCATTCAGGAGGTAAAAATACATCGATAGGGACTTACAAGAAAAATGAACACGAATAATTCATTGTTAAATAAATGAATAAACAAAAATTCATAGTTTTTCGTATTTTCTATAATTCAGCCTCAGAAAAAAATCACGAAACTTACGATTTTCGGCCCAACTGGAGGAACTTCATACGTTGACGTAGCCAGCTAATCTATTATCATCGACGGTGCTACTTTCCGTTTAGTTATCCTGGCGAGTTGCGACGACATTACAATTTACTCGGCACGTCACATTTTGTGCTAACTTCCAACGTGAATTACGGCACCGGCCTTACTATACCCGTGCAGAACGCCACATACACGATCCGGAAAACTAGTTACGCGAATCGTGGTTTACATCGTCCGCGGGAACTTCGTTATAGCTGGGTACACCATTTACCCGAGACACGCGCGGAGCAGCATCTGTTGTGGATGTACTCCACTTTTTTTTCGTTTCTTTCAACGTGTTTTTTTTTAATCCTATTACATTGAGAAAACTCATTTAGACATGATCGAGTTTACACCGAGCTACGTTTTTATCGATATTTTCTTCATTTTTTATTTCTTCATTTCTATCACTAAGCAAAGCCATTTTCTTTGCAAATTGAGATCGTACATTTCTAAACAGAACACGTAGAAACACTTGAGGGAGATATTTTCACAGCTTAAATCGGCAAAGAAAAATTTGAGTACGTAAACGAATCATTTTCGGTTGCGTTCCAATGACAATAATAAAGCAATTTCTCCTTCTATTTTAGTAGAAACATAGCAAATAATAGTGTAAGCAAATATGACGTTGAAGTTTGCGTCGTTGCAATGCAATGATTTTTTTTTTTGTTTATTTTTCATTTTGTTATTTTCATGATTATCGAAAGCCTTCTTCTTTTTTTTTTTTTGCAAACTGAGGTTATAAATCTCTGATAAGAATACGTCAAAACGTTTGAGTAATTTTCATAGGCAAAAAAAAATTGAACAATGAAAAAGAATGAATTTTCGTTGCGTTCCAACGATGCAAAATTCAACGTCATTAAGAAAATGAAAAGAATCATTCAGGTTGAATATGCAGTGGTGTAATTATAGGGTTAGCTGAATGAATTTTTTGGATCACTTAAGGGGTTAGGGCAACCTAGAGCAAGAAAAAATCTGCGTTTTTCGAGAATTTTTGTTTAACCAAACAAAGGGATCAATCTAAGTTCTATAAAGAGGATTTTATTATACTACTAATGAGTTACGAAAAAAAAATTCCATAGTAATTGATAAATAAAAAAAAATGGTGGCTGCACAGCATTTTGACGTCGACGTCGTTTTTTTAAAAGGGTCCAAGCCCGGAAATGTAACTTGTGCAATTTTTTACCTGGAACAAGAAACTAATTTTTTTTCGATCATACATAATAACAGTAGAACGGTACGTAGGATTTTCTCGATATATTGATTCTTGACAAAACAATACACTTATGAAAAAAAAAGTTAAAAATTTTGGGAAACAATCGTCAGACAACTGTTTATAAAAAAAATACTATGCAATATACCAAAAAAATCTTACGTGCGTCGCCGGACAATGCAATTTTGAATAAACAGTTAAATTTTCAGAGCGATTGGTGCAGATTTTATCCAGTTGTGTTTCCGGCCAGTTAAAAAAATGGAATTTTGCGAAAAGCGCGTAAAACAATTTTTGATATTGGAAAAAATCATAGAAAATTCATACATCTAATCTGCAATGTTTGCACCATGCAATTGGCCTTCCACATTGATGTCCTGTTCCTCTGTTTCCTTTCTGAGTGCTCTGAAGCTGATCCGTGCTTCTTTTGCTGCGTAATATAATCAATCGAATAATATTCTTTTAGATTATAATTATTATGATAAATTGATTATTAAGAATTTTATTTTTATTTATAAAGGATTATTTGAACCATATTCACGAAAAAAAAACAATTAATTGTTTTTCGGAAACAAGTTTCGCAAAGTTCAGGTCTCCGCTTTCAAAATAAAAGCCAAGCTAAAGTCCTTAACGTTCCAACAGGATTGTGCGGCCGTCCTTCGAAGGTTCGCCCCCCCCCCCCCGCGTACGAACGAGGACAGATTTTCTCTTTTTATTTTTAGTACGGTCGTGTGTTATTAATAGTAAAAATAGTTGGCAAAGTTTTTTCGAAGCGTCGTTCGAATCGTTCGAAAAGTATGCCGAAACGTTTGCACGTATTTGGGTTTGATTGGGATGTTTATACGACTGTGGAAGATTACGTGTGCGAGATTGGAGAATCTACAAAGTCGTGGAAAATTCAATCCGTCGATAGAAGCTTCGGTCACAGGTCGTGAAATTGGCTTATCGCTTATAACAAGTGCTGTCTCAATGCGTGCACATTGTATCGACCAGAGATTCGCAGTAATGGATATATATCCCGATATGATATTCCGCAGTGACAGTTTTGCATTGACGCAACTGCCAGTGGCCGAGACAACCGGCATGAAAGAACGTTAGTGCACGTCGTAGTAGCCTTCAACATTCATTTGATCGCCGGCGAGCTGATATGCAGATATCTACCCATATCCATTTGCATATGTATATGTACGTGTATTTATTTATGCGATACATAGACGAATCGTTGAGCGAGATACGCGAAAGCACAAACGAATATGGTACATAGCGCAACAATACGATAGTCGCTGCGCGCTTCGTGTAAGCCAATAGTTGGATGGATGAACGCCTAGCTGCCCTCCGACATTGGAATATAAAAGATATAAAATATTAAATATAAAATATAAAATATATCGAATATGAAATGTAAAATAGAAAATATATAAAATATGAAATATAAAATATAAAATATATCAAATATGAAATGTAAAATTTAAATACGGCAGTCGGAGCGCGCTTCGTGTAAGCCAATAGTTGGATGGATGAACGCCTAGCTGCGCGCCGACATTGGAATATAAAAGATATAAAATATAAAATATATCAAATATGAAATGTAAAATATAAATACGGTAGTCGCTGCGCGCTTCGTGTAAGCCAATAGTTGGATGGACGAACGCCTAGCTGCGCGCCGACATTGGAATATAAAAGATATAAAATATAAAATATGAAATATTAAATATAAAATATAAAAGATATCGAATATGAAATGTAAAATATAAAATATATAAAATATGAAATGTAAAATATAAAATATATCAAATATGAAATATAAAATATAAAATATATGAAATATGAAATATAAAATATAAAATATATCAAATATAAAATGTAAAATATAAAATATATCAAATATGAAATGTAAAATTTAAATACGGTAGTCGGAGCGCGCTTCGTGTAAGCCAATAGTTGGATGGATGAACGCCTAGCTGCGCGCCGACATTGGAATATAAAAGATATAAAATATAAAATATTAAATATATCAAATATGAAATGTAAAATATAAATACGGTAGTCGCTGCGCGCTTCGTGTAAGCCAATAGTTGGATGGACGAACGCCTAGCTGCGCGCCGACATTGGAATATAAAAGATATAAAATATGAAAAATATGAAATATAAAATATATTTTTAAACAAGTAAAATATATATTTATATCTATATTTTATTCTATATAGATAATTTATATCTATATCTATATTATAATTATATTATTTTACGAATACTATCCAATAGCAATGTCAAGCTTAAGCTTGTACACTGCTCGATACGAAAGCTCGTCGTACACCGATCGCACATTTCCTAATCACAGTATAGCTCCAAATAAGATTTTTCATAGATCCGGTTTTTTCGCCGCGTAAAAACAATTTTGGAAATTCGCATGAACTATATTCATTGTGAGTCGATCCTCTCAGTTGGAAGGCTATGCCCGTTATTATTTCATTAAATCCTTCGAGAAAGAATAGCGGAGAGAGCGAGAGATATCACGTTAGCTTTGATATCTACTTCTTGATTAAAGTTCCAGAAGTGAATGTACAAGACAAGCCTTTCTCGTGTCCCGATTCCATTGCCAATGTTCCCGCCGTATCGTTTCACCAGATCTAGATATCCGGTGAATAAAAACTTCCCTCTGATATTCGAAGTAAAAAAAAAAAAACACAAAAAAAAACAAAAAAAAACAGGAGCGTTGAGTTCTCAGAAGTTTGATTTTGCCCAAGAATTCCATTCGTTTGTTCCCATATCACAGTATACGGCACAAAATTGCATCTTATTTCTATTTCACCGACTTCTCGGTACTCCCAAGTTTACGTGAAGCGTTGTAGATCCATTGCAACGATATTGCCACCAGTGCACATTACGCTCTCCGATCCCGTGCTCGTGAAAAAAAAGACGTCTTATTCGCTCGGAAAAAAAAAAGAAAAATAAAACAATTCTTCGCTCTTTCAATTCACAAGAGCCCGACCGTCTGTATTTGTCCTTCCACTTTCCATTGTTCACTCTTATTGGAAAAATTATCATGAATGAAAAAAAAAAAGAGTCTCTCGGGGACTTGGTTCTCCAGGCATCGCCATGTAAAAAGTAAAAGTACTAAAATCCTGCAATTAAAAATATCACGGCTTGTTCTCGAGAAGCTGTAATTGCTTTCGCTGCTCGTTGAAATAAACGAGCATAATGTAACGATCTTCGTAATCGATATGACGTAATATGATATTACTATACGTGTAATATCTATATCAAGAGAGGCGGTTAAGCCTCGAGGCCAACAAATTATGTCTTTATATATATGCATTGAAGCTGATACTGGTAAGATGGATGGTGGGGGTTCAGTCCCGGCGGTACGACGAGTTATGCAGCGTTGAGCATGACCGATAGTCGGAGCGGTGACCGCTTAAACGTGCACCGATTGGTGGATCAATCAGTCAAGCGGAAGGCCTATACAGTTGATCGTGCAAATGCGAAATGGATAACGCTTCGTATGCAGCGTGAAAATGAAAGGGATGGAATCGTAAAAATGCTGTTGAAGCTTGCGTCATTGGAATCTAACGGACATTTTTTTTTATATCCTTTTTCTACATTTTTACTTTGATCCAAAATTCTTTTTCGTTAGATTTCAGTTTTAGCTCTCTAATGAGGACCATCAAAAAAGTTTGCCGAGGATCTTGATCTGCCAATGAAAAATTTGCGATGAGAAAGAAAAAAAAATCGTTTTATTCCAACGATGCAAACTTCAATATCATTCGTAAAAGCCCGAAAGGCATGCCGAATGGACTTTGAAAGATATATGTATATTAAGGTTGATTTAAAAAAATCGAGTTTTTTTTTACCCTGAAATTCCTCTATTCAGTAGTTGCAGTGAGGTAAAATATAACGCCTGTCCAAATATGAGCCCTTAATATTAATATTAAAAGGTTGCCCATCGCGATTTTCTAATTTCCATGCTAAATAACATTGAGAAAACTTTGCTCGCTACTTTTGAATTTTTTAACTTGAATTTTTATAACTCGCCAACAGGTAAACGTACAACAATGACCAAATTATATTTTTGTAGGGAATTGAACGCTCTATAAAAAAATGTTTCCCATCGTTTTATCATAAATCTATCCATTCGGAAGTTTTCCAAGGTAAAAGCTTGAATTTATAGTAAATTTCAAGTTTTTTTTTCACTTTTCCGGCGAAACTGTCAAACTAAATAATAACTATCGTCGTTAAATAATTTTACAATTCAATAGTTCAATAGTTAACGGATTTGCAAATTCATTTTTTTAATCAATAACATAAATGATTCGGCATTTTTTGAAGAGCTTTTTGGCAGACTGGTAAATCAATAATTTTATAAAGGATTAAATTTTTAAGCATTTCATGATCATTATTTGGTGCCTGAATAGCAAAAGTAGAGATAAAATCTATTTTTATATAAATTAAAATAACAAATATAAACTTTAAACGTCAATCTAAACTTGACGCAAAAAATACTCATGTGTTTTACAATATTCATCAACACTAAACATTAAAAAGTAACTTTATAAAAATTGGCCTATTTTTATTTACATTTTTGGTTAATGTAATAATTAATTTGATGGAACTAGCAACTTTTATCCAAAAAAAAATGAATTTGTAAAGTCGTTAGCTATTTAACTATTAATTTTTTAAATTATTCAACAACACGGTTTTATAGAAAATTCAATGATCGAAAATAAAGGTCTTCTGACCTTTTGTATAAGTCTGATAGTTTGGCCGGAAAAGTGAAATAAATCTTGAAGTTTACTATCAATTCAATTTTGACTGTGAATAACTTTTGAAAGATTAAATTTATCATAAAACCATAGAAGACCTTTTTTTATAGAGCGTTCAATTCCCTACAAAGATATGTATTGGGCATTGTTGTACGTTCACCCATTGGCGAGTTATAAAATTCCAAAGTAACAAGTCAAGTTTTCTCCATGTTATCAGCATGGGAAATAGAAAATCACGATGGGCAACCTCTAAATATTAGTATTAAGGGCCCATATTTTAACCGGCGTCTTATTTCATTTTACTGCAACTACTGAATAGGGGCGTTTGAAGAAAAAAAATAGTCGTTTTTTTCTCAATCACCCTAATGTACGTACGATTGAAGATGTTTGTACCCTCGCTGAAAATCGGGCAAGCATCCAGAGATGCAGAAGTCTTCAATATACGCGAGCATACGTAATCGTGCCAACCGAAAGTTCGCGATCATTATTTATCGTTTTTGCGCAGTGATCCAAGAGCAAAAAACCTCTGGCAACCTGGTGTCCTGCACCGTGTCCGCATTTGGCATTATCGTATTAAGGAGTTACGTGAGTTTCGAGGCCAAAAAAAAGCATATTTTCTCTATTTTTTAAAAATATAATATATAAATTATTTCATTCAAAATGTTAAGCACATAAAAGAGCAACATTTCAACAATATTTTTAAAAAAATTCATCCAAAATTTTGGGAAATTCAGCCGGTGGGACTTGGTTTCCGGAAACCCCTAAAAAAAGTGTCCTCGTGATGGTTAGGATAACTCATGATAGCTTTATCTGAAATTAAAAAACCAATTTTTTTCTGTTAGTAGATAAGTATAGCTCGTATGTTTTCGGAAGCACTCGCTAAAATCTGATACAATTACGCGGGAGCACGATACAAATATTGGAGCCCACTGTCAGATATATAGAAAAAGATTGATCGAAAGACTGTTCAAAGTTTTCAACCGGGTCTGAGAACTATTGATCAGTGTGATTAATTTGATGGAGATATTCAAGTTTTAATGTAAAAATCGAAATTTCCCCTGTAAATCAAATGGAAAAAAAAATATCGAGCGATTCCACTTATACTTGAGTTAGAGAGCGCAAATTTGGCATGAGTCTTTCGTAATCATAATATTATTAGGCATAAGAAAAATTCATGACAAATTTGAGCTCTCTAATTTAAGTATAAGTGCAATAACTGGATTAATATAATATATTAATAGACAGAAATGTAAATATTTATATATATATATATATATATTAACATTTCTGTCCATTAAGGCGGGCAACCACTTTAGGAGACCGAAAATTAAATGATTTTTTGGATTTTTTTTTTATTGTAAAAAAGAAAACGTAAATTTCCGCAACTCTGACAATAATTTATTCATATTTTCATACATCTCTGGTAATTTTTTCAAGTTATTTCATGCATTAATTAAGGTGTAATCCGCTGTGTCCCTTGGCGTGTCCTCATCATCGTTGTCAATTTTCGGGAATTGTGCAGCTCGCAATTCGCATCTGAAATAGTCCAACAAATTTTTATACATTCTTGAGATGTTTTTTAAGAAAATGAATCTAAATTTTGAAAAAAAAATCGAGAATTGAATGTTGGAACGTGTTTGAAAAAAAATGATCGATGTTTAGCATTTTTTTCCCCAGCATTTTGCAATAATAAATATGTTTTAAACAATGTAATCTTTCCAACTTTAGGTTCATGTTTTAATAAATGATATTATATAAACGTGTTCCAAATTTCAAGATGATCCATCAATTAGTTTTTGAGTTATAATTCCCGGAAATTGAAAAAATATCGTTTCGAGAAAAACACGTTTAAAGTTTCACGAACGAAAAACTCAAAATCAAATGTGTTTAATGAAATGATAAAGTGTCTTACCGATTAATCAGCGATTCCAGCACCATGCAGCAGTCCTTCCTCTTCCTCGTGCAACTCATTTGAAGCTTGCATTTCCTCTTTACGAGCTTTTCGAGCTTCTTTTGTCTCTAATAAACTTTTTCTATTTTGCCGAGCCACGCGCATCTGATCCATTTGCACGGCATATCCGTAGCTCTGCCCGCCAACTACAATTTGTAGTTCATTCGTAACCATGAGTAGGGCTGAATTTCCTTCATTGAATAAAATAGCAGCAAGAAATGCCCCTATCTCGATTATTTTGTACCCAGAATGGAGATGTTTTAGGGCTAATCGTCAAACGATCGAGTTTGAGTTTGTTTGGGTTATGAAAACACAAACAAACCCAAACAAACTACCTAACTGAGCGCTCGTGGATACCTGAGCGCGCTTGGGAGTCGAGCGGAGAGTCTTTATCATTTATATACATACCGTTAGAAGGAATCCGAATATCGTTTTGAAATGTTCAGGGTGTATTCAAAGATATTTTGCTAACGATTTATAAAATAAAAAAATTGTTTTTTTGAAGCATCTAAAGTGGTTGCCCGCCTTAAAGTTGACCGGAGCCTTCGAAAATCCGATTGACTTAACACCCCTAGCAACCCCGACTAATATTCTTCTTCGCTATTTTTCACGTATTAAATATATTTTAATTATTGGCTTGGCAATTCCGATTCTCTATTATTTCGCGCCCAATTAATCCTCGTGTCATGAATTCGCATGATTGACTTACGAATCAGTCGCTGAGTTATGAAAAATCGACGTCACGTTCTCGTAGGGCGTTCTTTTCCGCAGGGTTTTTCTATTTTCCTCCTCGTTGTTGTGTACGTGTCAAAAATAAATGGGGGAGATAAAGCGCGGTACGGTCGCCCTCTTTTTCCAATATTTTTCTCAATCTCCCGGCCGCACCGATAAAGATGTAACCTTTATTTATTTTTTTGTTCTTTTTTTCAACGCTTATCCGCCGTGAAACTTCGTCGTTCCTCTGTACTACAGAAATGTATACATATATATATACATATATATCTATGTTTTGAAATGTATTGTATATTAAAGGCATTGTCGTACTTGTCCATTGCAGCAATCCACGAGCGTCGCGCAATATGGCGGAGAAGCAACGTCGCGACAATCTCAATACCAATATCTCAAACATGGCCGCGCTCGTACCAGCGGTGGCTGGAAGTCCTCGACGGCTCGATAAAATATCCATCCTCAGACTGGCAGCTACGTACCTGAGAACTAAATACGGTAATATTCACGCTTTGTACATAACGCGTGAACAATACAACGCAAAATTTTTACTTATATTCGGAGGCTTAAGAAATACTAAATTCTAACAAAAACGAAATAAGCGCTACGTTCAACGATAACTGCTGCAATTACGGACATTTTTATTTATTTTTTTAAATGAAAATTGGACAATCATAGCGGGAGTTATAATTCCAATCAGATGGACAAAAGTCGTTTCGAGAAAAGTTTAAAGTTTTAGTATACGTCGGTATTAGTAGCGACGTATTTTTTAGTTTTAGTACTGTCAGTCGCTTTCGGTTGCGCTACGTCACTAAATCACGTGTAACTCGGTCAATTTTCAATATTTCAACTTGATTTTCTTTCAGATATTCTTGAAGATGTATACTTTGAGAAAATGCTAAAAGAAATTGATTTTTTTTTTCACCGTCACAATGGTGTCCTCTCTTAAGACGAACAAGGATATCCTACTTGAATAGATACGAGATAAATTCAAATGAACTATGAATTATCTACGCAATTGTTAAATGCTAATGAAATAAATGGTAAAGAGTAGCTGTAATTTTATTCGCGCGTATAATTGTGTAAAGCTTGCAAAATAATTGTAATTTTTGTTGTTTCACAGCTCTCGGATCTGGGAACGGATCGTTTCTTCCCCGTAGGTTCAACAAGGTTGACCTGGAAAAGTTTCTCTTCGAGGTAAGTCGCACCTTTTGCAATCTTTATCTGTCGTCGAAATTTTTCGTCATCTCAAGGAGGCTCCGTCACAAACGTCTTACCTCCAGAAAAAAAAAATAATTTTTGGGGATATCATAGATAAAGTACTCATGTTCACGTATGCAAAGTTTCAGATAAGGTCAACGGACTAAATAAGAGAAATACAAATTGTTGAAGTTAGGATTTTTAACACAGGGCTTATGGAAGAGTCACCCTCAAAACGTGATATCATGTGATCGTTCTTTACACTCACGCAACAGATATTGACAAAAAACTACAGTAACGTTGATCGGGTTCATGAGGATTCCAAATACAATAAAAAACGTTTTGGGTTAACGACTTGTGCAAAAAGATATTTGATGTTAAAATGTCGAAATACTTGAAGTTCCGAGAGGTTTCGCGATCGTGTAAAGATTCGGCAGCTTAGCGGAAATCAGATGTTTTGTATACCTTAGGTGCGCATGCGCGCGAATTAAATCACCAGCTACCTAACCTTAGATTCGTTTGTGATTGACATGTAGTTAGAACAATTGGATTCATCGTAATAAAATATCAAATTTTATCGATCAATGACACCTGTCATGTATTTCTCAACAATAATAGAAAATAAAGTTGTATTTCAGAGTAAACAGGCATCTTTTGAATATTGTGTAAACTCTTTGAAAAAAGAAAAATTTCGTTTACAATAACAAGTTCAAATCACGCGACGACCCGCGGTCAGCTCGGTGTCATGAGTACGACAGAGAAATCGAAGGGGAGCGTGAGATGGAGAATTGCAACGTTGTCGTACTTCTATATGCAGTGCCGTAACGTAAAATTGTGCCAATTTTACGGTATTTATTGATCGATGTACAGCTAATAAGTTTGATATAAAATGACCAATAATACGTTTTTATCCAACTATATTATGACAAACATGCGTATTACTAAAAAAAAAGGGGGATTACTAAAAAAAAATGCGTATTACTAAAAAAAAAAACCCTGCTTATGTGCCCACGCAATCCGATCCTTCGTGACGGAGCCTCCTTAATTTGTTTTTTTGTTGTTGTTGTTATTTCGATGCTAAATTGATGATCATGGACGTTATGGAAAAATGCATCTCCAACGCGTGCAACATTTTTATTTTATTCTTCATTTCGATTAAAAATAGCACGTGTCCGTTTTTTCCTTACGATCGTTTTACACGCGCGCGCAAATACTTTTTAATCGCCCATTGCGGCTCCATAGTGAAGAAGAAAGTCGACGTGGTCAATAATACTTCACGAAACGAGGTTTTTGACTCGTGCATAATGATTGTTTTTTTTTTTCTTATTCTTTTTGCCTCGCAACACGAATAATAATGGCGCGTGTTTTTATTTCCTCCGTGCGATCGGTTTTCCTCAGACGCGCAAATACGTTTTAATCGCCTTTCCCTATTACACCCCGTTGAACGAGAAACGGGGGTGAATTTATTGTGTGCTATTTCTGTCGTTGCAGACGTTCGTTCGCAGCGACGGCTTCATGATAGTATTGACGTCCACCGGCAAGATTGTTTACGTAGGTCAACAAGTCGAGCAGTGCCTTGGACATGCCCAGGTGAGTTTTCATTCTCAATTTAATCGTACAAAAATTGACCAAAAAAGTGTTTGCACGCGTCGCTTTTCCGAAATAACTTTTCGTAACAAAAGCATAGGATTTTTGCCGATTTGTTATTGGGAGTACAAATAAGTCTCCGCAGTTTGACAAAAGATGGCCCTACCAGGCCAAGATACCAAAAATTGGATCGATTTGTGGATAGTCTCAAAAGATGAAGCGTTCTTCCGACGCGGTATCCATATGCTGCCAGAAAGACGGCAAAAAGTAGTGGCTAGCGATGGACAATACTTTGAATAAAACATAAAGTACCGTTTTTTCACAATAAATACCCAATTTTTTATAAAAACAAAAACAGCGGAAACTTATTTGTGCTCCCAATAATTCGCTACTTCATTTCAAATATCAAGACGGAGTGGTAATGGTAAGACGTTACACCACCTTAGCGCTCGGGTGAGCCACTCACAGTCGAGCCACTCACGTGGCCAGTTTCATTACTTAATTTACACACCTCGTACATAATATTACGGTTTTTGAACTTTACAATAAAATGTATTTATTCGTCCACTCGAAATTTTCAACAAAGTCGATCGATTATTTTGTCTTGAATAAAATTGCAACATATTTGTCTATTTAATTGCAAAAACGATAAGGCTTAATATCATTTCCTGGCGTGGAAATATTTTTCAACAATATCATGAGTTGAAAATTGCTCAATAATAATTTATTTTTACATGAAATTTTATTCGCAAGAAGTTGGCAGCCTGCCGAAAACTCATTGTATTTTCATTCCCACTCTTGTAGCTAAAGAACGATATCGAAGATTAGGGTACCGAGATGTCTATAAGGTTTGGAAATTTTTTATCTATCCGTCTGGCCGTGCAAGGATGGCGTGATAACGTCGAGCGCTTTTTTTCCCGAAACATTGTCATGTGAAAATAAACTCTTCCAGAATAGACTGTCCCTAGAATCCAGACATGAAAATTATCGATCAAACGCGCACGAGCGGGAGCCAAGACGCGTCCATGGTAACCACGAGGATCACGGCTTTCTCGTTCCGTATCATTGTAATCGTCACTCCATTTCCCCGGGCAGTTTGTACTGTGTCTACGGTCTCTTGTTCCCAAGCTACAAAAGTTCACCCCGAGTTTGTGCAAACCCGCGAGTTGGAAGCGAACATTGCTGGAAGTTGTCGCACGTGGAGGTTTGCTCCAGTTGCCCGCATGAAACGAGAAAATTCAGGAGCGCATGAAGGAATTGTTATCGGAGTGTCGTTATCATATTTAGACAATCGACGCGCCCCATTGATCCTCAAATCATCCCCTTACCCGTCATAACCCAACAACGTAAGAATCGAATAGTTGACTCTATGGTAGATTTTAATTAGTTTTAAAAACCCCGTATTATTTAGTTTTTGAAAAATTTAATCAGGGGGGGTCTAGTTATGAAGCAATTAAGGGATTGGTGACAGACATGTTACATTGTGTCGTAACATTCCTTTATGATGTATGGAATGCTTCAAAGCAGCTCTTTTGTTCGTTGTAGCCCACACAAGCGCGTAGTTTTTGTCGTTTTTATTTATTTTTTTCGATTATCGCAAACCTTACGTACACTCGAATCTTATAATTTGGCGGAGAAGTGAGCTTCGAACAAATTTTGTTCGAAGCTCAACTAACGCCATCCAGTTTTCATGAATTGCACTAAAAAAAAACCATAGATCGGCTTGTAGCCGTCGTGGGACATTGGTTTTAGGTACTCCTTTCACGAACCCGAATATTTAACAATTACTAATTTTCGTCTACAATTAAGTAAAAATAGATTCCAGTATACTGGTTAAATTTTAAGCCAAGTTGCCGAACTTTTAACAAACAAAAAAATGACGATATTACATGCTGGCCACATCTCTAGCTAATAATTTATATACCAAATAACTCTAGATGTCTGATATAAACTGCGCTAAGCATGTAAAAAGTGTTTTTTCAATTGTAAATTTTATGGGATCGGTGCAGACGATCGATTTAAAATTTGGAGGGTGCATTCAGTACATGAAAAAGAATCTACTGCATAAATTTAAATCAAATGGTACCATTTCGTCATTTGTCCTGAAATTCTTTAAATGTCAATATGGAATTTTGTGAGGACTTAGGTGGTTCGTCACACAACTGTGATACGGTGATATAGAGGGTTAATAGTTCTCACTTCCATTGTTGCCTTGTCTCTCGAATGAATAAATTCATCAGTCATTATTTGAATGGCTCGCTATAGGCTTTATTTAAAAAATTAAATCCTTCAACTTTATCGCGCACCGCATAACTAGAAACATTACGTAGACAAGTATAGTCATTTTTGTGATTTTCTTTTTCGTGAACAGAATGATGAGGAAAAAACAAATCCTTTCACTCGTGATCTTGAATAAATCAACAACTGATAAATATTTCTCAAATCAGTTTGAAGATGCTTAAAGAATCTTTACCCTTGCGGTTTCAAAAGTCAAGTAAAATAGATATATCGAGTTCAAAGTATCCTTTCGCAATGTGGATAGAGCGAAAGAAAGACCCAACGAAAGGACGAGGGCGAGATAATATAATGGAAAATAAGGCGGCAAGATCATTACAGAGTTTCACACGCGAAACTCAAACGAACTTGACGATTTGCGCGAGGCTTTGTAAATCGGAATAAACTGCGAAAATTCCTGATGTGCCCCCCCCCCCCGTGTGTACGAGTCGGGCAAGGGGGAGAGGAAAGCAGAGTGAAAAAACATGGAAACGTATAGACAGCGAATGTGAGAGAGGATGAGGAGGTAGAGTAGCGAGAAAAGGCAAATGAGGATCCCGTCGAGTTTTTCTGCACGGGCTCCGGGGAAAAGGCTCCTGGAAATCCTCATCGCACACGTGTCGCAGCCTCACCTGCACGCGTACGTCTATAATATCGCGGCCATGCGCCGACTAACCGAGCACTTCACCCGTTCCTACATGTCTCCGGAGTCGTCGTCCATTGCCTGTTACTTATCGATCAAGAGGGAGCTGAAGAACGAGAAAAAAAAACTGGAAAAAATGTCTGGATCTCCCTCTCTCTCTCTCTCTTCCTACTCTTACAATAATTCGTCAACAACCTCTTAACGAGGACTTAATACCGAGACTGCCAAGAACATCCTGACCGTCGACTTCTTGAGCTCATGCTCGTAAATCCCAATATCCCTCGCAATCAAGCCCACATTGTTGTCGTTGTCTCACCACGCAACGGCGAATGTCCCACGGTGAAAATTATCCGCGAAAATTACTCGTTGAGATCGCTGGCTCCAACTACGCGCAGAGGATCTCTTCTGAGATAGTAGCTGCTTCGTGACGCAACGCCATTAGTGAAAAACGATTTTGATCCGTCCCTTTGTAGAAATGTCACCGGGCATTCCCTACATTATGTTGGATTTTAAAAAAAATTGAAATTTGAATTTTTGGCAGAGTTATCTGCAAAATAGTTCAATTTTCAGTACAATTTACACTACGTATAGCCTTGTAAAATGAGTTGTAATCGAAAGAAAAAAACCTTCGTTCAATCCCTAGTCAATGCTATTTTGAAGAAGTGTGCAAAATTTCAAT
This sequence comes from Ophion ventricosus, assembly GCA_963932345.1. NCBI lineage: Eukaryota > Metazoa > Arthropoda > Insecta > Hymenoptera > Ichneumonidae > Ophion > Ophion ventricosus. The sequence goes on from OZ010723.1 coordinate 6,782,387, forward strand.
AAGATCGGTGCATTCGTTTTTAAGAAATCGTGTCCACCGACTTCAAAAATAGTGTTTTGAGAAAAATGCGTATATACCTGCGTCGCTCCCGGCCGATCTTTCCCAACGGGGGGAATTCCCAAAGGCTCTCTCTCCTAGACTTTTACTCCGATTGACTTAAAACTTTGGGAGAATATTCTAGACATATTTGCACTATTAAATAATAAAATAAAAAAATGGATTTTTTGAAATTTTCAAACCCACGTAACCCCCTGAATATAATAATTAAACTATGCGTTTGGTAGACGAGCTGTGATGCCTTGAACCAACACGCAAGCAGTGCGTTCATTGGAACAACGCGGGTTCAAACGTGTCAAGATATGCGATAGAATTCTAACCCTCAAATGTATTGAAACAACACATTTCTTTTTCACAGTGCGCACACACCCACGTACGGATATAGCGGCAATGGCCCTCGGTAGCAAAGTGTGATCGGCCACTGATAGCCCATATGAGGCTTTCAGACTAGAGCCTTAATAAAGTTAGGGAAAATTAAGATTGGCCCGATCAAAGCCCGAACTCAATTTCCGCACGGGTTATATTAATCGGCCATTCTGGCCTCGTACTGTGTGTCTTCCTCGGCTTCGAAGTGATGATTTTCTGAAGCTCGTTCTTCCCTGCGAACAGTTATAGCTTCCTTGAAGCTATATGCCTCTTAAGAATATGCCTTGAAAATTTACTTTTCAAGGCATATTTTTAAGAGTCTCTACTTTAATAAATTGCCAAAAAAAAACCAATTGATTTTATCAAATTTCTAGACTAGCATACCTCCTTGATTTGCCAAAATTGTGATACATAAATCCAAAAGAAGAGTCACTAACTTTTTTCCCCCATAACGCGAATACGAAAAATCCGCGAGGAATGTTACGCATTACCGAGGGTCATCAATTCATAATAAATTGACAAATCTATGAATACGTCACGATGTATTTCACATCTGATTATTTTTTTTCTTCTGCACAGGCGGATCTGCTCGGCCAATCACTCTACAACTACGTTTATCCCGACGACCACGAGCACCTCTCGAAGAGCCTGACACCCAACGACTCCGCGAATCGTCTAACGCTGACGGAACGTTCAACTTCGGATGAGAATTCGAACTGTTCGGAAGACTCGAGGTCCTCCGGAAGCTCGGGATCCCTGTTCAACGAGGAGAGGCGAAATTTCGATATCAGAATGACACAGAGAGCCGCCTCGAGGCGAGAACACGCTCAGTACGCGTGCCTCCATGTCAGTGGTCTCTTGAGACCGGCGGAAGCGTGCAAAAAGCTGTCATCCGGCGGCGAAAGGACGAAAGCTCATCACGGTAATTATCATGAAAAAAAAATGAAGAAAATTTCAATGAATTATCCAGGTATCAATTCTCATCAGACTTTTCCTCGACAGAATTGAACGGCAACGACATTATTTTCGTTGGAATCGCACGTTTGATGAAGAGACGCATCACCGAGCTGTCACTATTAGATGCAAGCAAGGAGGAATACGTAACGCGGCATCTCGTCGACGGACGTATCATCTTTTGCGATCATCGAATATCCCTCGTAGCCGGCTACATGACCAACGAGGTGTCCGGCACCAGTGCCTTCGGCTATATGCACCAAGACGACGCCATTTACACCATAGCCGCCCTTCGGCGAAGTGAGTCCTCTACACCTTTCCAAAATCATAATAAACTAGCTTTTGCTCACGACTTCGTCCGCGTGGACTTTAGGATATGATCTAGAAACGGGATAAACAAAGAGAGAAAAAAGTAAGAAATGAAGGGAAAAGCTAGAGTTTCATATTTCCGACGCACGGTAGTAGACTGACTGACTGAGGTAAGGGTTGGCAATTAATGAAAAAGTAGTATAAAAGTGTCATTGTTGTCTACAGAACTATAGCGTTTTGCAATATAATTCTGCAGACAAGGTTGTATTGGAAGTACAATTAAGTCTCCGCCGTTTCTTCTAAAAAACCGGGCATTTATTGTGAAAGAACGGTACTTTATGTTTTATTCAGAGTATTGTCCATCGCTAGCCACTGCTTTTTGCCATCTTTCTGGCAACACATGGATACCGCGTCGGAAGAAGGCTTCATCTTTTGAGGCTATCCACAAATCGACCCAATCTTTGGTATCTTCATATGATGTGAAGTGCTGCTCAGACAGGCCGTGCGTCATCGATCAAAATAAATGATAGTCAGAGGGAGCAATGTCTGGTGAATACGGCGGGTGGGGGAAAAACTTCCCAATTGAGTGTTTCCAAGTAGGTTTTGACCGGCGCCGCAACATGTGGACGAGCATTATCATGCAGGAGAATAATTTTGTCGTGTCTCGAGTAGTAGTGGGCGCGTTTTTCCTTGAGTGCTCGGCTCAATCTCATCAATTGTGTTCGGTAGAGAGCCCCAATAATGGTTTCGTTCGGTTTGAGCAACTCATAATACACGACACCAAACTGATCCCACCAAATACACAACATGAGTTTTTTTCCATGAATATTCGGCTTGGCTGTCGATGTTGAAGCATGGCCAGGTGGTCCCCATGATTTCCTCTTCTTTGGGTTATCGTAGTGGATCCATTTTTCATCACCAGTGACTATACGATGCAAAAAACCCTTTCGCTTATGCCTGGCAAGCGGCATCTCACATGTGCAAAATTGGCGTTCAACGTTTCTCGGCTTCAATTCATATGGAACCCAATTTCCTTGCTTTTGAATCATTCCCAACGATTTTAAACGATGTGAAATTGCTCGTTGAGTCACTCCTAATGTAAGTGCAAGTTCTTCTTGCGTTTGGCACGAATCTCCCTCCAATAATGCTTCCAATTCCGCGTCTTCGTACACTTTCGGCCTTCCGCTACGTTATTTGTCTTCGACGTCAAACTCACCTTTCTTAAACTTTTGAAACCACTCACGACAACTTCTCTCACTTAAAGCAGCCTCACCATATGCTTCTACAAGCAATCGATGCGCCTCAGCTGCAGATTTCTTCAAATTAAAGAAGTAAATCAAAAGTTCCCGCAAATTACGCTTATTCCGCTCTCAACTTGACATGGTCTAACCTCCTGATGGATCTTTTTTCAAACGGCGGAGACTTATTTGGTCTCCCAATATGATTTATCATCTTCGGCAAGCACATTCAAGTATTGGGCATTCGTTACTCTCGAACAGCCCACATATAGATATATGCATAATTCCGTAGGGGAAATCGTGTAAATTCCAAACACAAAATATTTACCAAAAAAGCTATTTAAATCAACTAAATATGTTCGATTCTGTTCAATGACTTTCTGCCATCTCCCCGACGAGCTTCATCATCCCTCTTCCATAGAAGCCCCGAGATCGTTGGGCAATGAAGTCACACCCCATGAAGTTACACCCCATTTCACCCCCTTAAGTGTCGATTTTCGAAAAATCCTTTCTTAGTGCACCTCTACACGTTCTAAGGAACATATCTTCCAAATTGTATGTTTCTATCTTTAGCCGTTTAGACCGTCCATTGTCTATATGTCAGTCAGTATTGATACTGTCCATTGTCTGTATGTCAGTCAATATGTATTGGCTGGAAAATACAATGATCCGAAGCATCTAACGTATATTTCACGGTTCTTCTTTATTCCAGTGTACAGCCGAGGCGAGGGTTTTGGCTCTTCGTGCTACAGGCTCAAGACAAAAACCGGCAAATTCATTTATCTACAGACCCACGCCTACATCGAGATCGACCACGAAAGACGCTCCTTTCAGTCCTTCATTTGCGTCAACAGCTCGGTCTCGTAAGTGAAAAACATTCGTGTCTTTTTTTTTATTCAACGAACTGTTTCCCTGGGGGAGAAATACATGTAGACGGTGAAAAAATAACCAATTATCATCATTTTTTTTTATTTTTTATTTTTGAATGGAACAAGACGTTTCATATTTATGAAACTTTAGGTACAATTTGTTAAACTGTTTAAATGAATTTTTTAATTAAACAAATTTCGTGTTAAGATCGAAACATTTTTCTCCCCGTCTTCGATGATCCACCTAATCGTATAGGGATTTTATTAAATATTCAAAACTATCTATCAGGGAGGAGGAAGGCGAGAAACTATCACGCGCCATGAAAATGAGATTGTCGGCGACTATGACGAGCCCGGTAAGTGCATTAATCGTTGAGCGATTTTTACTCGTCTCGATCATTTGATTAAAAGACATATAAACAGCCAGACGATACACCGGTGGGGTGTCTATTCGCTTTTCACAAGCCGAGAATAAACATTTTTTTATGCAATTTCCTGGAAGACATTTCGCAGTAGAAAATATCCAGAACATTGAGGAAACCTGGCGATTGATTTTCTGTAACAAAAAAAAATTCACAATAATATATTTCGACGAATGAAATTAGCTGACGGAATGAAATAGTTTCGCGTTGGAAGTTTTTGGATTCGATCGAAATTGAGAAATGTTTCTGCGAAGGTAAGGTGACCCGCACAGAAAGCGGAGCTTCCTCTCGCAAAAAGTACATTTTTATTTATCTTGTTTCCTGATGAATATCGATTTGTTGAATGCCTAAATTAATTAATTTTAGTTTTGACCGCATTACATTCGTAAGTTTTCCAAAGTCTATTGATCAGCGGCCTTTGTATTACATTAAATATTTATATTTGATTATTAACCTTAAAACTCATGACTCATTTTTTTTACCTTAAAACGCATGACTGGGATCAACGCATGACTATATGCACCCCATGCTTTTCTTCATCATAAAACCGTTCCTACAGGGATAAATGGACTTTATCATACATCAATGTCTTCGTTTTTTTTCATAAGAATTAGAATGTTGTGCGAGACATCCGATTTAATTAACATTTGATTAGTGAACACTTTATTTGAAGACTAAAAAACGGAAAAAATCAAGAAAACCCTCATTAAAAAATCAAAAATCGGCAACCGAACGTACCCTAGTCATGTGTTCTAGGGTCAAAGCATTATTAAGTGCCTGTTTAAGTTTGATCCAAATATGACGAAAAAATTCATAGTTTTTTTGTTCATTCAGCGAAACTTTATCAGAAAAATATCAAAAATATCTTCCGGAATCTTTATTCCAAAAAATTATAAACAAGTAGTAGAAAAGAACGCTCGCAATTTGGCTAACATTCAATCGCGTAAACGACAGTTAGCTTTGTCGCGAAAGATATGTCTTCTCGGTTGAACGACACGACTCTCGGGGAATTTACCGTCACGAGAGAAAATGAATTTTTGGGCTGTCGTAGGATTCAACGCCAGAGATCGCAATGGTGGATTCGTTGCAGTTGGAAGACGCCGTGAGGCATTTGTTAAGCGACATCGAATCGCCATCAGCACCGGACGATTATTCATCCTCGACGTCCGCGCCTGACGAACAGTCGATGAAGGCGATCTGCGTCTCGCAACATCTTCCACCTCCGTCGATACATGCGAGCGAGATCGGCATAAAATGCATCGATCGTCGTTTACCTTCCAGCGGCAAGGACAAGTGTATAAAGCGCGAGAATGACGTCGCGTCACCGGCTTCGACACACTCTCAGCAACTCGACGATTCCAAAGATTTTGAGGAATCCGAAAATCACGGACGGTCCAACACATCGACGGTGAACGTTCGACGGGGTGACAAAACAATGCCGGATACGGTAAGCATATTTGTCTTATACGTACTTCCGGTCGATGTTCTTCACCGTTCGTTTTGCGCACTGCACGATATTTTTTTTTCTCCCTCCATTCTTTAATCCAGTTACCAGTCTTTAAACTTTACTTTCAGTAGGTACTCAATTGAATAAGTCTTAGTTTTCTATTTTGTTCTGCAAATCGGCCCAATACTTTTGCATCTGAATTTTTTTTCTAACCATGTCATTGTCCATGTTTCGCAGTGATTTATGAGAGAATCATTCCTGAAGCATTGTCCTTCTAAGCCACATTTTTATTCGCCTTGGGGCAGAAAAACTTGTATCACAGCCGACAGAGCTCACTGGGAGTACTATTGCTGTTTGGAAAAGTTTATATAAGTTAGGGCAGTAACTGCTTTTTAATGTGCTTTCTTAAATTTCCAGCATTTGTTTCATCATTTTTAAATTAAAGTATGGTTTTCATGACCATCGCTTCAACTTCTAGGGCAGACGTATCAACTTTTAAGATTTTTCTATAATTATTGATGACATCCTCTTCGTTCTTCATATTCAATTTCAAAAATGCATCAACTGCGTGAGCTAATGGTAGATTCTCAAATCAGCGTTTTAGATTTACAGTGATATTATTTAATATTTAAGGCGGGTAACCACTTTAGGAGACCGAAAATTAGATGATTTTTTGGATTTTTTTTATTGTGAAAAAAAAACAGAAATTTCCGCAACACTGACAATAATTTATTCATATTTTCATACATCTGTGGTAATTTTTTCAAGTTATTTCATGCATTAATTAAGGTGTAATCCGCTGTGTCCCTTGGCGTGTCCTCATCGTCGTTGTCGATATATCCTTGTCCTTCTAACATACCGTTCGAAGGAATCCGAATATCGTTTTGAAATTTTCAGGATGTATTCTTAAGATATTTTGCTACCGATTTATGAAATAAAAAAAATTATTTTTTGAAGCATCTAAAGTAGTTGCCCGTCTTAATAGTAAATGGGGGTCTTCCAGTATTTTTCTGATGATCTATTGACCGGCAAACCTGATGCATTGCGTTTGCCCACAGTTGACTCAATTGCGAAATTTGAATATTTATTTAATTTACGTAACGAAATAGCTACTTTTTAAACACATTACGAAATTACAACGAAGGAAATAGTTGAAGTTTTATTAAATTATTTCTTTACATTTGCTCGGTTGTAACTTAAGTAAAATTAATCGATTATTTGACCTCAATTATTTTGGATCGATATTTTCTAAGGGTGGAGGCGTACCCACCACAGCCCCCCCCCCCCCCCCCCCCCCAGCTACGCGAATGTTAATGATACGCGAAAGAAAAATAATAATTTCCATAAGCTTTCTCACAAGTTCCCAAAATGTCCGTAGTTTTTTTGCGATCGCAGCACATCCCCTTAAGGTATTCCCTTCGCGAAGAGCCGTATTTTGTGAGCGCATAAGCCAGGGTCCTTTCGAATCATTAGTAGATTACAATGGCGCTTAATAAAAATAAGTTACAATCAATTATTATATCCAACGATGTACTGGAATGAAAAATTTCGCATAAATTTTGTAGGTTTAGACATTTCTAAATATTCTCTGAGAATTCGCGGTTATGAAAATTCTTCTGCCGGTCACATTTTTTTAAGTTTTATCATTAATATTTTCTTTAAACATTCGGTGACTCCCTGTTTTTATTGTCGTTGCCGAATCTTTAGAATTTTGAAATGCTTAGAGCAGTTATATCAGACATCTAAAGTTATTCAGTATATAAATTATCAGACAGAAATGTGGCCGGCATGTCATCATTTATGCATAAAGTGATGCATAAATTAGACGATTTTTAAAGTCGTCTTTTTTTGTCAAAAGTTGGGTAACTTGGCATGAAATTTTACCAGTATACTGGGATTCGGGTATAATTATACCCGAAAATCATTAAATTTTTGAAAACTGGGATCCGTGAAAGGAATACCTTAACAAATTCTCTACCAGACCGCATTGAAAAAAAAAGAAAAAAAAATCTTCTTTGTCCGCCCGATGAAGATAAATAAATGGAAATGGATGTGCGTGGTTTGCAGGTCATCAGCAGAGACGAGAAAATCCACTTTCATTCCCAGGCAGGAAAGTCGAGCGTGCGCTATGCGAAACGCGACGAGGATTATTGCAAGACGGAGACGACTCCGAGTTGCTCGTCGTCAATGACGAGCGAGGATTGTCCCGCGCACGAGACGAGTCAACGAGGCGAGCTCGTTGACTCGCCGTTGCGTCAAACGACTTGTCCCGTAATGACAACGACGTCGACGCAATCGTGCCATCGCGGCAAACCCGAAAGTATGTTTCAGCACGTTAAACTGGAGAAAATTGATTACGGCCACACCGACGTGATCGAACGTTCGAAGAATTGTGCGAACAATAAAAGATCGAGTGTCGACGATTCGACATACTCGAACAAAAAGAAACGTCGAGCGAACAAAAACTTTGGCAAAGCTGCGGTCAACGTCGTGGAGAACAACGATTCGTCGAGTGGTCGTTACGACCGAAGCAGCCTCTCATCTGTGCCGTTCGTCAATAATTACAAGGAGGAACGAAACGTCGACGAGCAAGCCAATCGTTGCAAAATCGAAAATCATCGAGTACTGGGAAACGGCAACTCCCCGCAATGCGAAAATGACTCGTCCTGCAATCTTAACGACTTGACGATTGATTGCTCGTCGTTAAATCCTGCCAACGTCGAATTGACCGTCTACGGTGACGATTTTCCGGATCTTCGAAACGACGAGCTACTCAGCCCTGGCCTGCACGACAATCCAGGTACGATCATAGTTACCTTTGATAGAACGAAAGAAAAAAAAACCATCCATCCTCGAGAATAAATTATCATTTGAAGAAACGATTTTGATGAAGACATTTGACACCCATTAGCGATTTTCAAGTGAGAGTAGGTAGAGTCATCACAATCAAACACGATTGCAGTATGCCAATTTGTAATTCAAGGAGTTTCGACGGTAAAATTGCAATGCTGGTAGACGATTGAAATTTCTATAACCGAGAGATTAATTTAGGATGCATTAACTGTTGGAAAATCAATTAGTTTCACAACATAGTTTCGAAGATTTTTAATGTTCAAGTTGAACCCCTATCCATTTATACACATGACATGTCGTAAACACTAGGTATAGGGCTGTAGGGCTACAAAAATAATACCGAGATTTAGATTTAAAACTGAGCAAACCGTGACTATAGTGTTAGAAATATCGTGTTAAGGAGGCTTCGTCACAAACGTCTTACCTCTAGAAAAAAAAATAATTTTTGGGGACATCATAGATAAAGTACCCATGTTCACGTATGCAAAGTTTCAGATAAGGTCAACGACTAAATAAGAGAAATACAAATTGTTGAAGTTAGTATTTTCAACACAGGGCTTATGGAAGAGTCACCCTCAAAACGCTTGTACCATGTGATCGTTCTTTACACTCACGCAACAGGTATTGACAAAAAACTACATTAACGTTGATCGGGTCATGAGGATTCCAAATACAATAAAAAAGTTTTGGGTTAACGACTTGTGTAAGAAGATATTTGATGTTAAAATGTCGAAATACTTAGAGTTCCGAGAGGTTTCGCGATCGTGTAAAGATTCGGCAGCGTAGCGGAAATGAGATGTTTTTTATACCTTAGGTGCACATGCACACGAATTAAATCACCAGCTACCTAACCTTAGATTTGTTTGTGATTGACGCGTAGGTAGAACAATTGGATTCATCGTAATAAAATATCAAATTTGATCGATCAATGAAACTTGTCATGTATTTCTCAACAATAATAAAAAATAAATTTGTATTTCAAAGTAAACAGGTATCCTTTAAATATTGTGTAAACTCTTTGAAAAAACGAAAATTTCGTTTACAATAACAAGTTCAAATCACGCGCCGACCCGTGGTCAGCTCGGTGTCATGAGTACGACAGAGAAATCGAAGGAGAGAGTGAGATGGAGAATTGCAACGTTGCCGTACTTCTATATGCAGTGCCATAACGTAAAATTGTGCCAATTTTACGGTATTTATTGATCGATGTACAGCTAATAAGTTTTATATAAAATGACCAATAATACGTTTATATTCAACTGTATCATGACAAACGCGTATTATTAAAAAAAAGGGGGGGGGGGCTGCTTATGCGCCCACGCAAACTGGCCCTTCGTGACGGAGCCTCCTTAAATAATCAAGTCGATTCTCTTCTTCGTTCATTAATAATACTCGAAAAAAAACATGTGAATGTTAAGCTCGAACAGTTTATTCTCGGACATTAACAAGGTTCAGGTATTAGCAGAAAAATAATGAAACCTCTTCGAATTTGATTGTAACGTGTAAATTACAATGTAAACAAAATTTTGTAAAATTTTCGTGCAGTTTAGAAACCTGGTCAATGAGAAAAATCCATAATAATGCAAAACTAAATTACATATAAGCTTATGGGAATCGAGAGACGTATCGTGATATCTCGGTAAAAAATGATGCTAAGAATATAAAATTTTCTACAGTAAACGAAGAAGAATGAATAAGCATGGTTCATATTTTTACAGATTTTTGACCAGATTCATTTTAACAAAATTAATTAATTATTCTGAAATTATTCTAAAATTTGGTATCGTCGCATATGAAGCGTGCCCGAGTCCATGCGCTATAATGGGAATTTTGAAAATGCATTATACCCAATTCATGGCGCGTAAGATTAAAATACATGTATAGAGATGGGCGAAACGAATTGAGTTTATACCGCTCGGATGAAACAAGACTTTATTAATTGTTGTACATATATATCAAAATACATATTTATATCCGTATCTCTAATAATATAGTATAATTTAATATCTATAAGACGTTTGCCTTGCACCATTTTGAGGTTGAAGTTAGTTTCATCCTCATCAGTGTGTCAGTGTTGCTTTCAACAATATTGCATCTTTTTTCCCGAATTAACTTGACTGGTTCTTCAATTTTACTTCAATTTTTGCTAATCGTAATTTTGCGGTGTTACGAATCAGCCATAGCTGAGACAACTGACAATACACATACACAAACACTTACACCTGAGAAACGTATGCGACGTTGCCAGATTGAGAAGCGGCTTAACTTTTGAAACATACTGTCTCCAACTTTTGAGTAAGAAAAAGAACTATAACAACCTCAACTGCCTTAACGAAGCTTGTAGGTGATACGCTTCGCCTCTACATTTCGTCGTTGGGGGGAAAACTGATAGTTTTTATTAACAAAAATATCAGTATTTAATCAACGATGTAGACAGATCATTTTATTTTTCAGTATCAGAATTGTCATAATTTACTGAGTGGTTTGACACTTTTTTCATACTATTTCCCTATGTTAAAAAGTGTTTTTTCAATTGTAAATTTTGTGGAAACGTTGTAAACGATGGATTTAAAACTTGGAGGATGCGTTCAGTATACGACAAAGAGGATACTATATAAATTTGAATCAAATGGTATAATTTCGTCACTTGTCCCGCAACTCCTTAAGTGTCAATTTAAAATGGAGTCTCACACGTTGTCAATACAATGGAGACTTTGTAGACGTTTGAACTCCCTGCACTGAACACGAATTCATAAACAATTCATAAATTCTTTACAATGCTCATTAAGAAGAAAAAAAAACACGATGTATATGAAAAAAAAAGTCACGAAGTCGTGTAATGCTTTGTGTCTGGGGTGTTGTAGATTTTATGAAGATTTTCGACGACTCGGGTACCATGATTGGCTTCGAAAGTGAGTTTCTCTTTTGTTTAAATTTGTCAAACTTAAGCCTATTATCATTCTCCGTCCCTCGTCCTCGTCTCATCATCTTCGCGTATCGTGGTTCAAATGTTTCACGTGCAACTATTGTCGATGCATGATACTTTGGTGACCCTTGGTTTTTCCCTTCATTCGCGTTCTTATACGATTGTTGCAGAAAACTTCGACGACCGGACGATTTCGGAATTTCCCAACAATGACGTAAGCTGAATTATCTCTTACAATCGAAGAACGAAAAAAAATCCAATCGTCTGGTTCAAGAAATAAGAACATCCCCATATAATTCGTCTCGTTGCAGCAAGCGGTCAGCGAAGGTCTGACGCGGACACACATCGAACTAGAGAACCGAATGACAATGCAGCGAAATCAATTGTCCGTACTCGAGCAACAGCTGGAAATGCCAACTCTACATTCACAGTTTTACAAGCCGCGAGACACGTTGCTCGAACTACTGGTAATTATTGTTACCCCTGCTTTCATTTCGTTTTGTTTTTTTTTTTTTTCTTCACTTCCCTTCAAATTATTCTCATCACAGCCTTCCCAAATATTCTCCAAACCTCCACAGCTTGGGAAACTCTGTATTTTTTTTCTTCTTTCTCATCTCAATTGCCACCTTCGCTAATTTCTTTGCAATTTAATGACAGGCGGAAAACACGAAGAATACTCGAATGCTCCAAACGATCCAGCAAGATCATCGAAACAACATGCAAACGAACTCGATGAAGCAAAACATCGGTGTTTGAGAGGATCGTGACACCAAAAACGACGTGTCTTAAGGGAAACCTTTGGCACGCCTCATTTTTAAAGCAATTTTTTCAACGAGATGCGCCCTTTCGTCAATCGTTTTCTCACTGTTAACGTCTTACAATTACCTTACCCCCCCCCCCCCCCCCCCCCCCCCAGGAGAAGAGTGACGAACGAACTATTTCTCATGGAAATCGTAGCGCGTGCTAATTGTTTCTCATTCGCGAAAACATACGCGTTTGATGGAATCGTGTGAATCGGCGAAAGGGAGTGGATCACGAGGAATCGACGATTGTTGATAGAAGTAATGAAAAAAAAAAACAAAAAATGAATATCCTACCTACAGGATAATGTTGCGCGTACAACGAGTCACCTTCGACCGATTCTATTCCCTCGACGATGTTGCCTAATCGTTGATCGGTTAGTTTTCGAGTGACAGAGCGCTTTAGCCTCCCACAAGGATCGACGAAATCACCACCCTTGATAAATATTTCTAACAGACCAATGAACGTTGGTCGCGTAATAAAATCCAGTTAAGAATGTTTTGTTTTCGAACAAACAGAGCAAAAAATGTTACTCGTGTAATAAGAGACAAATTTTAATAACGAAACAAAGAAAAGCAAGCAGGCAAAACACTCCGAAAGGTGAATGAAATTTAAAAAAAAAACGAACAACATGGACCGGAAGTGAAGTAAATCGTGCAATGGACGTGTTTTATCGTGACTAAATGAATTTTCGTGCAAGATTTAGAGGTAAAAAATTGTTACAGAAAAAGAAAAAACATGTTTTAGAAAAAAATAACGCTGCAGCGTTTCCAAAAAAGGCTCGCAAAGATGCGTTTATATCGTTCGCGTCAAATCGCAATTTCGTTTCGATGATTGGGTCATCCTAGGAAAGTCATAATTACCTTTTTTTGTTTCTTCTTTTAACGGAAGTGAAATTTCGTTTTGTTCAACGAGGCTGGGTCGATAAACGATATATCGCCAACTTGTGTATGTCCCTTGTCCCTGATAAGCCTTTGGAAAAACATTGCTCTGGAAAGAAGAAGAAAAAAAAACACGTAACACAGCGGAGTCTCGTGCGTTCGAGAAAACAAGAAAATAAAATGGGTACACTGAACTAATGATAATAATAATAATAACGATAGAAATATTGTGGACTGGGCGGCAGCCGTAGGTGGTGTCGTAATTCTCAAGTGCCGCCCAACATTATTGTTCCGGTCTAGATTAAGATCGAGGCTAACCCCCGGGGGTAGGTGAATGTGTTTCTCAGTGCAAACTGAGGAAGTATGTGCCCGGGCAATAAGTCTACTATAAAAAATATAAAAGATATATCATTAGTAATGAAATAAGAAGAACATACCTTGACACGATGAATAATGCCTACGTGAATTCTTTCGGCGGCGATGAATTATATAATGGAAAATTTTATTAGCCAATTAAGAATATTGAGACTAATTTACGAACAAAAAAAAAATAATCGTTGCCATAGTTTTTAAATTGGCTCACCTTGAGACTGCAATGTTCTAATTACCATATATGTATATATATGTATATATATATATGTGTGTGTATATATATATATATATATATATATATATATATATATATATATATATATCGATAATTATTATCATTATTAATTATTATTATCATTATCATCGTCGTTAAAATCAACGCCATCATTTGAATATACAATGAAATATCGCTTTTTCGGACTAGCCTGGAACACGATATCAATCGAAGCAGACAAAAGGAAAACTGAGAAAGCATACGAAACCCCAACACGTAAGAAAGAAAAAAAAATCTCAAATGTTCTCTTGCCACAGAGTTGAGCCACAAAGTGTAAAAATAATAAGCGTGCTCCATAGTAAATTGTATAGAAAAGAAAAGAAAAACCCTGCAGAGCATACCTAAGGATCGATACGATGTATAATTAAGGAAAAAAAAATCCCAGGTGTTGTGCGAAACGTTCGTTACATTTTGTAGGCATAATTTAGCTGATAAGCGCAGTGGTGTAAAATTAATATTTACGTACAATGATATTTGACTCGTACTACTCCTTCGGCGATGGGAAATCATTTGTCCCAAAATACCATTGTTATATTTGTTTTTTCTCACTCTCTTTTCTCTCTCTCTCTCTCTTTCTCTTTCTCTCTCTCTTTGTCTGCCTTTTTAACAACGCTTGCCAAAAAAAATAACTGGCAGGATCACGTGACCTGTGGGAAAAGAAGAAAAAAACGTTGATCCGTCCCGTTTTCGTGAAAATTCGTGCAATCGATATTTCCGACCGAACGTTCCGTCGAGTTCTGTCGAAATGTAATGTGTTTTTTTTTCTCTTGTTTTTCTTTATCGTTGAGATTGTTGTACCGCGTTTTTGCTTTTGTTTCGTTGTTTTTTTTTCTCTCTCTCGGAGCAAAATTTTGTAATTCGTACTGTGAAACGAGAAAGAATTGTTCGTCGATTACGTTCAAAAGGAATCATTGGACTCGTGCAATTAAAAAAAAAATTTATTACTGTCGTGCTGGATCAACGAGATTGCCTTTTTTTCTCTTCCTTTCACCGGCCGACGTACCTGCGCGACTTCTCGCGAACAACCCGCCATTTACGGGCCCCTCATATATATATTTCATCTTCGAGCAAACGAAACGGATCGACGAAGAAAAAAGTACACTTCTCTCGCGCCCCGATATCGATGAATTGTATCGGTCACGAGAGAAAAAAAAATGGGAAGTACGAAAATGAAAAAAGCAAATTATTTATTCGATCCGAAAACTGTCAGTGCTCAATATAATTTCTCCCCATTGCTGAATTTCGATTCGTGAATAATCGCAATTTAATTCCGAATCGAGACGAATGCGGAGACGAGGATAGAACTAATTTTGGAAAAAAAAGAGAAGAAAATGTTAAAGTTTGTATGAAAGAAAAAAAAAGAACAGTCAATTCTCGAAACACGACGACACAGCCGGAGTCAGTAGAAATATTTGAACCAAAATTATATATAGCTTGTAGGTGACGTAGAGGTGAGGGTGTGGCGGAAACGAAAAAAAAGGCATTTTAAGAAAAATTATTTTATTTCTTTCAATCGCTGAGCTGTATTATTTTACTTGTTGATCACACTACGTGTTATAATTAAATCGACTATTAATGGAATCCTGAAGCATATGAGGCGTCAGGCCGCAGTCTCGCGAAATCCAAATACGATAAAAACATTTTTTCCACATTTTCAAATGTTTTGTAAAAACATTTGAAACAATTGTACAGAAGTTTTCTTGGTGGTCGAGACTTGACGATTCCTTTTGCACAATGGCTAATAAGTAGTAAAATCGAAGAGAATGAGCAAACCTTGGCTATATGTTACACAATCGCATTTGTTCTGTGTCCACGAAATGATACAATATTAAAGTAAAATTCGATGTAATGTCACACTAAAAATCATTCGTTTCTCAATACTTGTGGATGTGCTAAAAAAAAAAGATAAACAACCACCAACAACATAGCTCGGAATACTCAAAGTATTCTCGGTCAATGCTCACCCACTCGCCTCAATTTTCACGCCAAGCCAATTATACCGTAGCGATTAAAAACGCAAAATGATTTAAAAATCGATTAAAAAATTATGTGAACTCCGGGCCCCGAAAAAAAAAACACGAATTATTCATGTAACATAGACGATATGTCCTGAAACATTGTACACATATTCTAAACACATACACATACACACACTTGAGCGTAAATATATTAAACCTAGATTAGTTAAAATAAAGTCTAACTTTATAGTATTGGAAATATGTTATTATATTTTATACTTTGTTGATCGTAAATAAGTGGTTTTTTTCTAGTGCTGGTAAACGGGTACCTGCCCAATATATATACACACGCGCGATACCTCGTTTGCCGAGCAAAATAAGTGTGACGAAAAACAAAAACTCGCGGCGAATTGTTACGAGCGAAAGAACGAATGAATTTAATCGGATTGGGAGAAAAAAAAGAGAAACTTTAGAAATAAATGATAAAACAAACTGTGCAGTTTAAATAAAAATCGTATAGCGAGTCTACACATTGTAAAGAGGATACATGCAAATGCATGGGGATCTGTGTGCGCGCGTGTGTGTACCATAGTGTTTTGTGAAACGACTTGTCTGCACTGAATCGAAAAAGAAGGTTTTTTTTCTCCCTGCATCGATAACGCCGGCGTGCATGGATAGTTTTTTTTTTCCTCGTTCTGATCGACACACGATATTTGGAGAATCGCGAATAATTGCGATTCGCGCTAGTTCGAAGCTTGAAGAAACACGAATTATCTTGGTAATTCTTTTGTTATTGAGGAAGACAGGGAAAATAATGATAAACGTTTAAAGAATATATGTATATGTATATATATAGGGTGAGGCACATAAAGTGTTACAGAGCAATAGCACTCAAACTATTGATCATATCCAAAAATGTTTCAGACAAAAGTTTCAGTGTTCGAGAAGGCCGTCATACTGGACCACCCGATTTTTTTATCGGTGGAGGCGCTGAAGCTACGTCAAGGTCAACTCCACTTTTTTAAATGGAACCATGTATTTTTTTTCGATGACATTATTACCGATTTTAAGACGAATTCACGCGACCTACAACACAAGGTCATTCTAGTAAAGCAAAGTATGAAAATAGTCGAAAAATCGAAAAATATCGGAATAATCACTTTCAAAGGATCCAATTACCTTGGTTTGGGTCTACCTACAAAAGATGCTCGAAGTGATGACCCTCGACTTGTAAGCACTTGTTAGCTCGCTGATGAAAAGACCGTCTAAATTCAGCCAATATTTGTGATGTAATTTCGGTACATGCTCGGCGTATTCTTTCTTCGAGCATCTTCTGTAGGTAGACCCAAACCAAGGCTATTGGATCCTTTGAAAGTTTATGATTCCGATATTTTTCGATTTTTCGACTATTTTCATACTTTGCGTGAGTAGAATGACCTTGTGTTGTAGGTCGCGTGAATTCGTCTTAAAATCGGTAATAATGTCATCGAAAAAAAAATACATGGTTCCATTTAAAAAAGTGGAGTTGACCTTGACGTAGCTTCAGCGCCTCCACCGATAAAAAAAATAGGGTGGTCCAGTATGACGGCCTGCTCGAACACTGAAACTTTTGTCTGAAACATTTTTGGATATGATCAATAGTTTGAGTGTTATTGCTCTGTAACACTTTATGCGCCTCACCCTGTATATACATATATATATATATATATATATATATTTATTGATCGATGAAACTTTGACACACCCTGCTCATATAAATTCGCGAGCACAATTGCTCGTCGACGAGTCGAGTGAATGTTGAATAAATTAATTGAAATAAAAAGATAAAAACAATAATTAAAAGAAAGAAAAAGAAAGCCGGCCAGTGCGCGTGCGTATTGTGCCGATGCTAAACGTCACTACAAATTGCGTATAGATTTTTGTACATATTTCATATTTGTAATCTCAGTGTTTTCGCTACTATTAAATTACCACCAGAATTCCATACCTCAATGATAAATATAAATAAATAAAATGACTTAATGAAATGCAGTGTCTACGAAGTGTCTCCAGACGATAATTGTTATTTTTTTTTTCTCACCATTCCAAGTTTGTCCATGACTGTTGAAATTATTGTGGCGTTGATGTTGGAACAAGGCAACTATAAATGTTCTTCCTATCGCTCGAAACAAAATTAAGAAAGGCTGATTTAATTAGGGATTCGTTTTTTTTTTATTACATTGATACGCATATGCTATACGTATTTTATGTATATCTAATTTTTTTTTATCGTTACATCGTGTATCGATTACGAAAAAAAACTAAACTCACTCACCTGCATTGTTGCCGGAAAAAAAGAAAATTCATGGAAGGTTACACCATTACGAATCGACGATAAGTATAAATGTCATAGTATTTATTGATCAAAACCCTCGTGGTTCAGTCAGCATAGTAGAGCCGACGTCGCGGAAAACACCGATTTCACATCGTACATTGTTGTTTTTTCTTTTTCTGGTTTTTTTTTCTCTCGTCGCAGTGATTCCGGTAAGCGGTAAAATTTACGTGTTTTAAATTTGTGGAATCGAGTCCTACCGAGAGAATATATCGTGTATCTATAGAAAGGCACCGATCGAATTTCAGGATTTATCGATCGTGAGTAACCAAAAAAAAAAACAACAATCGTAACAAAAAAAAACGTATATTCAGACTTTGTTCTTTTTTACTTTGCGCGTATATACACAATTGTAAAACGAAGTAACGTAATTACGCGTGACGAATAGGAGAAACATCGCGAAGTGAAATTGCTCGAAAACGTACATGAAATATTTTCAATTCTAATTCGCCTCCCTTGCTTCCCTCCATACCGTCAAAAATATGAAAATACGTGTACGATCGTGTGACGTACTCTGGCTCTCCGAGTATTTTATCGTATTATCGCAATTAAGTATATATATATATATATATATAGACAGGGTGGACCATTTAACGTGACCATCCCAAATATCTCCGTTGCCTTGTGAGTGACGAAAAAAATGTCAGGAGATAATTTGATTGATTTCGAAGGGCTGATACAGTGGTGAAAAATTCATTTTTGTCAAGGTCATAGTTTTTGTGTTCTCAAGGTCATCAATGGTTTTTCAAAAGGGAACATGTTTTTTTTTTATTAAGACGTCGTAGCTGATATTCAGACGAATCCAACAACCTATGACATATGACCTTGAAATGATTTTTCACCAAACTACACGTATAAAAACGGGAAATCGTGATGGTATTGACAATAAGAATATCCGAGTAATGTAAGTGAATTTTTTATGCAGAAAATTTATTGTAGCAAATGTTCGAAGTCATGGCCATTAACCTCGACACATTTTTGAAGACGTCGGATGAATGATTCTCTTGACCTTCGAATAGTTTCTGATGTGATAGCGGCGCAGGCTCTTGTAATTCGTTCTCGCGTGTTCGCCGGTGTTTCTGCCGGTTTCTGCCGGTCTCACCATAAATCAGAATCATTTCCACTTTCTCTCCTTGACTGTACAATACCATTTTCGATAAGGTTATTACATGTTACTTTGGATGGATACACTTGTTTACTGATTCTAATATTGGTAGATGGTAAACATTCTTCACTCTTCTACAGTTTTACTACGTTACAATGCCAGTATTTACAAACATCACAAACATCTCCGACTATTGACATTATTGTATCCGTTGGATAACCTGCGCCGCTATCACACCAGAAACTATTCGAAGGTCGAGAGAATCATTCATCCGACGTCTTAAAAAATGTGTCGAGGTTAATGGCCATCACTTCGAATATTTGTTACAATGAATTTTCTGCACAAAAAATTCAATTACATTATTCGGATATTTTTATTGTCAATAACCATCACGATTTCCCGTTTTTACGCGTGTATTTTGGTGAAAAATCATTTCAAGCTCATGATATCATAGGTCGTTGGATTCGTCTGAATATCAGCTACAACGTCTCAATAAAAAAAAAAAAACATGTTCCCATTTGAAAAACCATTGATGACCTTCAGAACGCAAAAACTGTGACCTTGACAAAAATGAATTTTTCACCATTGTCAGCCCTTCGAAATCAATCAAATTACCTTCTGACATTTTTTTCGTCACTCTAAAGGCAACGGAGATATTTGGGGTGGTCACGTTAAATGGTCCACCCTGTATATATGTATATATATACACATACACACACATATATGCGTCATTCCATTTTCTTCTCGAAAGCGATCGTCTGTGCGAATTTAAAAAATTTAAGATATTGTAGTCAATTTTCATAATACTGACATTTCCCATATAATTATCGAATCTATTTCAGCCAACATTTGACTTTTTGAACTCTATCGCTCATATACGGGCGCATCGTGTGATTCGGAAGTCAATTATTTTCAAAAATTCAATTACGATTGTGTCAGTTCGTTATTTCATTGCGGTTGCATCAATTTTTTCTTTTTTTTTTCAATTTTGTTCGTTTCAAAAGAAACAAAAGTGAGCGTGGTATATTATAATATTAAGGTACAGTATGATATTAGTATTAAAAACGAAAAATCGCTCCGTGAATATTCCCGTCGCTACTTGCGGGACTTTTTTCATTCGGGTGTTTGATTCGCGTTTATTTATTGTTATCTACAACTAAATTCGGGTAATTTATTTACAAGGCTTTTCAATTCTTTTTTTTTTTTTTTCATTTGTCGTCTCGATCCGCGAGAATAGTCTCGTGATTTATCGGATGATCATGGATTACTCGATGTATATGTCCTCTATCGGGAAAGCAGTCTCAATGAATTTCGTGTAGAATCGATGGAAAGCTCGTCTGCGAAAAGAAGAGAGAAAAGTGAGAAGAATTCGCCCATCGTCGAGCTTACTTTGAAAATATCAAGTATTGTCGAACAAAAGACGATTTGCCATTTATTGTTGCTTGATTTTTTTTTTTTGCACATTTACCCAACAGCTTCCGCAACCGGTCGCGTCGAATCCTGGCCGATGAACACGTGGCACGCGAATCTCTGCAACGTCGGATGCTTCGTGATGAAGCCGAGATAGCGATGATCTCGCGGATGAAAGGCGCAGAAGGAGACATTTTTCAACGAGTAAAAATAATCGTGGCAGGGTCCTTGGCTCTTCTGCGAATTGAGGATAATCGAGATGAAATAATGTCAGTACGATGGCGCGATTTTTCCTGAGATAAAATCAAATGCCACAGAGCTTTGAACAATTTACGGTGTGCTAACAATATCGTGCATGAGAAATAAACCGGCGGAAGAATAAAGTTATGATGAGATACTGGAAATGGACTTTTGGCGATGTAGCCGAGTAAAATAATTAATATCAGGTCGTTCTGATACTTATTGTCTCAGGAGTTTCACAAAATCATATGCGAAAGTGCGCGCTGTAAGCATAGCACATCTTTACGGGATGCAGCAACTAACCACTCGCTTTACTTTTTTGTCTTATTAAATAATTTGGTTATTCCTTATGTTCAATTTGAATACTTGTCGCAATACGATTATTTATGATAAGCATTTTTATTCTCGTAGATTATTATTGATGAAAAAATTAACGCTTATAATGGTGAAGAGAAGTACAACAGATATATCATTTTCATCCTAATCAATTATAAATATATTTGATGGGGTAAAAAGCAAAGCAGCTTTACACGTTCTTAAGTTATTACTGGATGGACCGTCGGGCAAGAAATTAGTAAAAAAAATGAGCGAATCGTGAACTCACAATTCTAGATCATGTCGCACATGTTTAGCCTTACAAATAGCTTATTTAATAATAAATTAACACGTAGAAATGTTAATTTTTCACTTTTAATAATAATTGAAGTAAAATTCGACCATATTAGCGTGTGCTTGACTGAGGTTTTGTCAATGACTACACATGCGTTTGAACTGTCCAACAAAAAAAAATTCTCAATTTTTAAATTTAATTAATACGTTCAGATCATCTTATTATTATCAATAATTATCCAAAAACTCAATATATTAGATTTAGTAAAAAGAAATCCATTATTTTTGCAATAGATGGCTTTAGTAATCTGTATCTCGCGTTGTATAAGTGCGATCGGATTACGCTAGATGGCATTAGAAAGATAAGATTTCATACTAAAATAAACATCTCAGACAGTTTTGTGATTGCTTGACTCAATATTTTTTGAGCGCGCGTCAATGATGGCCACCAGCAAAGTGAAAATACGCCATATTTTACAGTTTTTCTTCGATAAAGGCGAAAACGCAAGCCAGGCGGCTGAAAATGTGAATATTGTTTATGGTCCCGATACTGTAACAGCCAATCACGCGCAATTTTGGTTTCGTCGATTCCGTTCCGGTAATTTTGATGTCAAAGATGCACCACGATCTGGAAGGCCAATTGTCGAAAATGTCGATAAAATAATGCAAATCGTCGAGTCCGACCGTCATGTAAGCACTGTTTCGATTACCCAGGAGCTAAACATTGCACAAAAAACCATTTGGAACCACTTGAAGAAGGCTGGATACAAAAAGAAGCTCGATGTATGGGTGCCACACGAGTTAACGCAAAACACCTCATGGACCGAATTTCCATCTGCGAATCGCAACAAAATCGACCCATTTCTGAAGCGGATGGTGACCGGTGATGAAAAGTGAGTCACTTACGACAAAGTCATGCGAAAACGGTCGTGGTCGAATCGCAGTGAGCCGGCGCAAACGGTGGCCAAGCCAGGATTGACGGTCAGGAAGATTTTACTGTGTGTTTGGTGGGATTGGCAGGGAATCATCTACTATGAGCTGCTCCCCTACGGCCAAACTCTTCATTCGGACCTGTACTGTCAACAATTGGACCGTCTGAAGGAAGCAATCGCCCAGAAGCGGCCAGCTTTGGCCAATATGAGAGGAATTGTGTTCCATCAGGACAACGCCAGGCCACACACATCGATAGTGACCCGCCAGAAGCTCCGGGAGCTTGGTTGGGAGGTTCTTATGCATCCACCTTATAGTCCGGATCTGGCACCAAGTGATTACCACCTGTTCCTGTCTATGGCGAAAGATTTTGCTGGTGAAAAATTCGCCTCAAGAGAAGCTTGTGAAAATCGACTGTCCCAGTTTTTTGCCAATAGGGACGAGGGTTTCTATGAGAAAGGCATAATGAAATTACCTTCAAAGTGGCAACAAGTTATCGATCAAAACGGTGCATATTAGACCTAAATCGGATCTCTCTAACTATGCTAAATGAAGCCTTCAATTTCATGCAAAAATAATGGATTTCTTTTTACTACACCTTATATATTGAGTTTTCTAATGAGTGCTATTAATTCATCGTTAAAAAAAGGCGATACTCATCATTACGGTAATTAATTTCTTGACAATTACTCGGTCGATTTATTTGAAACTTAGCATAATCAATCGCTCGATCCTAAATCTTGATGATATAATATTTCCAGAATTTATGGCGATTTAATTCCTTGCGTTTTGCAACCATTCACGTCTGCAGAAGCTTCTTTCCCATAAGCGACCGTGTTAAATTCATATGTTTATAACTACTAAATTATTTAGTGAAAAATTCTAAAATAATTCATGTATTACTATTCTATTAAGAACTATCATACCTCAAATTTTCAGGAATTTTGGCGATTTTTTAATAGCCATCCAGTAATACCTTAAACTCGGGCTCCCTGGTCGAGTATATATTACGTGAAAGTGTACTCCCTCGCAATGTATTCTGGCCAGAACATTGTAATTTTCAAACATAGATTGTAAGCCGTAAAAAACGATTTTGACATCTTTCCAGTCTGTTTCATGAACGGAACCAGGCAGGTAAATCAGACGAGGCAAGCCTGGCCAGGGCCTGACACAAAGTAAGGAATGCCCGGTCACATTATTGCGCGAGAAACCGATGAAGATAAATACATGACATCTGGAAGATATGTGGCTTAGAAGGTGTAATGGTGCACTAAGAAAGGATTTTTCGAAAATCAACTTTTAAAGGGGTGAAATGGCGTATAAAGGTTTGTATGGAAAATTGTATTCCTTGCGTGTATCAACTTGAAACTTGGTATAAATATTTTTCAAGACAAATAATAAAACGCATATTCCAGGATTTTTTTAAAACGGTAATGAAAATTCTAGAGGCCAAATTCGATTATGGCGATATAAATTGAAGAATTTTTAAGAGAAAATTTCTAATACATTTTTGTATTTCCGGTCGAAGGATCTTCAAGTTATAATGAATTGGAATTTGAAATATCCATCATTTTTTATTTTTTCAAAGAATTTTCGATTGGTCAATGAAGACAATTATGAATTTCCATTATAGGTTTTTTTATGCGACAACTTAAAAATTTTCGTTACTCACGGGAGGCTTACTCCTGTCGACCATGCGAAGTCCCTGATCCGAAACCTCGAGGATACAGATCTGCGAGGTGGGCAACTCCTGGGACGAGTTGCCGACGATTCTACGGACCGCTTGGCAAACAACCCCCGTACCTTTGTGCACCAGAGTCTCCACGGATCCGAGATAGCCCAACAGATAACGTTCCCTTTTTACTTTCGGTGTCGATGGATCGAAGTCACTGTAGTCCATGTCGACCGCGTACGCTGATGGGAATATCCCCTGACGACCGGTTCGCAGATTTACACCTGGAACGACGTCATCGCACGTCAATTTTTCAACACCTGTCTTTCAACTTTGTTTTCGAATGAGCATGCGCATCTTCATGGATTTTTGGAATCATCAATAATCAAAGTATGATCTCACATCGAATTCCATCACGCTCGTTTCTTACTTTTCAGGCATCCTAATGTGTCCCTTTAAGGGATACATTGAAGGGACACATTTAGGGGTGAGAGCTAGTCAGCATTTTCAAAAAATAATTTTTTTTTGCATTTTCTCAAAGTACAGCATTTCAAAAGTATACTCCGAAAATTTTAGACAAATCGGAGCATTATTCATGAAGGTATATAACTTTGAGCACAGCCGCCTCGTGTCGAGGCGTCCGTGCTCAAAGTTGCTTCTACTGCACTCAAAATCGTGCTCAAAGTTGCTTCTACTGTGCTCAAAATCGCTTCTACTGCGACTGCTAAGACGAAGGAAGGGTCACTTTATGGTGCCGAAATAGATGATTCAATGTAAGTCCAAAAATAATTTTTTTATTTGCATGTAAATTGTACTTAAAACTTTAAACGCGTTTTTCTCCGAAGTACGTTTTCAAATTCGGTGATCACTCTAACTCCAGAACGGCTTGACCGATCGTTTTCAAATTTGTATCACTTCTTCTGTACATAATTGTCCCCTGGATGGACGAAGGATTTTTATCGGCGGTGAATAGATTTTTTTTATAACTGAAAATATGAGTGAAATTTTGGTTGAAAAACAAGTTTTTACTTTGAACATCCGCCATTTTGTAAAAATTCGAAATTTTCATTAACCCTTCGTCCATCCTGGGCCCAATATGATTTATTAATGATTGATGATCATGATGTTCCCATATGATGATTATTCATATGGGAAAACATTTTTCACTAAATAATAAAACCTGTAAAAAATCTCGAAAAAAGCGTTTTTTCGGCGTTACAAGTACCTCTCACCCCTTAAGGGATGGTTTCGTAGCTCATCGATACTTTTTACTTAAACGATAGTATTTTAGTATAGCGTGAAAGATACAGCAGTCGAGACTGTGTCAAAATGAAAACCGTTTTTCATTATTTTTTCCGAAAGTATTTTATAGTTCTGTAGGAAAAAAATGTAGGAAAAAATTGTAGCAGTTGCGGTAGAAAAAAAAAGTACTTTAGAAAAAAGACTACTGCAGAAAAAATTCTACGTGAATAATTCAAGTTTTGGGCACTCGATACTCTCGAACAATTCACATAGAGTTGACCATGCCAGAAGCTAATCCTCTCTTAGTGCACCACTGCGCCCTTTGAGGAACATATCTTCCGAATTTCATTGAGATCAAAGCAGGGAATTTGATTTTCTTGTACAAAATTTAACACCCCGTTGCACCCCTAATTAGGAATTGTTTTAGAAAATTCTAAAATGTGCGTTTTATTATTTGTTTTGGAGAATATTTATACCAAGTTTCAAATGGATACACGCAAGGAATACAATTTTTCATAGAAACTTTTAGACCCCATTTCATCCCCTTAGGAGTTTATTTTCGAAAAATCCTTTCTCAGTGCATCTTTACACCTTCTAAGGAACATATCTTTCAAATTTCATGTTTCTATCTTTAGCGGGTCAGGCTGTCGTCGATATGCCAGTCACTCCGTCAGTCACGGAACTGCTTTATATGTATAGAATTTTAAATTGAAAGATACCAAGAATAGGGATGGGCCGCTCTGCTGTGACAGCCAATGCGACGGACATGAAATCATAAAGGTTCCTAGTGACCATTTTTTTTAGGATTTCTAAGAGCTATGGAACCTTACAATCTCTTTTAAAAAAAAACGCTAAAATCGGAATCTTAAATCAATTACGTGAATTTGTGGTGACTATTTTTGGATGGCTCTCATTGACTGCGAAATCGCCATAAGAAGTGAATTCAAATCTTCAACTATGTGAAATATTAGATCCAACGATTGTTTTGCTTCTAGGGCATAGTAAAAAAAAATTATAAAGAATATCATCTCATTTTAATTCATATAAATCAATTACGTTGAAAAAAAACCAAACGCTGTTTCAATGAACCAATTTTCTTTCAATATAATCGTAACAATAAAACAAAACGATTGTTAGTTAAAAACATTACTAATGAAGATAGGAAAGAATAATAAATAATTTAGTTCCCGAACCTTCGCACCAAAGATCGTCCGCCTCTTTTTGCACATAAATCGGATCACCGATCTCGAGATCGATCTCGTCATGATGCCGAGGCACAAATTTGTGCAAGCCACGATGAGTCGCCTCGAGAAGTTCCAATTGCGTAAACGGCACGCTGCCGCTTTCTGCATCAGCATGACATTTAAAAAAAAAAGAAACCTCCAAGTTATGATCGACGAATTGTTCAAGCGCCCTGATGAAGTTTAATTTTCAAGTTAGGAAATTGGTGTATTGGTGAAAATAATAGCCAAATTGGAGACATTGAACGCAGTCGAATCGAATGATCGCTATCAAGTATTACGCTTGTTAGGCTCACCGGGTGTGCTCGTGGGCGATACCGAATCGGTATTCTGACGGGAATTCGAGGGTATCGGTGAAACGCTTTTTGGTCCATTTTCGGGAGAATGTGCCGTGCTGTGTCCGCTGTCGGTTGCCATCCGTTCGCTGTCCGGCGAGCTGTCCTCGTGACGAAGACGGGGATGACACTTGCGTAAAACCAGGTGTGGACGACTCGAGCCCGTTGCACCGGCCAATTCATCGGCCAACGAGGTCGATGTGTGCGCAGGAACGTGCTGTTGGCCATTGTTCAAATCTACCACCGATCGATCGGTTCGCCATGCATCGATAAATCATTATTGACATTTTTTTTTCTTCAAATTTACTTATTTAACCGATCGAGAAAGACCTACGAGGATCGAGGTCAATGTTCACTGAGATCGTGAATTATCAACACAGGTTTTTCATAGTTTTCCTGTGCCCTCGTATAAATACAATCCAGTATTGCTTTAGGAAATAAGTGACTGTGGGCAAGTGATGAGTCTAGGGTGGAGGAAAAATCCATGATCGTAAAAGCCCGAAACTTCTATGAACCTATTAAGGGGTTAGTTACTACTGGGAAAATTTCAAAAAATCGATTTCTTCTTATTATTTCAAAGTATCGCTTGAGGCAACTCAAACTGAAGACGAAGGTCCAACCATATGGTGCAGGAAACGCAGATTGTTGGTAAACATGATTGTAACGATAAAACTTTAAAACTAGTATTTCTCGAAACTATGTTTTTCAAAACGGTCTACACGATTTCTCGACATCTAATGAACGGATTTACTTGGAATTTGGTACACTTATTCAGTGTAATAGTTGTTGAGTGCTGACCAACGTTTTTCTGCTTAACATTTTTATTTAATTAGTTATTAACAATAATGATATCATTTTTCCTCGAAAGATCGAAAAAAATTCAAACATTTTTTTTCCGTCAATTGAAACACGATAAGAAAAAATAGCTCGGTCAAGTATTAGCCAATATTATTTATTTCAGTAACAAATTCGTTTCAGATAAATCGGGTGCCAAAAATCAAGTACACCGTTGAGCCCCTCACGTTCAAAGGTCCTTCACAAGATTATTTATAGCTTGTTTAATTATTATTTTTTCAAAATGAAATTTAGTACACAACTTTATTAATGTACATACAATTATATGTCCAAACGATTGTTGAATAATAGTTATTATTCCTTCGAAATTCTTTTTTTTCAATAATCCTGATTTTCGGGTCGTCACAATAGCCTTTCACTTAAATATAGAAACTTATGTAACGAGAATTATGGAGAGAAAACCATCGTATTTTCGTCCTTTATGGCTAGTGAATTATACGTCTCTCGACTCGGGATGGTCTGATATTTGAAGATGACAATACCGTCGCAAAATTCGCGTCGGTCGTATTATCTTTCTTGCGTTACATCATTTTCTGCGCTTTTGTTAAAATTTGGCTCTTTATTGCGCTCTCTACAAACAATCCGCTATCCTACCTTTCACGGTGTTTTCTTTTTATTTTGGTTATTTGTGTTTTTAGAATTTCGATGAACTCACATTTTTTGTTCTTCGGTATCTCCGGTAAACGTCTACGCCGTCGCTCATTGGCACAGCTGGCAGATCGATTCGAGGGCACGTGTTCCGGTGTTGGCCAGGATGCGAGGCTCGAACACGAGTCGCCGATGTCACTCACAGCGCTATCCCGTCCACCATTGGTATTGCCAATTATATTGCCACCATTGTTTCCCAAGCCGGTGTACGCGCCGGAGGGCCGAATCCTGTTGATGCTGCTCAGCCCACCGAACAAGCTAATGTCACCCAACGCAGGTCGATATATAGTGAACTAAACTACCGCATAATGCCTTTCTTTCATGCCGATCTAGAATCATCATCATTCAAACAGGTCGTCCTTCATTTAAATGCATTCGATCGATTCTACGAGTCAACGAACTCTCGTGCTTTTTTAAAAAGGGTTAAACCACCTTGGCGTTCGGATAAATAGGTATAAATGTTTTTTTTTCAACAATTTTGACGCGCCCATTAAATATATAAAACAATTTTCATTTTTCACTAATACTTTACAATTTTATGAACAAATAAAAAAAAATTATTCACGAAGATATAAGTCGTCTAGTAGGATTTTCTTTTCAAATTGGTGGACATCATTTCTTCAGATCTACACAACCGATTTTGATAAAATTTACCACACATT
Organism: Ophion ventricosus; assembly: GCA_963932345.1. Lineage (NCBI taxonomy): Eukaryota > Metazoa > Arthropoda > Insecta > Hymenoptera > Ichneumonidae > Ophion > Ophion ventricosus. The sequence goes on from OZ010723.1 coordinate 6,811,434, forward strand.
GTTTGTAATATTATTTAGGGTGTAGCATAGGTTTTTTTTAAATTTGATGTCGCGTTAATTACGTATTAATTTTTCAAACTCAACATTTTGGTAGAAATCAATTTTTTCTTAATAACTGTGAGTTGTACAAACAATTTTTTTTTATTTGACCTTATGCTACACTTTAACTATCACCTTTCCTTACAAGAATTTTGTTCGTTTTAATTTTTCAAACGATGCCTAATAGAGAAAAACGTTCCAACAGCGGCAAGGATTTTCAAAATCGCCGTCCTACTAGATGACTTATACCTTTGTCATTTTGTAATTTTTAAAATTATTTTTTTAAAATTATTTCATAAAACTATAATGTATTTATGAGAAATAAAAATTCATTTATGTATTTAAAGATTGCGTAAAAAAAAAGATTATTTTTATATCTATTTTGCCGTGCGCCAAGGTGGTGTAACGCCTTAAAATTGGTTCGTCCACATTTTGTTGGCAACTTCATGCAAGCTCAAAGAGGCATAGTTTCTATTAAAAATCGACGTTTTTATATTGGCCTTTCCCATTCAATCCTACCTGCTTCTTCTTTCGGAAAAAAATCCTATTAAAAAATAGAGTTCGGACTACGTTTGCTGATGCTTCACGATTACAGGACTGGTGCGTTTCACATATCAGAATCGCGAATGACTGCAGTTAAAGAGGAAATGTAAAGTTCCAGGTTGAAGAAAAAATTGTTTTACTACAACCCGGACAGACAAGAGCACATATCTACAGGTCATGCTAAAAAAATGAAAGACAGCTCAAAAGATGCGAGTCGTCTTTGGGGGTTCTACTTATACTTTACCTAAAATCACTGTCAGCTACGATCGAGGAGTGTTGATCAAGATCCTCGCTGTCATCCGCGGACGTGTGCCCGCTCTGATTATCGTTCTGATGTGCAACGACCGCATCTTCGTCGTCGGAGTCGCCACCGATTCCTGTGCTCGATCTGCCGATCTCGGGATCGCTGGCCTGCGACGATGTCGGGGAATCGTCGACCAGAACATCGTGAACGAGCCTGAAACAAAGTCGTCACAATTCTCACGTCAGAAGAATCTCCGAATCAAAATAAAAAAGCGATAAAGCGATGTTTCTTCCGGTTTGAAAGTTTACAAAAGTTTTTCGACGCGTTGTCGAAATGATATTTGCTTTTTGTGAAAATGCCAAAGTGATTTCGATTAATAATGAATTTAGTGGACAGAACAAGTAATGTTAATGCGAATGAAGTAAAAAATGAAACTATTGTACGATTGTTTCGTAAAATAATGCTGTCAGAAGACGACATTGAGATCCAGAAAAATGCTTTGGTGACATCTGAAAATATTCTATCGTCTTATCGCTTTGCAGCAGTACTACAAGAAGTATATTTATTGGTAAGCATAGAAGAATCGGAAATCGTATCTCGTGGTTGCAATGCGATAAGAGTGATTCGGGAAATGAAGTTCTCACGGACGAAGAGTTGATACGGGACGTGCTAAAACAATCGGACACGTTACTTATGGGATCAGAGATAGACGATGCATCCGACAGCGATGAGATTTTGCTATCGATTCAACCAGCCACACACAGACAAGTTGTAGAAGCGATCCAAATCGTATTGGGTTATTTCGAACGACAGACGGATGTCACTATTATCGATATCTTGAATCTCAGGCAAAAGCAGATTACAGTAAAAGATTTTTTTTCCAGAAAACAAACTATAGAAGCGAGTAGTAACTATATAAATATATAGCAAAGTCGTATTAGGCTTTCTGAAAGCTCGTACATATATTCTTTTTTTCATAATACAGTACCAACAAAAAAAAATATATAAATTTCGATTATCCGTGGTTTTTAATTATCCCTGGACTCTTCCGTCCCACCCTGCCCGGTTAATCGAGATTTTACTCTATAGATAGCTTTTCGATTCCCAACCTTTTTGCCTAATTATGGCACACAATGACATTGAACGCGTTAATTAACCCCGCAGGGTTTTGCGTTTGCGGTAGACCATGTATATCCATTTACCGAATATATCTCGAGGTCTGTACGTCAGTACAGTTTTTACACAATCAGTGTAAAAACTTTTTTCAATGTACAGCAAAGATTCACAACAAGAGAAAAATGTAATATTTTTCTCTCGCTGTTATTATTTAAAAAGTTTAAGTAAAAAAGTTAAATGTTAAAGTGAAAAAGCCGCTGGCTTCTTTTTTTTACTCTGTGTTTGTCTCGGTCCCGGCGTTTTCAAAATTTGTGTAGGATAAACCTTAATAAACAATAATATAGGCACAATTGTGAGAAAGACTTTTTCTCAATACTTCGTTGGTGCAATCGCCTTCTCGTATCGACGTTTGTAGTGGAAAAAAAAGGTCAGCTTCACATTGCACTTTTTGGAGAGGCCTAACCCAGCACGCACACGTTCTCTCAGGTACACAGAACTTTTGGAATTTCTTAAAAATACCTTCGAACCCCGAGGTGGTTGAACGTTGATTCGTACATACCCTCGCGTTAATAAATTATTTAAAAAAGGAGAGAATGCAAGAAAGCAGCCTTTTAAGCAACATTGCCGACATAAACCAATCAATTTTTAATCAATATTGTTTTGTCTTTTCGATATTCCTGAAATAAGCAAACTTTTGCCCGAATTAGTGGAATGACCCGGTCGTTTAGGAGCCGAGCGTTCGGTCGAAAAAAATTGCCGCACCAGTGCATATCTGCAAAACAGGAGAGGAACGTCATAACTCCGATGACGTCCAATCAAATTTGAAGAATAATAAAAACTAAAAAACCATCTTGAACTGAAAATCTTCTCATTCTAATCAAGGATTCAGTGGCATTTTTTTGCAGCCCGTTGGCTAACCCACCATCGAAACTTTACGAAGAGGGCTGAAACGAAGAATGATTGGAAAAAAAGAAAATTCGTGTTTTCTGTCAAAATTGTACTCACGTATAATTGGATATCGGTGCTTTTAGATGTTGAGGCAAACGTTCGAAGTAATGACGAAATTCTTCAAACTCCGTGTCAGCCATTCTCTCGTGGAGCGAAGACGACGTTTCGTGATGGGGACCAACGACGGTGGCAACCCTCCTCTCTTTCTCTCTCTCTCCCTCTCTCTCTCTCTCTCTCTCTTGTCTGTTCCCCGTTTTCCTCTCTTTCCCAATTCTCTGCATCCTACCCTCTCTCTCTCTTGATCCATTCCAGCGACCATGCCGTGGTGGCGCTGCAGTCCTTTTCAACCCCATATTGATTCGGGGGTGGTACATTCGACGCAAGCGCATAATTCCGCCCCCGCTAATAATACACGAACGGCGCAAGCGCCCCGTATTCCGCAAAGAAATTGAACGTCTACATGACCGAAGAGGTAAGAATGAATGAGTGCAGACTGCACTTATACGATGACAAAATGCAACATGTAGCACGTATGGGACGTTTGACGAAAAGTTAAACGATTTCTTCCGGCCACAATAATATTACGTTTCGCCATTTCATTCCAGTTTATTGAAAATTCGAGTACGATTTAAAAAAAACGTGGATAGAACAAAGATAAATATTAGTAAAAAAAAAACGAACAATCGTGCAGTATATTTTTTATTGATTCCCTTGATTGATTGATTTTCGATTGATATTTTATTGATCGATTGATTTTCAAAATATGATGATCGCATTTTAAAATTGATTCCCAAGTCATTATCCAAATTGTTTATATTTGCAATATTCAAAATACACTGCAATATACAATGAATATTAAATTTCATTTAGTTTCTAGAAATAAATTAACGATAAATAAATTTTGTCATCTGTCAGAGGATTCATTCAAATGATAAATAAAACAAAAAAATCTTGACGGTTTTCAGTGCTTTCAGTTTTGTATGTGGTACGAAAAAAAAAGTGATTTATTTTTAACTAGAAATATTACAGTGATCGGGGATACACCATATATATATTCGCGTATAATTGTACGTGAGCTTCGTTTTCTCTTTTCCGCGCGATTGCAAAGCTTGTTTTTTTTTCTTTTTTCATCGAAACGCCAACGCAAAAAAGCTTCATTCGTGCCGAGAGGCAAGCCCAAGAGGATTGTCGTATTTGCAAATACTGAATACTCATCTTCATTTTACCGAAGTCCCTTCTCTCACCCTTTGCATCTTTTTATCCCGCACTCGAAGGGGGTGTCGTTTGGTTCTCCCTGCAGAGACTTTTCGTTCGGTCATCCCGACCCCAGTCTTCGTATACCTAAATGATTAATCGGTGAATAAAACGATCTATGTGTCTCCCAGAATCAAATGTCATCTAATTGATAACGGAATTTTTTCTCCTATTTCACCCGATTCAAAAGACAAAAAAAAGGTCCAAATTTTACAATTGCAAAGACATCATTTTATTTTTCTTGAAAGCTGTCCCCACCTGAACGGACATTTTTTCTACAAGTCATTTTCCAACGTTTCCGAACATTTTGAACACATTTCCCGTAGAATGTGAGGAAAAAAAGATTCACGGAAACGAAGCTTACTCTACATGGAGAAAAAACCAACGAATCTTGGATTGGCGCGATAATTTCAATGTGCAATTTATAAAAATACTAGAATTCCGCCCGCGGCGTCGCCCGCGTAGATATTCGATTTTCATTAGATTTTATTCGTTTGTATTCTATAATAATTCGAATTTCATCGTTAGATTATATTCTATTTGAATATTATAATTAGAAAAATATTACATGTTATATTTCATATGATATTAGAATCTATTCTATTTTAATTAGTTTTTCGACGTTTGTCTTCTATAATAAGAATTATAATTTCATCATTAGATTATATTTGATTTAAATATTATAATTAGAAAAATATTAGATGTTAGATTTTATATGATATATTAGATTCTATTCTATTTTAATTAGTTTTTTTGTCGTTTGTATTCTATAAGAATTATAATTTCATCATTAGATTATATTTGATTTAAATATTATAATTAGAAAAATATTTGATGCTATATTTGATATTGATAAAATATGTATTATTATATTTGATTCTATTCGATTTCGATTATATTTTTCTCGTTCGTATTCTACGAGAATTATAATTTGATCATTAGATTTTTAACAATATTATATAATAATTAGAAAAATATTAGATGTTCGATTTTATCAAATTTAAATTATATTTGATTCGTTGTATTCTATAAGAATTTGAATTTGATAATTACATAAGATATGACACGAATGTTATAATTAGAAAAATATTAGGTATTATATTTATATTTGATTTGATATTATATTATCATCTATTTTAATTAGATTTGATTTGTGTGTATCCTATAATGAGAATTTTATATCACTGATAATTGCATAATTGAATTAGATTCGAGTCGAATATTAGAATTAGAAAAATATTAGATGTATTTTTCATGGTCTATGTGTTATTTCAAGTAACTCTCTACATGTGTGGCAAATTTCATCCGAATCGGTTCAGCCGTTTAGGCGTGATAGTGGAACAAACATTGGGCATACAGATTAGAAAAGTATTAGATATTAGAATTGGAATGAAAAGTATCCTATGTGTCATAAGCTATCTACATTTTAAATTTCATTGATTATATTAGACGAAATAAAAAGTTCTGAGCGTTTTTTCACTTTATTTCGATGATGAAATTAACATAGGTAGGATTATCCGATTTAGATCAAATATGCGCCGCTTTGTTCGATAACTTTTGTTCATTTTGAAGGCAATTTCATAATTCCGCGATTGCAAAAGTCCTCGTCCCTATTGATAAAAAACTTGAACAGCTCATTTTCACAAGCCTCTCTTGAGGCCAGTTTTGTACCATCAAGAAAATTTTGCAAATGTTTGAAAAGGTGATAATCGCTTGGTGCCAGGTCTGGACTATACGGCGGGTGCGATAGAACCTCCCATCCAAGCTCTCGGAGCTTCTGGCGCGTCGTTAAAGATGTATGCAGCCTGGCGTTGTTTTGATGAAACACAACACCCTTCCTATTGGCCAATTCTGGCCGCTTCTGGTCGATCGCCTCCTTCAATCTGGTCAGTTGTTGACAGTAGAGGTGCGAATTGAGTGTTTGGCCCGATGGGAGCAGCTCATAGTGGATGATTCCCTTCCAATCCCACCAAATACACAGCAAAACCTTCTTGGCCGTTAATCCGGGCTTGGCGATCGTTTGGGCCGGCTCACCGCGATTGAACCACGATCTTTTTCGGCTGTTGTTCTCTCATGTGGCCTATTTTTCATCGCCAGTCACCATCCGCTTAAAAAATGGGTCGATTTCGTTACGTTTCAGCAAAGAATCGCAGCCATCAATTCGGTCCAAAAGGTTCTCTTGCGTCAATTCGTGTGGCACCATACATCGAGCTTCTTCTTGAGACCAGCCTTATGCAAATGGATCCAAACGGTTTTCTGGCTAATCTTCAGTTCCTGGGCATTGGAATAAGTGCTCACATGCCGGTCCGACTCGACGATTTTCATGATTTTATCGACATTTTCGACGATTGTCCTACCAGAGCGTGCCTCATCTTCGACGTCCATATTACCAGAACGGAATCGTTGGAACCATCGCTTTGCTGTTGCATTCGATACTGTATTGGCTCCATAAACAGCACAAATTTTTTTGGCTGCCTGCTCCGCCTTTTCACCCTGGTCGTAGTGGTACTGAAGAATGTATCGAATTTTCTCTTTTTTTCCCTCCATTTTGTAACGCTGTAACACACAACTGGCTTCACCAAACACAAAACTGTAAAAGAACTTTTTTTGAAGCGTAATGTGACCTTTAAATCGCCGTATAGTATGACCCAATGCGATGTATTCATCGTGAGATATGGCTCACTAAAGACATCTAGCAGAAAACGCTCAGAACTTTTTACTTCACTCAATTTAAGAAAGTGAATTTCATCATCACATTAGACTTGAGTATATAATATTATAATTGGAAAAATATTAAATATTAGAATGAAAATTATCCTATGTCTTAACCCAGGCCATAAGCTATCGAAATGATAAATTTTATTGAAATTTATCAAGCCGTTTTGGCGTGATTGAGTAACACACAGACGGTCAGATTTATAATATTAATTAGAATTACGTCACTCGAATCGTAGTGTCTTTGTTAATAGATTGGCAACGACATTAAGATATATAAAGCAATATAATGATTGATTAATGCACACAATCTGAAGAGAAAATGAACGAAGGGAAAGACAGATAAAATGATATAGTGATTATTCCTGGCACTTTGTCTTGAAGTTTGCCCATCGTGCTTTGCCGATATTCCATTGTTGCAATTCCCTCGAGGATTCACGGTGAGTGAGCTGATACACTGGCCGTAACAATACGGGCGATAAGCGATTACGAAAGCCCGCAATCCACACGTAACATACACGTTCGCGAGGCTCAAGCTCGGGCCACTTTGACCAAACATGCCTGCCGCTTCTTTCAATTCGAATATTCCTTTCCACAGGCGAGCACATTTTACGAAATCACGTTTGTTCACTCTGAAGACACGAATGTGTGCGTCATTGTCTCTACGTGAGCTAATTTAATTTATTAATCGATCAACTCTCGTTGCTGCTCATTAATCGATTGAGTAAAAGAAAAAATATAAAAAAGCAATCACTGTTTAAAATAAAAAAGAATATTTTTGCAGATTCTTTTATTCGATAGTTGCTTTATCTTTTAATTTTATTTAAAGCTTTTGAACTTTTTTAATTTTATTTTTTGATATTTCAGACGATGCCTGTCAGAGAAAAAAATTCCATCATCGGCAAGAATTTTCAAAAGACGGTTCTACTAAATGACTTATGTCTTCGCCATTAAATTTTTTTTTAATTTGCTTTTTATTCATTTTTTCATAAAACTGTAATGTATTTGTGGAACATGAAAATTATTTTATATATCTAATAGTCGGGTCAAATTTTTTTTTTAATTTTTATACCTATCTTTCGAAGCGATAAAGTAGTCCAACGCCTTAAAACATTGGCACCGTATATTCATGTTCCACATTATCAATTAAATCCCCAGAAAATGCACTGATAAAAGCGAGGTGTGCAAATGTTTCTTTTACCGCTTATATATCAATGAAATTATGTTTAAAAATATTATCCAATCAATCTCAAAATATAAAACAGCGGTTGATGATTTATAAAGATAATAAAATTTTCCAAAATTTCAAATAGGCATAGAAATTAAATAACTTCGATTAAATCGAAATTTGTAATTTTTTTCGCTGATTTATTTGAATAAAATGTTATATTTTAAACGTTTGCGAGAAAACATTTTGTTTTGCGGTTGCGAGGTATTAAGGTCCAAAAGCTTACGAGATCCACGCGCAGTTGGGGGTATAAATCGAAAAATCGATCCCCAGCTCGCCACAGAGCAATTCTTTTAGTGTCAGGAATACAGTGGGTATAATTTAGGGGTTGCTGGACCGTGAAGTTACTCACAAGATAGCGCGGTAAGTGATGGAACCTGGATAATGTGCTGCATCTAATTTAGTGGTTACGTACAGAGCGAAGAAACCCTGTGCGAAGGAAGTCAAATGGTCCCTGCGGCCATTTACAGCTTTTTATTAACAGTCCTCTATCCGTCCAATCTCACGGGCACTTTCTTTTCTCTCGCCCCGTCGTTTCATTTCAACCTGATACATTCAATGATCTTCAAAGGAAAACCTTCACTCGTTATTTGATTTCAACTATTATTGTATGTTCTTCAAAGCATGCTCAGCCATTCTTTTGTCCAGTTGTTCCAATATTTTTCATCTATTTGTGCAGACATCGATTTTTGCAAAATACAATATTTCCTTCGATCAATTCGACCCTTGGAATTTTCCAACCTAGCCACACGGCATTTTTTTCATTATAAATGAGAGCGTATGGTCTTGCAATGTATTTCTGTACATTGCAACGTCCATATTGCCTTAAATTTCTACCAGTCGACCAACGCCGTCGTCAGAAAATGCTCCCCAAGCTTTAATGTTCCCGCCACCGTGTTTTACCGTGGGAATTTGATACCTTACATTGAATCCGATACCTGTTGGACGTCGGAAAAAAACCTGTTGGACGTTGGAAATAAACAGTTTCCGCCAATCTGATGCTTTCCAATGTTGATATTTTTTTGTTCAATTCCATCCAGCCTTTTGATTTTTTTTACTGATGAGTGGTTTTTTATACACCAATGCATCCAATCAGACAGCCTTCAGACATCGGGATACTGTACTCCGACTAATGTCAGCACGATCGCCCAAACGATCGCCAAGCCCGGATTAACGGCCAAGAAGGTTTTGCTGTGTGTTTGGTGGGATTGAAAGGGAATCATCCACTATGAGCTGCTCCCATCGGGCCAAACACTCGATTCGGACATCTACTGTCAACAACTGACCAGATTGAACCAGGCGATCGACCAGAAGCGGCCAGAATTGGCCAATAGGAAGGGTGTTGTGTTTCATCAAGACAACACCAGGCCACATACATCTTTAACGACGCGCCAGAAGCTCCAAAAGCTTGGATGGGAGGTCCTATCGCATCCGCCGTATAGTCCAGACCTGGCACCAAGCGATTATCACCTTTTCAAGCATTTGCAAAATTTTCTTGATGGTACAAAACTGGCCTCGAGGGAGGCTTGTGAAAATGAGCAGGTCAAGTTTTTTACCAATAGGGACGAGGACGTCTTCAATCGCGGAATTATGAAATTGCCTCCCAAATGGACAAAAGTTATCGAACAAAACGGCGCATATTTGATCTAAATCGGAAAATCCTATGTTAATTTCATCGTCGAAATAAAGCGAAAAAACGCTCAGATCTTTTTACTTCATCTAATATCATCTAATAATACGATTGACCGTACTTTTTCCAATGGATAAAGTAGTCGCAATATCGTGTGAACTGTTTCCATCTGAAGAAAGTTTTAATACGATTTTATTGACCTCAATATTCGTGTGTTTCGCAATTGCAACAGAAATAATACTGATTTTTCATTGTTATGAATGTTTCGAAACTAGTACGAAAGAAAATGCAAACAAATTGTGCTTACGAAGCCGGGCGATATAGCGGCCCGATACTTTTGCACACCGACGAAACTCGTTCGACACTGTACACAAATAATACACCATACAAAAAAAAATAACATATCACGCTATTATTTATATCATAGCTCTCGTAAAAATTTGAAATGATTAACGAGTTCATGAATTAAATATTTCATCACTTTACTCAAAAAAATAGGTTGGCCCGAAAGTTTTGCACGGACACTGTATATATATATATATATTGCTTTTTTCTTATGGTCCACCTTAATTGCCTCAATCTCATGTTGGAAAGTTCGAAGAACATTTCTTTTCCACCGATTCATTTTATCGACGAAGCAGCATCTTCGTGACTTTGCAAACTCCGGCCACTCTTCGTCGCTGAAATAAAAAGGAAAAAATCATTTGTAGGGCAGCCGTCACTGTCTAAAGATCGATAAAAAAAATCATTCATTGTCCTAGACAAAATGCAGGAGCAGATAATAAAAATCTTACGTGAATGAATATTTGTTTCGTTACTCGCACGAATCTCTAATATCAATTTATTTAACGCTTCGTGGTCACCCTGGGTAGAATCGGCACGTCGATCAATTTTTGGCGTAAATACATAATAGTTCCCGGCTTCGAATGGGACTGTATTCACCATCTTACCAGGAATTTGAAGTGCCCTCACACCATAAAATGTCGGAATAAATACCTTTTTTGGAACGCGCACTATGCTACTATTTTTTTCCCAAAAGTAGCATATCTAAGGAGTATCATGTCCAAATTTTAGGTTAAAATGTTGAAAATTCACGGAACTATGATTTTTTTAGCGAAAAAGTGTCTTTTTGCGTTTTCACCTCTTTATGATTTTTTTTAACATGTCGCTATTTTATTTCTTATATACAAATTTTTCGTACAACATCTAGATAGTTTAAAGCATGTTCCGTCATTTTTTTCGAACCATTTCGGACGGATAGTTTGGTCACAATACTTTTTTTTTAAAACTGACTGGGTAGAATCGACCCAAGTGTGACCACCGCGATTGAATTTGAATGTGGCCACGAAGGGTTAAAGACTGTACAAAATACACACAAAAACGGACACGTCGTTTAAAGTAATATTGTTTAAAAATTGAATAAATTGTCGTAAACATTAATGAATTTTGCTGGCACGATCAGATGGCTTTTACCAATTGTATACGTTTCGAATAAGACCTTTTACCATCTAGTACAATTACTGGTACACTGTACAAATCCAGTGACGTCACGCAATATCCATTCAGTAGTCTTCAGAAGGAAGACTGGAAGGACAGACGAAGAGTTAGAGAAGGAGAGGGTGATACAAAGGAGAAATTCATTGAGTTCGCACTCCGGATTGTACCTCACAACTATGTGGGTTCCGAACTTAACTTCCAGCCCCCATGAAATGTCTCTCTTCCACCAATCGGATCGTTTGAGAGATTCGCGCGAACTCGGACCAATCGCGAGTGAGATCGTCTTCGCGGAGGGTAGCAGGGGGATGAAGATTCTAAGGACATAAGAGGACCGGGACTCGAAGCCTCGATGACACTGTTCCACGTACATCCAAAGAAGCACGCGCAAGGCCATTTTCGGAAAAGTCTTCGAGTATCCCTTAAAAAAAAAAAAAATCACACAACTTGGTCGCAACCTTCGCGATTACTTTCTGAATTATTTGAGAAAATTTAAACTATACAGACATTACGAGATCTTTATTATCGATAAATTCGAGCGTTTCATAAGGTGACTTCGGTTGGGATAATCGAAAAGATTTCGCGGACTTTTTGAAAGGTCGACTCGGTGAATCGTCATGGCTACATCAGGAAGGAGTCTTCTGGCTTTGTGGCTGTACAGAAAGGGTGAGGAGCGGGCCATGAAAGAAGGAATCCCCATGCACACGCGACGAACCGTGAGTGAAAAACAGTTATCGCCAGTTAACAATTATTTCAACGAAAAAAAAAAAACATTTGAAGTATCGTTTTTTCATTCTTTACAACGAGCAGTGAGTAAATTATAATTTTGTACTCATAGACTTCATTTATTATTTTGACCTGTCGAATAATTATCTAAAAGATCCAGATGGCAGAGGGGACTGAAGCTCAGGAAACGAAGAAATCCGTCGTATTTTCATTGAAGAATCAAGCGGGTGGTTTGGCACGTGCCCTACAAGTATTTCAAGTACGTCCGAATATTATTTTTACCGCCCAAATGACGTTTTTTAATCTAATTGTGAAAACAGCACTCTACATATTTGTAGGGTGTTGTTTTCAAAACGTTAAAAAACTCCACCCTATTGGGAAAACTTGACCAAATCGTGTGCACTAAGAACTCTTGTTGCTGTTAGCAACTTCCATTACTTGTAAACGAAAACGATTCGTATTATTGGTTAATTCTCGTAATAAAGAGAACTCGAAATAAATAAATTGTTAACATATTGTATGCACACTTGAAAAAAATATTCACAAGGTACGATTTAAGAGTATTATTCCCTAATCGTACCAGGCTCATCCTAAATCTGATATTACAAACAAAAAAAAAGGTGATAGAGTATTCACCGTAATACGGAATAATCGCATACGTCATTTAAGGAGGTTGAATCGTTGCCCACAATCCAAGATTAAAAAAAATACATATATATATGTTATTGTCCAGACTATACAGAGTCTATGAATTTTTTGAATTTTTTTTTCACCACAAAACACCAGAGATAAAAAATCGTTTAATGTATGTAATTTTACGTACGGTGTCGATGATAAAGACGTTCACGCTACGGATAACGTAATTCTTTTTGGCTATTTAGCATCAAGATAAACCATTTCTAACAACGGATTAACCTTTGTAAACATTTAGAAGAAAAAAAACCCCATCTCGCCCATCGAAAACCATTTATATTTAATATTGAGCCATCAAGGTTTGATAAAAGATTACGAATCTTTTTAATCCTTTTAATCTCTTCGATATGTTTAATCTTTTTAATCGAATAAACGATTACGACTCTTCCATGGTAATCAATAATGTTATATTTTTTTCAAGTTGGTCGTAACCCAATATAACCCAACAGTTTTTCCTTTTTGCGTGATGAATGTATAAAAATGCATAATTTTGCCCTTCAATTATTTATTTTATGAAAACTTAGCATCTACAGAATAAATCTATAACTCGTATGCATTTTTTTTTGAGGTTTATTTAGAAACAAACAAACTCATAAACCGTCATTTGACTCGACTGAACCACTCCAACCTCCTTAAGACTTGCTTATCGACTGGCGTAAAAATTGTCAATCTGAAACAAAATTAGGTCGACTTAAAATAAAAATAAAATTATTCTTAAGAGCGTATTCTAGTGTGAACACCCATTGTCAAGGTGATTTTTTGGGAATTAAATTTAGAGAAACGGTTAAATCTACAGTGTTGGTATTTCACAGTTATATTTGTACATGTTTGAAGTAACATCTTAAATTTTTTTCAAAGCATTTTATTCGAAATTGTACATGATATTTGATGTTGCTCAGGTCACGTCGCGAAATTTTTTAATCGTCAGGCATTGTGATTACGGCCGTCCTTGTCATCTGAAGCAAACAATTTTTCTAAATTCTGTTCTTTATCGTTCTTATCGTTCGGCCCTCTAATAAAAATGTTTAGGAAAAATTTATGACATCATGGCGTTTTAACGGGTTACACCTAGTTCGCGGCCGAAAAAAAGAAATGTTTTCGTGAATTTTTTCTTTGAGAAATGGGTGCAGGTTTTTAACGTTTTTTTTTATAGTAAAGGGTATCATTTCAAGTATCTTTGACAATTTTTTTATTGGGAAATATTTATAAACCACGGAGATACAGTAAATTGCACAGACCCCTGTGCAAAAAAGGTCCTTCGCGGTGACCACTCCTGCTCGGGAACAAATCATCTGAAATCAAAAAACCAAATGAATTTAGTTTTTGTACCGTATTATCTAGTCTTTAATCGAAGGATTCAATAAAATAATGATTTTTGAAAAAATGTTCGCCGATCGAAAGTGATCTTCGAAATTTCGGTGAAAAAAACGCTCTATTTTCCTTTATATAAAAAAAAGTATGCATTGAAAAAAAAATCCTTCGATTAATGACTGCCTTTTGATATACAAAAAATGTCTGTGAAATTTGAAGCAGATCGGTTTAGTTGTTTTTGAGATATTTTTGTCACCGATTCTGAAAAAGTCATTTCGAGAAAAACGCGTTTAAAGTTTTACGTCAGGTATATATGTAGATAAAATACCTACATGTAAACACTCATAACTCCCCCAATTTTCAACGGACCGAAAAAGAACCGACGTTACAAGGAAAAATTTTATCATTTCGGAAAATTTCAGTGGTATCGTTTCGTAACGAAAAATTGATAAAGTCTACAATTCATGAGTTGCAAAATCGACGAGAATTTAAATATCGAAAACTGTGTGTGACACTTCACGCGTTGTCGATGTCGCAGTGATTGTGACGCGTAATCCAAACCGGTTGTCCGTGATACATTCCGAAGTTATACAGATGTACAAGTATGAAATGCGGATTTTTTTTCTAAAAAAAAAACACGTTAAATTCGGAAGAATGATAAAAAGTGCTTTATTCAAAGTATGCTCCATCGCTTATTATACATTTTTCCCATCTTTCGGGCAATTTGTGAATACCACGCCAGTAAAAATTTTCCCCTTTTGCTGTGAACCATTCATCGAGCCATTTTTTCACATCTTCGTACGAACCAAAGCGCTGCTCAGCAAGTGCGTGACCCATCGATGCAAACAAGTGGTAATCGGAAGGAGCCAAGTCTGGTGAGTAAGCCGCATGGGGTAGAACTTCCCAGCTGAGTGCTTCCAACGTGTCGCGAACCGGTTTTGCCGTATGTGATGGAGCATTGTCATGAAGAAAAATGACTTTGTGTTGCCTCTTTCGGTATTCTGGCCTTTTTTCAAGCAGCGAACGGTTCAAATCGGTCAATTGTTTTGGTAACTTTTAGTATTAACCGTTTCCCCAGGTTTTAACAGCTCATAATAGACCACGCCCCTCTGGTTCCACCAAACACAGAGCATCGTCTATCTGCCAAAAGCGATTCGATCTTGCGGTCGATGTGGATGGTGCGCCTGGGTCTACCCATGATTTTTTGCGCTTGGGATTCTCAAAATAAATCCACTTTTCATCCCCTGTAACTATACGATGCAAAAACGACTTCCTTTTGTACCGAGCGAGCAAAATGTCACATGTGTTTTTGCGCTTTTCCATTTGCCTGTCGTTCAACTCATGTGGTACCCATCTACCGGTCTACTGAATCTTTCCCATCTTTCGTAGCCGATTGGAAACAGCTTGTTGACTAACGCCCAATTGCTCGGCGAGTTGTTTTTGTGTTTGCGAATCATCTTCGTCCAACATTGCTTGCAATTCCACAGCTTCGTATTTTTTTCGAGGTTTTCCATGTTCCTTGTCTGCAACATCGAAGTCACCACTTTCGAAACAGCGAAACCATCGTTCACACGTATCTTGTGATGGAGCATGTTCACCATAAGCTTCTCGAAGTAATCGGTATGATTCAGCAGCAGTTTTCTTCAAATGAAAACAAAAAATTAATACTGTCCGCGAATGCTCTTTGTTCGGTATAAATTTCGACATATTGAACACAACAACACAACACTATGCACACACTTGTCCAATTTATCACTCGTGCGCGTCTAACACTTGTTGATGACACAACAAAATGACGCAGTGTCAAATCTTTATAGCACAAACTGCATTGGTGCACCATCTGTTGTCTGAAATCCGCATTTCATACTTGTACACCTGGTACATCAGATGGTGAAAACGTTTTATACTAAATCATACGCATAAAGAATGAACATGAAAACCAGACTATTTTTTTTTTGTTTCTTGAAAAGCAGCTTTTTGTTTCAATGAGGCTTTTTAATGATTTAATTTCAAATGAAAGCATTTAGGCGTGAACGTCGTACACATCGAGTCACGAAAGTCCATTCGACGAGGATCCGAGTACGAAATTCTTGTTGACGTGGAGTGCGACGACAAGGAAATGGAACAATTGATGAAGATTCTCAGCCGCGAAGTAGCAGCCATTAATCTTACCGAGTATGAAAAATCTGGCAGCGTTCCGCACACACCCTCCATCTCGGCTGCGCCCAGTTTCGGTAAGATCGAAATAATTTTTCGATTGATCGAAACGAATCAATTTTTTGTTTTATAATAGTACTCGTATGATCAAGGCGCTGATTCGGATTGCATGAAGTACAGCACTGTCTGAAAATCGTTCGCATGTTGAAGAGGAAGAAAACTTTTACAAGTTTTCACCAATTAATTCATACGAAACATTGTAAAATGAACGGATATTGGGAGAAGAGTCATTCACAGAGTATCATCGTCTACAATGACATACATTTTATTCTTCGAAGATTTCAGCGATGCCGATATGCCCTGGTTTCCAAGGAAAATCAGTGATCTCGATCAAGCCCAAATGGTTCTAATGTACGGATCAGATTTGAATGCTGATCACCCGGTAAGTTGTTCTCTTCAATCATAAATCCAATGGAACAATCGTTATGGCTTATTATAAATTCTTTCGACCACGTTAATAAATTAAGTGAAATAAGTATTAAGATTGAAAATGGATAAAAATGATAAATATTCGCATATTGAGTAAAAAAAAAATCTAAACGAATTTAAAAACTGGTAAACAAAGTACGTCTCGATAAATGATTATATAAATATATAATATCTTTTTAATCAATTAAAATTAATATCTTTCAAATTACGTAAAAAATCAAAGGATAAAATTCGGCACTTATTCACCGTAGCAATTTTCATGTTAGCTTCGTGTTCGCATTATTTCAGGGATTCAAGGATCCCGTGTACAGGAAACGACGACAGCAGTTTTCCGATATCGCGAACAATTACAAACAGTAAGTCCAATCATCGATTTTTTTCACGTAAATGAAAAGTATCCATATTAAATTAATTGAATCAACGACAACTTGAGAAAATCGTATCGCTTACAAACAAAAAACAGCACAAATCATCCTGTGAACTCATGTAATTTTTCATTATTTTTTTCAGTGGCCAGCCAATCCCGAAGATTCAATACACGCAGGAAGAAATCAAAACGTGGCGAGTGGATTAATTTTCTAAACAGAGAAATCCTCGTTCCCTAACCAACCCTAAAAATACATTCATTTTAACAAACAATACTTTCTAGCAAAAAAAATTCTCTTTGTTTCTACCGGTAATCCGAAATTAAGAAAAATCATAAATTAACGTTTTAAAATTATCGAACAAACTCACAATGTCATTGTTCAACTCAATAATTTTCATGAGTTTGAGTAAGGTTCGTTGCTAATCGAAAATTTTGGTACTTATAAATGTTTTTCGTGGAGGAAGAAATACGTATTTTTCAATTTACGAACCCAATCAGAGCTAACACTCGCGAGTTTTTCTTTGCTTTGTGTATGCGAGTTAACACACACAAAGCCAAGATGAAAAGAAAAAAGTATACTAAAGAGTATATATGGATCATTCCATGCCAAATCGACCTCTTTCCGGCCCGACCCCTTTCGATTTGGATGAAACTTTAATATGTTATTGTTTTCATCTTAAGACGCTAGTGTGATTTTTTTCAATTTTTTTTTACATAATCACAAATACGTAGTGAATTTTTGAAAAAGTCGCTCCTTTTTTTTTTAAATGCTCATAACTTTCTGAAAAATGGACCGATTAAGATCTTTTTTTTTGTTTGAAATTCTTCGTTTGAAAATGTTCTTTATAAAAAAAATTATTTGAAAAGTATTCAAACGCATCTTCGACATGATTTTTTAGTTTGTTTTTTTAACGTGATTTTTTCAAAGACTGCCACTTTTGATTTTTTATTTTTATTTTTGTAAAAAAAGTATGATAAATTGAGCAATTTTTGCCGCCAGACCCATCGCGGTAAGGTTTTTCTTGCTATTTTTTTTTAATTGAATTTTTTTTTTTTTTCCGAATATAACTATTTTCTATGATGAAATAATTTTAAATGGTTAATTATATCATACTCAATACTTTGTATATAATATTGACTCACTTAAAAAGTTTTCCAATTATGTTAAATTATTTTTAAAGGATTATTAAATGGGGAATGAAGTAAATAGGTATTCAATTAATTGTTTAATAGTAATTAATGATGAATTTATTCATCTCTCTGACATTTGAATAATTTACATAATTTGTGATTTCTTGAATTAGAGAAATTTTGAATAATAAGACCAACATTTGTGTCAGGTATCACACAGTGCAACTGCTGAGTTCCTGAAATGGTTTTGGATTTCGAAAATCGATTGCGGAGACCGTTCTCAGCAATATTGTAGTCTTCTGACGATGACAACAGTCAGTGCATATCAAACAAAAACGATTCAACTGAAACGTTTTTTTTTAACATTGACAGATGCTTGTCGTTTAATATTTTAGCGGTAAAACTAAATGAAATAGTACACTGCATATTTTTGGAAAACTATAGAACTTATTAATGGACATTATTGCACCATAGGAAACAGCTAGATGTGGAAAAAATTGAGAATTAAAATTTTTTAATTTAGAAAAATCTTAACACGATGGGTCTGACGGCAAAAAATGTTAAATTTATCATATTTTTTTACAAAGAAAAATCAAAAATCAAAAGTGGCAGTCTTTGAAAAAATCACGTTTTTTTTTCTTCAAAAAACTAAAAAAATCATGTCGAAGATGAGTTTGAATATTTTTCAAATATTTTTTTCATAAAGAACATTTCAAACCGAAGAATTAAAACAAAAATATCTTAATCGGTCCATTTTTCAGAAAGTTATGAGGATTAAAAAAAAAGGGCGATTTTTTCAAAAATTCATTACGTATTTGTGATTATGTAAAAAAATTTCAAAAAAATCACACAAGCCTTTTAAGATGAAAGCAATAACATATTAAAGTTTCATCCAAATCGAAAGGGGTTGGACCGAAAAATGATAGATTTGACGTGGAATGACCCATATATATCTTGTATTAGTCTACTCTTCAGTTCTTCCGGTTCTTCTCAATATCCGAAGGTAAACTATCTACGTAGTTACGAAGTGAAGGAGCACTCGCTCTTCGCCTCGTCGTGCTAAGCGACAGCTCTCGCGAATTCAATGCCTACCTTAATTGACCTGATTCAATTCGTTATTACTCGAGCAACAGGCGAGAAATCTTTGCTAAATCAATGAATCCTCGTAATATTTCAATTCATTGTCGACGCGTCTCCGAGAACCGTACCGAATAATGTTTATTGTTATATGAAAGCGGTTTCAATGGATCGTATACAAACACACACGCACACATACACACATAGATATATAATGTACTATGAATTTAAGTTCCTACCTATGCGAAGGAACAATTACAATTGGATCTCTGATAAAAATACTGTCAGTAACAAACCTTCGTAACATCCGTCTCAGGGGCATCGTTTTGCGCGAGCTACGTCAATTGTATCAGAAGCACGCCTGTATCGAGTATCTCGAAAATTGGCCCAAGCTGGTCAAATACTGTGGATACAGGTATCAGTTATTACTAATAATAAGCGATATTTCATTGTATTGCTTTCCCAGTTATTGTATTATTTTATTGTATTCTTTCGTGAGTGAGAATCGAAGACGAATTATAGTGTCAAATTCGAGCCACGAATACATCGTTGCGTACATGTTTAATTAATGGAATTGTGAAATTTCAGAGACGACAATATTCCACAATTGCAGGACGTATCGATCTTTTTGAAACGTGAGTATTTCCGGTAACATTTGTAATGTTAATTAAATCCCAGCTCGTCATGGATGAGACGTCTCTCTTCCAACAAATTCATTTTTTTTCTCATCTATCCACTATCCATTATCATCTTTCAACGAAACCCACGATTTTATTATATTTGAACATTTTCGTCATAAGTTGATTAAAAAAACGAATATATTAGATGAAGTAAAAAGTTCTCAGCATTTTTTCGCTTTATTTCGACGATGAAATTAACATAGTTAGGATTATCCGATTTAGATCAAATATGCGCGGTTTTGTTCGATAACTTTTGTCCATTTTGAAGGCAATTTCATAATTCCGCGATTGAAGAAGTCCTCGTCCCTATTGGCAAAAAACTTGACCAGCTCATTTTCACAAGCCTCTCTTGAGGCCAGTTTTGTACCATCAAGAAAATTTTGCAAATGCTTGAAAAGGTGATAATCGCTTGGTGCCAGGTCTGGACTATGCGGCGGGTGCAATAGAACCTCCCATCCAAGCTCTCGGAGCTTCTGGCGCGTCGTTGAAGATGTGTGCGGCCTGGCATTGTCTTGATGGAACACAACACCCTTCCTATTGGCCAATTCTGGCCGCTTCTATTCGATCGCCTGCTTCAATCTGGTCAGTTGTTGACAGTAGAGGTCCGAATTGAGTGTTTGGCCCGATGGGAGCAGCTCATAGTGGATGATTCCCTTTAAATCCCACCAAACACACAGCAAAACCTTCTTGGCCGTTAATCCGGGCTTGGCGATCGTTTGGGCCGGCTCACCGCGATTGGGCCACGATCTTTTTCGGCTGTTGTTCTCGAATGTGACCCATTTTTCATCGCCAGTCACCATCCGCTTCAAAAATGGGTCGATTTCGTTACGTTTCAGCAAAGAATCGCAGGCATCAATTCATTCCAAAAGGTTCTTTTGCGTCAATTCGTGTGGCATCAATACATCGAGCTTCTTCTTGAGACCAGCCTTATGTAAATGGTTCCAAACGGTTTTCTGGCTAATCTTCAGTCTCTGGGCACTGGAATAAGTGCTCACATGCCGGTCCGACTCGACGATTTCCATGATTTTATCGACATTTTCGACGATTGGCCTACCAGAGCGTGCCTCATCTTCGACGTCCATATTACCAGAACGGAATCGTTGGAACCACCCGTTTGCTGTTGTATTCGATACTCTATTGGGTCCATAAACAGCACAAATTTTTTTGCCCGCCTGCTCCGCCTTTTTACCTTGCTCACTAAAGACATCTAGCGGAAAACGCTCAGAACTTTTTACTTCACCCAATACATCTATGTTTAGATAGTAAAAAAGATATTTTTCAATTCATTATCTAAACGGCTCAATTCTGTTTATTTCTCGCTATCGAAATTTCACATTATTATTGTTTTTCTTCCAGGGATGACCGGTTTTCAGCTGCGACCGGTCGCAGGATATCTCGCACCGCGGGATTTTCTAGCGGGACTTGCATTTCGGGTTTTTCATTGCACTCAGTACATACGGCACTCGTCAGATCCATTTTACACGCCCGAACCGTGAGTGCGCCCGAAACGAAAGAAAGAAAAAAAGAATCATCTTATCTCGCCTACCTTTTCGTTCGTTTTGAAAATTATACTTAATCGAGGGATGTTTTTTTTTAAGGGACTGTTGTCACGAACTGTTGGGACATATGCCACTTCTGGCGAATCCAAGTTTCGCCCAATTCTCGCAGGAACTCGGGCTTGCTTCGCTCGGCGCTTTGGATGATGACATTAATAAGCTTGCCACGGTTCGTACAAAAATTGATACGAAAATTCAATGAAATCATACCAACATTAAAACATTCATGTAAAAATGAAATTTAATAAAATAACGAATGGACGCTGTCATAGCTATGTGAAATGCATTTTATTCGATTGATCATCAAAACGCCAATTAAAACGGGACAATTGTTCGATTATTATCCTTGTAGCTGTACTTCTTCACCGTCGAATTTGGGCTCTGCAAACAAAACGGTTCTTTACGCGTTTACGGTGCTGGATTATTGTCCTCGGTTGCCGAATTGAAACACGCGATCAATGCTACCGAAAAAATTTTCCGATTCGACCCGGAGATTACCTGCAAACAGGAATGCATCATCACCGCCTACCAGAATGCTTATTACTATACCGAGAGCATTGAAGAGGCCAAGGAAAAAATGAGGTACGACATATCTCGCTACATACATTTTAAATAAGATTTTTCATTCGTTTATTTATTGCAAAGAAATTGCATTGCCCAAGAATTATGAGAATTTGAAAGTGTCTTTTTTCACATTATATTCATAAAAAAATCCAACTACCCTTATTAACAACTTCAGAAGAAACAATTTGCTTCTTCTCAGCGTCTTCCTGCTCCATTTAATTTATGAGCACACATTCTTTGTGCTCACAGTCTGGGTAGCTGTAGCTTTAAGCGTTACCCACAATTCAAGATGAAAAAAAATATATATATATATTTTTTATTGTCCAGACTATAATTTATAGAGACTGAGTCTCTATGAATAAAAAAAAATTACCACAAAATACCAAAGCTGAAAAATAGTTTAATGTGAACGTCCATACGTAAGATTACAATCTTACATGCGAACGTTCACGCTCCGGGTGACGTAATTTTTTGGTTATTTAGCATCAAGATAAACCATTTCTAACAACAGAATAACGTAAATTAAAACCTTTGTAAACATTTAGAAAAAAAACGCCATCTTCCACATCGAATTTTCTTAACCTTTTAAATATTTTTATTCTTTTTAATCATTTTAATCTAATAAAAGATTACGACTCTTTCATTATAATCAATAATGTTATACTTTTTCACGTTGATAGTGACACAACATTTTTTTTTTCTTTTTCAAGCAATAAAAGTATCAAAATGCATAATTTTGTTACCTTTAATTATAACACTTTATTAAAATTTAGCATCTATAGAATAAATATATACCTCGAATGTTATCAGGAGAAATTCTTTTTTAGTATAATTTCCGGAGACCTTATCAATATATATATATATATATATATATATATATTCTCAAAGTCTAAAGAATAATTAAAACGAGATAAAACTTTGATGGTCATTTTTAAATTATCGCGAAACTATCGTTCTCTCGATTTGACGGAAAATAACAATAATTTTATTTCTCATTACTCTTCGCACAAAAATAACAATACAATCCATTTTATTCATTTCAGAGATATCTATTTTATTTATTTTGAAAAGTTCATTTTTGAGAACATTTCCAAGGCTTATTTTCTTCAGTGGCAATTCATACGGAAAATAGACACTCCCCACCATTTTACTACGCAAAAAAAAAACGCCTAAAACGTTGATACGCAAGAAAAAGAGTATTAAACAAAACGTTAATTTTTGGCATCGCAGGGCATTCGCCAATCAAATCCAGCGTCCGTTCGGCTTGCGTTACAACCCTTACACCCAATCGGTTGAAGTCTTGACCAACGCCCAAAAGATCACGGCAGTCGTTAGCGAGTTGCGGGGCGATCTGTGCATCGTATCGAACGCATTGCGGAAGATTCACAAGCAGGACGACACTGTCGACGTCGAGAGCATAACGAATCTTCTCACCCAGGGAATAGACCTTACCCAGGACACCTCGCCTTCAGGAAGCGACGAGGACAAAAGTCCTAATAATGGAGAATGCAAGGATATCGAAAACAGGCCCAACATGGATTAATGTTTACGTATCAGCTGTACGTTAAAACTAATTAACATTAGTTAATTAGACTAATGTAAAACGTACCAGCAGTATGTTAATAATTAATGTATACGTAATTACGTAAATATATTTCACGCTGCAAATTTTCTTCCGTTAAAATGCTCTAAAAGTACAAAACTAACATCAAGAATGCTTATTATACTAATTATTAATAATATTTTTGATAAGTCATGATAGTAATAATAAAAATAATGATGAGCATGAGCTGATGATTATAGAAGTGGATAGAAGGAATAGCAATTATTGTTATAATGATTATAATTATCAGCATAATTACTGTTATGCTCTTATCAGCGTAATTATAGTTATTGATGGCCATCAATAACGAAAGAGGTAGTTGAAAGAGAAGCGAAGATTTTCTGTGAAACTAATTCCTTGACTTTCGTTTTTTTCTCAACGTTCGAGCGCCAGTAAACAATTATAAGAAATACTTGTTAACCCTTCCTTGACACACTTAAATCTGCTTATCATTAGCTGCCCTTCGGTCGCTATTCATTTTAGAAAAATCAGGAATTACTATATGAACCTTCCTCAATATGTGGAAAAAAAATTTTTGAAAAATATCACATTATGATCACCAAATTCTGGCTAGCGAAATTGGACGCCGAAAAATGTGCCCGAGTCAAAATGACCCAGTGTGCCAAGGAAGGGTTAATTGGTGATTTGACCAATTCAATTATTACCATTTTTGTTATTATCATCGTGCTCATCATTATTTTTATTTTTCCTCATAAAAAATAGTATTGATGATAATTATAATAAGCATTGTCGTTGTTAATGTTGTGCTTTTAGAGCAGTGGCTTCTAACCTTTTTATGATCAGGGACCGCTTAAAGGTTTTTGTTTATAGCAGGAACCACAAGTTTCACGAATAATAAATTAATCTTGAAATAAACTTTAATAAAACTTTCAACATATTCTTTAAACATAATATTGACATGCACTGAGAATGGGCGCAGCTTTAATATGATAAGAACATAATGGTTAGAAAATTAAATATGGCTTTCAGCAATGTGACTTTTCAGCTTGCGTCTCCTTCACAAGTTGTGCAATCCTGGAGCTAATATTATTGCTCAAAGCTACAAGCACATCATCACTTATTTTCATTTGATTCCGGGACTTGTTCTCAATTACACGCAAACCCGAGAATTCTTATTCGCATAAATAAATTGTGGAGAAAAGCATTAGCTAGCGCAAGGTAATTTCACGAATAATAGTATAAAAAATCGCCTTTTTACAGAAAAAAAAATTAACCTTTGGACAAAAATTTTAACATTTACGCCGTAAATTTTGAAAGAAATGGACTTTTTAATTAAACGTTTCGCGGAACATATTTTTTAGCTCTCGCGAAGCACCGGTTGTGAACTAATGTTTTGGAGTATTTTAACGAAAGAAAAATTGTAGCGTGAAATACTTTAGGTCGAAAGACCAACATATTTGTCATTCAATGTATCGTGTCAAATACAGAATGTAAATGTCCGAGTGCACTTCCTTACCCAACACGTTGCCATTGACGAAAAAAATACGTTCTGGAAAAAAAACTGGCGATTTCAACAGATGGTAAAAGGGGAACAAGAGATTGTCGACGAGAACGAGATGAGTCAGAAATTGAGAGCTTTATTTGTTTTCAGTATAGTTTAACATTTATTAGATATCCATACATTCAATGCTTTGCGTCTTACAATATATTGATTTACCCACTACATACGTCACCTACACAGTCAAGGGATCTCGAGAACGTAAAAGCAAAGGAATATTCGAAATAAATAACAATACGCCAGAATTATATTTCTCAATGCTTTCCCCGCAGAGTTCGAAGAATTATATTTCTCATTGATTTTCTTTCACCTACTGACATTATTATTTTTTAGTTACGTGCGAAATGTTACGTCTTTACCCGATTTTACAAAATATATATATGTATATTCAATTATACTCTATATATATTCTTTTATTTGCGGACTCTCGAGACAACGTATTCGGCTGCGATTGTTCACTTTGTACGCGTCTTCGGACTATTAGGGATCGTTCGAATTGAGAATCTTCCGAAGGGATGATTCGTATTTTTATTTTATTTTTTAAAAGTTTTTCCAAAAATCCCTTCACACCTCTATACTTCGAGCAATATGTATTTACTTTTATTTATAATTTACGTTTGGACACTTTTTCTCATCGGATGAATTGTCTCGCGCGTACATTTATTTATCAGTGGAAGGAAGAATTTTTTTTTTATAGGCTCGATTCTTTTTATCGACTGGCTCCGTTTTTCCAAGCGTTTGATTGCTCCGGGATTCACCGGTTTTTCATCGACAGAAATCGTCTGATGCGGAAGAAAAGTTGTTCGATAAATTCGCAAGGATGATTGTACCACAATGGATTTTTTTTACTTCCTTTCTTTCAACGAAAACATATGGTTTTTCTTAGCCAACCAGCTCACAGACATTCAAGAGGGTGACCTCTTCGACCGTTGGAATATCGCCCTTTTTTCATGAGCCTTACGAATTGATTGTCGATGATTGTCAAAGAGGCTGCTATTCCTTTATTCCGCTTTTAATCACGCACAAATGTTGCTTCCATTTACTATGCGTTTTTTTTTCTCGTAAGACGTCCAAGGTTGCTCCATAAATTCATTGCAACGCTTGCAAGTGTTGCATTCGCGGGATCTCTTAAATTTTAAGGACACTTAATTTTATAGTCATCAAAAGAGGATCATACTTCAGTACCACCACGTGAATCGTTACCGTTTCGTGTCGTTTCTTTTTTTGGACGCTCGAATTCTCAAAATGTTATTGCATACAGCGCGCGTGTACACGTATTGATAAATACATCATGTACGGAAGTGGGAGTGATCGACTTCGTGCTCTACTCCTCGAACTTCTTCGAGTGGATTTTTTTTTGTCGATACTCCGTAGAGTTCTTAATTTTGACTTGTTCTTTGATCTACTACGTTGACTCTTCTTTATTTACTGGCCCATCTTCGCATTACTCGCTCGATTAGTTTTATTAGATTTTCCGTTTACTTCTCCGTCCATAAAATTAATATCTCGCGATTTGGAACCTTGAACGCACAATTAATTGCTCACAAGGATGCTAAGAGTATCACGAGTCCAAATTTGCTGGTTTCAAATATTACAGTTAACTTTTTGGGTTTTTTTATTCTATCGTTGAAAAAAAAAAAAAAACTGTGACGCAGACAGTTCGTCATTTACCCAAGTGGAAGAAATAAAATACATTACTCATGGCGAAATCTTCCAAATTTTTACCAACTTTACGCCGATGTATATATATACAGGGTGGACCACGCAACGTGTGCACCTCTTTTACGACCAAAATATGCGTTGCACAAAAAAATGTTTTATACAAAAGTTACATGGTTTATAAGGCTACACTATGTGGTGTATTTATTTTTTTTATAGGTGGAGGCGCTTCGAAGATTTGAAGGTCAACTTTATTTTTTCAAATGGAATGCTATATTTTTTTATAGCGTAATATGATAGAGTATCGAATTCTGAGTAAAAAAATATAGACCTTTATTAGCCCTAGAGTTAATAGCTAACGAGTAATTTCACTTTATTACTTTAAAATTTTCTTCACGTAATATCAAGTTGGAGATTCATTCATTCATTTTCACTTTTATCTTTCTGATAATAATCACGCACAATCACCGAAGGATACTTTAATACTGGATTACAATCATTGAGAAGATTGTGAATCATGATAAGTGTGTGTGATGTGGTAAATGTGTTCATATTGATAAACACTGTGACGTAAACACTGCCATTCAGAAATTTGTAGTAGATTTGAATCTCCAACTTGATATTACGTGAAGAAAATTTTAAAGTAATAAAGTGAAATTACTCGTTAGCTATTAACTCTAGGGCTAATAAAGGTCTATACTTTTTTACGCAGAATTCGATACTCTATCATATTACGCTATAAAAAATATAGCATTCCATTTGAAAAAATAAAGTTGACCTTCAAATCTTCGAAGCGCCTCCACCTATAAAAAAAATAAATGCACCACATAGTGTAGCCTTATAAACCATGTAAATTTTGTATAAAACATTTTTTTGTGCAACGCATATTTTGGTCGTAAAAGAGGTGCACACGTTGCGTGGTCCACCCTGTATATATATTCATATATGTATATATGTATGTTTCCATTGGGCTGATTAACAACTAATAATGCATTGTGTTAACAGGAATAGTATGTGGATGTAGAAGATTCGCCTTTGCACATGTATAATAATGATGATAATTCAGCATAAAAATTCGTCTAGAACGTTCAACAACGATGGATTTCATCTACGATATGGGTAGATAGGCTCTTTCTTCGAAAGTCATTTCTTTAATCCATTTATCACGTCCATAATTGCCGACACGGGATGCAAAGTTTTATCGCGAAATAGAAGCGCAAGAAAAGGAGCATCGTCGTTCGTGTTTATTGACAACCCGTTATATAAATAAATAAATATATATATATATACGAAGATATTCGATTGTTCATCTGCAACAAGCACTTCGAATTAAATAGTTTCGATAAATTTATTCCTACGACTAGATAGACGTGCAAGGCCATTTTTGAGGGTTATAAGTTAATTGACAAATATCATTCTCGTCGGATATTTCAACCTACTGTCAAAAATTGTGGTACTCTCAACACGTTATTTTGTTGACACTTCACACGGGATATCTTCGGAAAATACAATTATTCGTGAGTCTCAGTTGCTTGTGGTCGAACGAAAATAAAAGTTACGATCAGTGGCTGCTTCCAGCAGGTACATTGACAAAAAAAAATCATTTTAGGCAACACTTCGGTGGGGGATGGTCTCGAAAAAAAAGTGCAAATAATAATCTAACAAGTACGGAATAAAAGAAAGTGCAATCGAACAGTAAAAGTTTGCAAGAGCATACGAAGGTACGTTGAAAATAAAAAAATAAGATTGTGTTCAAAGTAATAATCGAAACAGTACACGTATTCATTGCTTTCCTATAGCCCTCAAAAACATCCCTTAACGAACGTACACAAATATTTTACACACCCTTCTTTTTTCCCCATTTCAACACGCATTCTCTAGCAATACGTATTTACGTATAATCTGGTAGATAAATAAATATCGATCTCTATGTGCTGCAGGTACAAAAAGCCATGCGTATATGCGTGTCCTTGCGGACATTTGTTAGATTGCCAAGATTCTGAAGGCTATCGAAGGATCTCCATGTAGGCCAGCAATCATCGAACTCGCTTTAAAATTTCAGGTGCAACGTCATCGCTGATTACGCACGATGCGCATATAATTATTTCTATCTTGCATCTTGCCTTCGTTTCATTTTTTTTTCTTTTTATACGCGTGTTCGAGATTCGAGAATCGCAGCGATACATCGTACGCACGTGCGTTTATACCGATCCTTCATCTTTTTTCTCCTTTTTCCTCCCGTTTTCATTAAGAAGAGAGATCGAGATAGTATCACAGAAAAGAGAAATGTAATTATAGAATATATGTATATATGTGTGTGTGTGTGTGTGTGAACTGAAATAAATTTACTACAATTTTTAAATTGAGATATGAATAACTAATTATGCTACACGTAATACCAAAAGTTTGAATATATATATCTACAATAGATAACGATAAAAAAAAATCACTGTTAAAAGATTAATTTGACGAACAAATCTTTTCTCTCGTAAAATCTCAAGAGTTAATTTTTTTTTCTTCCCAAATAAAATTTATACACGAGCTTAAAAAATGTTCACTACGTCGTTTTTTTTTTTCTCATGACGAGACTGAATATTCGTGAAGAAATTTATCACTTAGAGTCCACGATGAAAAACAGCGAAAAAAGACTTTTCGCTGGTAAAAAAGTTCTATGACTTAAGAATTAGTGATTGTGTTTATGCGGTTTGGATTAAAAGTACAAGAATTGACGATCATACACCACTTTAGACACGACATAATTGTAATTGATTGATTGACCAATTATTTTCATAATTCATCAATGATAATGATGATAATAATAATAATAATAATAATGATAAGCTTGGCCACTGGCGTGAAGAAGAAGAACGACCAGAGATATCGTGCATTTTAATATAGGCCGTTCCAAGTCGAAGGTACACGAGAGTTCATTTCGTAATTTCTTATTTTTTTTAAAGCTTATCTCTTCTTCTATTATTACTATCGTTAGACCTATTAGCTTTTCATTGTTTTATACAATTAATGCCATATCCTCGACTCGTGCAGGCACAGCTATGCTGGCGGGGAAAAAAATATTAGATCTCGCAACGAGATCGAGGATATCTATATATATATAATTATTCATAAATGATTATCTGTTTTGTTTTGTTCTTTTTTTTCAGTTTCTTCACTCCCGTCGAGTTTTCGTTACTTAAACGTTACCGTTAAATAAATCAATTTTGCGATTATTCGTCCGCTCGATGAGCACAAGCCAGCTTGTATTGTGCTCGTTTTTTTTTCTCTGCTTGTGCGCCCGATAAACGAGACTGATTGGTTTTAAATACAAGTCTCGCAAGGATCGTTCGTCCTCGCGTTATTTGTTCGATCCCTTCGCTCCGTAATTTTGCGTAACGCGTAATTATTTTTTAACAAAGAATACTCGACCTCCAGATTTTCCATTGACACGAAAAATAGAAACGTTCAATATTTTTTTTTTTTTTGGTTAGCCACTTTTTTCGGGATATTCGTCAACAAATGCATCTCGGTAGTATAAAAATGTCGATTAAATTGTAAGCATTATACGTGCACAAAATTTTGGACAGATTACGAGGAAATATTGTCACGTAATTTTCGTCCGGCGAAATTAATTTCGAAAATAATGACGCGGTGATGCGCGGTCATTGAAAGTGTCGAAAATACATTTGGAAAAAAAGTTCATCAGAATAAAAAGTTTGGGTTACAGTGGTCTCGAAACGTGTGAGAGGCGAAGGGATCTTTTAGGCTGAGCAGCTCCTGATAGGTCAACGCACGGAGAGAGCACGACAAATTTCAAGAATTGTCCCCTCGATCTACTTTTTTTTTTAATACTTTGTCTACTTATTGGCACACAAATTTCATTACGTCTCGTCTCACATTGGAGATCCTTTGCTCGCTCATTCTCACGCACGCATAAAAAGATTTCCTCTGCTCGTATTTATCCGTCTTTCTTTTATACTCATTTCACTTATATACTTTCACTTTGTTTTTTGAGTCAGTCATCCAAAGTGGAGTGATTGGTTATTTATTAATTATTATTTCCTCCACCATTCTCTTTTTTCATCTCTCTCTCCCCCTCTCTCGCCCCCCCCCCCCCCCCCTCTCGCTCTCTCTCTCTCCCTCGTCCTGTTTCTTTTTCCTTTGCCTACGTTTATCTCGTTAATTGAACGTTATTATTTTTTTATATTATACGACATTTTGGGCTACTTGAGAAACATTTATTGCGTCCGATTTGTCGTTAATTGAGTCAACTCGTTTACAATAATTGCTTGACGTAATATCGCGTAAATCGACTCTACAGCCAGCTGTTAGGATCGATTTACCCTTCGTATATGTGACGACCGTCTCACAATTCACCGCCGCGTTTTCTTCATTGTAGGATAGTAACGAAGTAGGCGCTGACAACGACGATGATGATGATCCCGATGTTGATGATGATGATGATGATCTCGATGTTGATGATGATGATGATGATGATATTGATCCTGATGGCGGCACTGCCGGTTCATCGATTGTCAAGTCTCGTCTCAACGACGATGATTGCAAAATAATTTGATCCCCCTTCTCGTAAGTACAATCGTAATTTCGACATTTCATTATCGTGCTTACGAGGCACTTCATCGACATCAAAACGCTCGTCTCATCCGAGCCTTTCTTCGTGCCGGGCTGCTTACGAACGCCCGGAAAACAATTGGCACTGCAACAAAACCCCACAAAAAAACCAAACACCCACAAATCGACGTATTTTTGTTTGTTGTTTTTCGAAAAATCGTAAATACGTTTGGAAATAACAAAATCGGTAAAGACAAAATATGCAATCGTCGGTTGTCCTTCTGTTTTTTTTTCAGGAGAAAATAAAAAAAGCGAAAAACAGAGCGCTGATTTTTTTTGCAGGTGTCTCGAAAATACCGAACAACGTCGCCGAAGTAATCGAGAGATTCAATTCACTCATAAATATCGTCGGCAGAGGGTGACGTTTTTATTTTTTCCACGATTTTTCGTACCAGTGTCCCGAAGTCAATAACTCGGTTTTTTCAATCCACCACCTTGCAGGTAGGATTACTAAGCGAGTGCAAACGTGAGAGAGCGTTAAGTATAGGCAGACAAGCAGGAAGTACACATTCTTTTTTTTCAAGGATTCGCTAAAGGGATCGTCGCAGTGTAAAATTTTCAAAAAGTCGATTTTTTTGTTGTTGCATTATCCGATAGTATAGACCGTTATAAACACGCTGTTCAACACGCTGATTGATCGTAAGTAGGCAATTTACATGAAAATTCCACACTCGAAACGTTAAACGCGTTTTTCTCGAAATGTCGTTTTTTCAAAACGGTGTACACTTTCAAAGGAAGAGTTTTCAAGCTATCCGTCTAAAATATTGATACAAAATTCTTCGCGCCATTCTTTATCTTGTTATGGAAGCGTTTTTTTTATCTTCATATTTTTTTTAACGAAAAACTGTCGAAAAAATAGGCTAAACTCGATACTTTTTCTCGAACCGCCGCCATTTTGTCAATTTTAGTTTAAACAAAAACCTCCATAGCAAGACAGCGGCTTCTATACTGATTAATAATCTTTTTACAAATTTAGTTTCAGATCATATTTACGGCCACAACCCTGTACACCGTGAGGACTCCTTTGTTTTTCTAAGAAATTTTCAGCCGTTAAAAAAATATAAAAAAATAGAAATAAACGTTTAAAAATGTATTTTCTTTTCTTCATGAGTGCTTGAATTTGACATAAAAAAATCAGACTGATAAGCGTATTTTAACCATCGAAAAAAAAATCACGAAAGTCAGCTATTTTTCGAGCCGTTACACTGTGATGATCCCTAAATTCCATGTCAAAGATTCGAAAAGGAAGTTCTCAGGATGGGCACAAGCATAACTTCTAATTTCAATTCTCGACTGGCAAACTACTTCGAACCAGCTCCAAGTTGAATTGGACCCGAGCTAAAAATTGAGATGAAAATTAGCACGAAAATTTTAATCCAAGCTCTTTTTTTTGCGGAATAAAGTCGGGATAAATCAGGCGGGCGATGAGATATAAAGGTGGTCAGAGAGGAGCATAGAGATCCTTACACTGTAACCAAGGGTCAGTGGGAAGGCTGTCCCGATGGCTGGAATGATGGAGAGAGTGTTGGTGGTGATGGTCCATTCAGGTTGAGGCAGATGGGGGGTAGTGGTCTTACCATGCCGGTGCCGAGATGCTGTAGTAGGCCGGGTCCTTGCTGCGACGAGGTTGACGACACGGATGGACGCCTCGAACCGCGTATACTGGTAAGACTCGTGCTCAGTAGATACGGCACGCTGCTGCTCGTTATCGGCAATCCACCACCCTGGAAAAATATCTCGTCAGCCCCAGATACCACTTGTCTTTTGTTTTTCTTTCGTCCCGTATACGAATTTGCCGTTTCATTTCCTCTAAAACGGTCAATTTCTATTAGATGAAATAAAAAGTTCTGAGCGTTTTTTTCATTTTATTTCGACGATGAAATTAACATAGGATTATCCGATTTAGATCAAATATGCGCCGTTTTGTTCGATAACTTTTGTCCATTTTGAAGGCAAATTCATAATTCCGCGATTGAAGAAGTCCCCGTCCCTATTGGTAAAAAAACTTGACCAGCTCATTTTCACAAGCCTCTCTTGAGGCCAGTTTTGGACCATCAAGGAAATTTTGCAAATGCTTGAAAAGGTGATAATCGCTTGGTGCCAGGTCTGGACTATACGGCGGGTGCGATACAACCTCCGATCCAAGCTCTCGGAGCTTCTGGCGCGTCATTAAAGATGTGTGCGGCCTGACGTTGTCTTGATGGAACACAACACCCTTCCTATTGGCCAATTCTGGCCGCTCCTGGTCGATCGCCTGCTTCAATCTGGTCCGTTGTTGACAGTAGAGGTCCGAATTGAGTGTTTGGCCCGATGGGAGCAACTCATAGTGGATGATTCCCTTCCAATCCCACCAAACACCCAGCAAAACCTTCTTGGCCGTTAATCCGGGCTTGGCGATCGTTTGGGCCGGCTCACCGCGATTGGACCATGATCTTGTTCGGGTGTTGTTCTCGTATGTGACCCATTTTTCATCGCCAGTCACTATCCGCTTCAAAAATGGGTCGATTGCGTTACGTTCCAGCAAAGAATCGCAGCCATCAATTCGGTCCAAAAGGTTCGTTTGCGTCCATTCGTGTGGCACCCATACATCGAGCTTCTTCTTGACACCAGCCTTATACAAATGGTTCCAAACGGTTTTCTGGCCAATCTTCAGTTCCTGGGCAATGGAATAAGTGCTCACATGCCTGTCCGACTCGACGATTTCCATGATTTTATCGACATTTTCGACGATTGGCCTACCAGAGCGTGCCTCATCTTCGACGTCCATATTACCAGAATGGAATCGTTGGAACCACCGCTTTGCTGTTGCATTCGATACTGTATTGGGTCCATAAATAGCACCAATTTTTTTGGCCGCCTGCTCCGCCTTTTCACGTTGGTCGTAGTGGTACTGAAGAATGTATCGAATTTTCTCTTTTTTTACCTCTATTTTGTAATGCTGTAACACACAACTGGCTTCACCAAACACAAAACTGTCAAAGAACTTTTTTGAAGCGTAATGTCACCGTTAAATCGCCGTATAGTATGACCCGATGCGATGTATACATCGTGAGATGTATGACTCATTAAAGACATCTAGCGGAAAACGCTCAAAACTTTTTACTTCACCCAATATATATGTAATAGAAATATAAAAAATCTGCCGCGTCTCTAGATACATTTTCTACCGATGAACGCGCCGAACGCTTGCAGCGTTGCCAGATCGCCGGCTCTAGTCTGCTCCGGTCGCTTCGCGGCGCTAGCGTCGCTAGACGTTGCTTAATTTAAATCGCTATATCTCTGAAACTAGACGGTCAAAATTCATGATTTTCTTTTACCCACTTCGTCATATGTTCCTCTGTAATTGAGAATTAAAAAAAAATTTGTAGAAAAGTTTCGAAGTTATTACGTGAAATGTGAAATTTTCTACTGGTCCCCATAAGAACACGTGTAAAACCGTGCAAACTTTGATTGCCAATATCTCGAATATACAACAGTGAATCTCTTTGACATTTTTCAGGTGATCACTTACTAGTGTCCTGAATAGGCCCTCAAACTGAATTTAAAAAAGTCTATAGAAAAATGCCTTGGCAAGACTACTACCTTAAGAAAAACGTCGTTTTTTTTTTGTTGCAGATCAACTAAGTGGCCGAAATCAAGTACACCATTGAGCTCCTCCATGGTCAAAGGCCCTTCACGAGATAGTTTATAACTTCTCTAATTGGTAATATTTTAAAATGAAATTTGGTACACAACTTTGTTAATGTACATATAAATAAATATCCAAACGATTTTTCAATCATCTTACTCATTCCTTCAAAATGAATTTTTTTTAACCCTGTTTTTTGGATCATCACAGTAGCATAACCCCTTAAAAATCGTCAAATGTATATGGTAACTCGTTTTTCGAGTTTAGCCGACATAATTTTTAATTTTCGGGCAATACTCAGTAATATTCGTAATCAGCAGAAAATTTGCCATCGACTAGACTCGTGAAAAGTTGTAAAAGTCGAAGAAAAAAGAAATACAAGTTCGACCCATTTGGCCAATGCTGTCGCTTGATAATTGCAAAAAAAAATTATTATTGTTGAATATTGGAGCGCACTTGTTGCATTACCGTTGGAGGCGACAGATTGATATTCGATCCCCGTCGTTCCTGGGGTCCTGTGCTCGAGTGCCGTCGTATAGGCAACCCACCCGAGGGTGTTCCACCCGGCGAGCTCACACAGGATGAGGCGATCTGTATTTTCGGTGTCATAAGCGTATTGTCGGACAAGCGACGTGTCGGGAATGCATTCGAGACCCTTAAGAAACTCCCGTCGTTCGTCGACGACGAATTTCCAAACCAGAGTCCACCAAAAAATCCTGAGGTTTTCGTCGTCAAATCGAGTACAATGAATAGAGCGTTGACAACGATTGTTCAATCAGTTCGAACATGCAAACGAGATGGATGTCCGAATTGTAATGATTTCGGCTCGTTTTGGATCCTCGATGCGATCCGATTTTTTGTCAAATAAAAGAAATATAGATTCTTCAATAAAAGGGTACATGCCGGTTATGCATGTAAAAACTGTCCCCAATGCGTTTTCTCTCGATACTTGAGAAATCGTTTTGATACTAAGAAAAAAAAATTCTAGCAAATTATTTAGGTCTTTATCTTGAAAATTTTACGTGTTATGAAAGAAAAAAAATGTTATTTTCGGTTTTTATTTATTTTTCATTAGTAAAAATAAAAATTGACGAATGGTTATTTTTTTCCATGCACTAATGGACAAAATACATCAGAAATTTGTTTTTGTTTTCCGATTCTACAATGAAGACTGCATTTTTTGAAAAATAAATAAAATTAAAGTAATTTTTTGAAGTATGTTTCTTTAGACATGCAGTCACGAAATTTTGACAGAAGACGTCTCTTATACCTCTTTATACTCACGAATTTGTTCAATTCTTTGAAATTTGCGATACATAGTGAAATTTGTTGGTATTTTTTGCTTTTCAATTTATTGGTTCCGGAAAATGAACGACAATTCTCATATCTAGTTTCCAGACATTGAATTTTTCGTTGTAAATCGTGCGGGCCATCCATCTCGCGAATTTTCAATCGATTATTCATATACAAATATAAATTTGTATAAGAATAAGAAGAAAAAAATATAAAGATATTACTTTCTCTAGACTAACGAGCAAGTGACTAAAATTTGTTTTCACTACTAATCTCACCCCCGACAGAGTTCTTCCTACTATTCATGTTCTCGGCGGAGTTTGCCAGCGACATGGAACCTGCGTTCGAACGAGAGTGCCATTGAGCTTGTGGGACAAAGAGAGACGTTTCGAAAGAAAACATAAGTGTTCAACTACGTATGCATGGCGTGAGTAAATTGGGGGTGGGTAACTTTCTACGCTCTCTTATCTTCGCAGCAGCAGCGAATAATTCTTCTTTCATTTTTTTTTTCTTTCTTTTTCCATTGCTTCTCCCACGAAAGCGTAAGAGCGAAATGAAGAAAGAACAGACGTTTTTTTTTCAGTGAAAAAAAATATAAAAAAAAGAAAGCCAAAAGTGAAGATATTCAACTACGTGTTCAACTACGGGGACTACGTCTCTACGGCGTTTCCTCGTACCAATTGAGTTCTTTCGGGCCATATCCTCGGCCGACGAGGTCTTTCTCTGCTCGATACGAAGACCCGGTATGTTGAAGTGCACGTTTTCCGTGCTGTAACGGTGCCGCGATTGTCGTCTCTCCGGGCTCGGCAGCGAGAGATTCTCCAGCTTTAATTTGCTCCCACGATTCCTGTTTTGCATTCATTCATTTTTCATTAAACGCCACTTCGGATATTCCGAATCTCCAAAAATCCCTTTTTGAAAGTTGCGGTCTGTTTGTTTGTTTTTTTTCTTTCTCCTTTTTTCAAACTATTCGCGCCATTTCGTTTCAACGAAGAACGCGCGAAATACTAATTACCACGAGACTACATATACAGAGAGTGCCCCGTTTTAATTGCACACTTCAAGTAAAGTCTTCGTCATCGAATGTCCTGGAAGGCTTTTTGTAGGAGACATTTGTTTTTTTTTATTTGACTTCCTTTTCTCGGTTTATTTGGGTCGTGCAATTAAAATGGGACCTGCACACACATATTGATAGTTAGATTTAACCAATTTAAAATATAAAAACAAATTCCATGAAACTGTTGAATGAACCTTTCTATGCGTGTCAGCATTTCCTGGAGGACCTCGATCAGCAGGGTGAACTGATCGATGTTTAGGGACGGATTCACGGTGACCGGAAGTAGTAACGGCATGACTTTGGTCGCCATCAAATTTATCGTCAGCCCGTACTTTTTGTTGCTCATTAAAATACTGTAGATGTCTGCAATTTTGTTCATTCGCGTTTTTTTTCCCCCTCAATTATTTCTTTTGATCGTGACATTTCGAATTATCACTAAGATTAATTCGAATTAGTTATTTGTTGCATGTCAATAAAGTAATAGAACTTACGAACTGTGCGGACCACGACTTCTGGTTCCTGGAGCTTCATTTCCCAGAGCAACGGATAGAGGTCGTCGTTGATTTGTTGCATATCCAAAATATCGATTATTCTTTGCAATGCGTTCATCAAGATTCGAGCGTCGGTCGCCGTATTCTCGAATGCAAATATTAGCTTCGGCAATGCTATACTGCGGAGAATGCCTTCCTCCTTGAGATATTCCGCCAAATTTGTCACTGCCATGTACGCCGCGTTCTGTAGCAATTTTATTCAATGATCAACAATTTTTATTCATTTCCCTCGGAAAATTGACCCGATCAATAAAATATTGCTATTATTATTATTATTATTATTATTATTATTGCTAGCAGTATTAATGAAAGATTAAGAAAGAAACTGAAAATGAATATTATAATATAATAACATATAACATATAATTATATAGATAGATAGATTTATCGAACCATTCTTGGCTCTCGGGCTTAAAAATATTACATCAAATTACTGCGCATATAATAATATATAATATTATATAACATATAATAAGGGATATAGTGACAATAAATGCAGGGTTTGTGAAAATGTCGTAGAAAACTTACGAGGAACATCACTTAAGTGTCCGCATTCGATTTTGATGAAACTCATATATGTGATAAAGCATTGA
Source organism: Ophion ventricosus (assembly GCA_963932345.1). Taxonomy (NCBI): domain Eukaryota; kingdom Metazoa; phylum Arthropoda; class Insecta; order Hymenoptera; family Ichneumonidae; genus Ophion; species Ophion ventricosus. The sequence continues at coordinate 6,849,925 of OZ010723.1, forward strand.
AAACTATTAGACACGTATTTTTTTTTTATCAGCGGAAAAACGATTTTAAAGGGTGGGAGGACCACCCCTCGAATGGCAAGAAACTCAGAGGGGTAGTTTACCTTTAAGGTAAACGTAATAATTTCGAAACACGAGGAAACATCAAATTGTAGCTTATGGGAATACTTTGAATCAGCGGATACATTTTCAACACAGAAAATACGACTGTGATAAATAAATTCACGTAAGGGCTGATTTACCCCTTAAGTTTGCTGTCGGTCATAAACGCAAAAACACGTAAAATTGAATTTTGTTCTTCCTTCAAAATGATAACTGTTTGATTCATTTTTATGCAACCTTCTTAAGTGTTAGCTGATAAAAAGGCAAATAAAAGGCTTGTTTACTACTTATTTTAATTTTTGTTCAATACTACTATAGTGGATTTTTCATCGCTTTACATTGGAAGAGTTTAAAGTTTTGCTTCATTCAAGTCGGTGAACCGCTTGTGGGTGGAACTGCGAAATCACCTCTCGACACGCCTTTCTTCAAGGGGTGCACCCCCCCCCCCTTAAAACCGTTTTTCCGCCGATAAAAAAAATACGTGTCTAATCGTTTTTAATGCTTTATCACACATATGAGTTTCAACAAAATCGAAGGCGGACACTTAAGTGATGTGCCTAGTGAGTGCATACATGGACGTGCAAGGAAAAAAAAATAAAAAATAAACAGTAAAGGAAAGGTGAGATAAAGAAGGAGAGCAAAAGCGAAGGAGAGCGACTTTTGAAAAAATAAAAATATAGGTTTTGATATCCTTTTTAAGTTTACCATGGAAAAAAAACCGAGGAAAAAATGTTCCACAAGCATTGCACTTAATTTTCGACAGCCAAAAAATAGCCGAAAAATGGCCACGTTCAAAAGTGCGTACCGGGGCGAAAAAAAATCGTAGAGAATTTTCTTAAAAAAAGCAAAATAAAGGTAAACTTGTTTTCTTTAAAACGCCACTTGGGAAATACAATTATTTTTATTTTTAAGTCCTCTATCTAACTTTTAGTGCGGTAAGAAATGTTGACTAGTGTATCCAAACTTTTGGCCGGCAGTGTATATTTGAATAACATATAATCATTATAATATAATATATATTATAATATATTATTTAATATATAATATAATATTTATTATTTTATATAAATATAAATTTTATAAAACATTATAATATTTATATAAATATAAAAATATCAATCGACCTTAACACCGATACAAAAAAATGCTATAAATTAAAAGTTGAATCTCGAACTCACCAAAATTTGAATGTTGGGACTATCGAATGACTGATAGAGCATCGGTAGCATGTCATCGCGCACAACGTCCCGAGGTGTTTTTTCCATTATGTGGTGTAAATTTTCCAAAAGTACAACGGTACCCTGGATCGATCTCGGAGCGGAAAACAATTCCCTGAAAATGCAGCACAATCTCGTGACAACTAAAGTACGAAATAAATGAATACTCGTGTCCTTTACACTACATAATCAAAATATAATAATTTTTTTCCTTTTGTTTTCTATGCGCAACGGAAAAGCCCGGAAACGAGGCTTTTCCGAGGCCGCGATTGTTCGACCTCGACGAGAACGGAACACAGCTTTATTCTTTATCCCGAGGATGAAAGAGTAAAACAAATTGTCCAAAAAGGAAGGAAAAGGGATAATTGCCTACCGGAAAGACGGCAGTATTATGGTCTCGTAATCCTCGACGGTGCCCTGTTGAATGATGTAGAGCATGGGATGAAGTACTGCGGCGAAGACTTCCTGGGACCTCGACTCGGCTTGAAGACAAGGCCAGATGTGTTGGTACCATAATTTCTGCATTCAAGCGAGAGAAAGAGGAAGAGCGAGAACAAGAGGAAAGGTTTATTCGGAAAATTGTTAAATGGGTAAAAAATTTGGCGCGATAAAACAATGGGTAAACTTACACGTGGAATATAATGGAGAACTTCTTTGAGGGTTGTTCTGTAGAAGTGAGCCTTTTGACTAGGTTCCTTCATTTCAATGACGTCTAAAAATTGCAGAGCGTGAACCGAGGGGTCGCTGCGAAAGAAGATATGTATATGTATGTATGTACGTATGCATGTGTATATCTGTAGATAAAGAGACGAGAAAGATGTGCAACAGGTTGGTAGGGAAAAAAAGCTTTTTTTTATTCGGTCTCTCTCTCTCTCTCTCTCTCTCTCTCTCTCTCTCTCTCTCCTCTATTTTTTCAACCTTTTTACGAAAATGACTTTACAACCGCGGTTTATGTTAATGCAACAGTGGCTCCGCCATTACAAGTATGCAGGGAAGAGAGTCGTACCTGAAGTACTTTATGAGGGAGAGAAGCTGGGCTCGAGGTCGTGCCTCGGGATCCTTGTACAACAGCTTTGAGACTGCTTCCTGCAGGGGAACTGGTACTCTCGGAAGAATACTCGCAACTTGGGCATAGAGCTGAAAATAATTGTAAAATCTATCTATCTCTCTCTCTCTCTCTCTCTCTCTCTCGCTCTCTCTCTCTCTCGCTCTCTCGTTTTCAAACTCGCTCATCAAGACAACCCCCCATAGGGAATCCACCCTCCGCCAATTTATCCTCGATCTTCCACGTGATAGAACAAAATCGAAGAACACTTCGACGTGAGAAAAAAAATAGATAGGGAGGCGAAAAGGGAGGTCATTGCTACATACTTAAAAAAAAACAGTGATCAAAAATTCAATTTATTGTGAAAAATTAAATTTATCGTTAAAAACTAAATTGATTGTTAGAAATTTAATTTATTGTTAAAAATTTAATTTTTTGTTGAAAAGTAAATGTATTGTTAAAAATTTAATCACTGTTGAAAATGAAGTAATTCTTATGTGCATTTATTATGAAAAATATTCACTGTTAATCGGAGCTTCGGTGTAATTTTATTATAAACTTTTTTCAGCATTCTGTGGTACAATTTATAATATTATCAATTACGTACGTGAGATATTCGATAAACGTTCGTTCGTTGTCCAAAATATTGATCATACGAAATTACGTGAAACGTTTTTTCCTGCGCTTATCATTTGCGAAATAAAGCTTTTTATTTATCGCACATAATTGTTGATTGGTTTTTCTACTCACGCCATCCATTTGTCGAAGATAATCTGAGCTGCTGTGGTTTGCCTGTATGAGAGGTCGACCGTCGTTGTAGATCGACGCTATCACCATTCCCAGGCTGAACATGTCGCTGCTTATGCTGCAGTACTTTTGTTGTTGGATTTCCGGTGCTGCGAAACGGGAATAAAACATTTTTCAATGAAATAAATAACGCGTGTAATAAGATGAAAAAAAAATGGTAAAAAACGATGAGTGTATCGATAAAAGATACAGTCTGTTGACATGGGAATATGAAGGTATGTAAAATTTAAATTTCACCTATATAATCGAGATTAGGTTGCATCATTTTCGACATTTTCTGGGTCCAGGGTTGGCAGGGTATCGAGTCCAGACCGTTTTCGTCGGTGCGTTCTAAATACAATCATATTATTATTCATCGGTTGATTCCACTGGAGTCTGATCGAACTCTTTTGTCATTGGCAGACCTATTTCGTTGCATACGGTGACAAGATATTGGAGACAGATGTTTAAGTAATCAAACACAACTGAAAATACGAAGGAACATTAAAAATAATAATATAATATATCAATAACATATATACTAGCTTTTGCCCGCGACTTCGTCCGTGGGGTATTTATTATTTGATCAAGAGAGGAGATGAACAAGAGAAAAAAGTAAGAAATACAGAAAGAAGGTATAATGTCATATTTCTCGAACGCGATGGTAGACTGACTGGCTGAGGTAAGGGTTGGCAAGTAATGAAATAGTAATATAAAAATGCCAACCTTTAACTCCAGTATCATACAATGTTGTCCACAGAACTATATGGCTGTGCAATATTGTTCTGTAGATAACATTTTATGATTTATGGTCTTCGGCAGGAACATTCAAGTTTTGGGCACTCGATACTCTCGAACAGCCCACATATAGTTGACCATTGTTGAAAACCTAATCCTTTCTTAGTGCACCTCTACGCCCTTTAAGGAATATATCTTTCGAAGTTCATTGAGATAAAAGGTGGGAATTCGATTTTCTTATAAAAACTTCAACACCCCGCTGCACCCCTAATTAGGGGTTGTTTAAAAATCTTAAAATATGAGGTTTATTATTTGTTTTGAAGATTATTTATACGAAGTTTCAAGTTCTTGGCTAAAAAGTCGAAGGGCAGTTTCAACCCCTTAGTTATGAGATATCAGAAAAAAATACGTATCCGCTACTTTTCAATCCTCTACATGTATGCAAATTTACATCCCAATCGATTAAAAATTCTCGGAGATACGCATGGAAAAATCCCATTTTTGCAATAAACAATATGAAATTTATTGTTACCTGCATCGTTATCATCTCCAATGTATAGTCCACGGAAAAGTAAATATTGTTGCAATTTGAAATTTTTCCATATCTCGTACCGTTAAAACGTTATCACCAAAAAACAAAGAACACCCCTATTTTCGAGGGTGCGTTTCTCCCCTTAAAAATCGGATTGCGCAGATATAAAAAAATACGTGTCGCCTATTTTTACCCATTCTACAAACATGCCAAATTTCATCGAAATCGGAACACCTCGCGACATTTCCTTGTTAATGCACCTCTTCACCTTCTAAAGAACATATCCTCCAAATTTCATGTTTGTATCTTCAGCGTCTTAGGATATGCGTTGTTTATACATCAGTCAGTCACGAAACTGTTTTTTATATATATAGATTACACTTAACAAGAAGAAAAATAAATAAATACGTCGAGATTTTCGTGTACCTAGAAACTCGAGGCCGGACAATTTCCACGTTCCTTTTTTCGTGATTATGATGCTGCTTGGACAAACGTTCCTGTGAATGACCTTGCACGTGTAGTGAAAAAACGCAAGAGCCTCGATGATCTGAAACGCATCATTGATCCGTTTATTGCAAGAGATTCGAGTCGATAAATCGCATCAATTAATCTCGCTACATGTGCTTTATTTATTTTCTTCCCACCCAATTTTCCGCTCTCATTCACCTGCAAAAGACCGTATTTGATTTCCATGGCAAGCATGTCGTACTGCTTGACCATGACTGGACGGTGGCCGGGGTTTTGATGAGGGTTCTGATGTTGATTGGGAATCGAATTCGAGCTCTGATTGTTCGAGGTTGCTATCTGTTCCATGTAAGCCAAAACGTTCGCCAGACTTCCGAGCACCGGTTCGGTCGCGAATGCCAAGGTCTCCGCGCATTCTTTCACCGAATTGATCACCTTAACATCCAAATTATTCGCCACATTAGCTTTGCGCATGTCCTACAAGGGTTTCGCCTTAAACCCCTCCACTGCCAACTCTCCATCGTGGCGTTCTTTTTCTGCCTTCGTATCTACGTTGAAACGTTTGCTTCCAATGAGCATTTACCTGGAGCAATTTGGGATGACGATATTCTTCAAGAAGACGCGGGCAGCCCCGAAGAATCTCCGTGATCGCCTCTTTGCGACGAGGCTTGTAAAGCTTCTCAACCGAACGCTTCTCGAAGACGAATACCGAAACTTCCTGTCAAACGGAGAAGGAAAAAGTATGAAAAGTCTGAGTTCCATCTGCCCGAAACGTCGTCCACAATGATTGCATTGTCCGAACAGATTCTAGCAGAATCATAAAAACTCGTGACAAATTGCCGGTATTAAAAAATGTTAATTTTCGAAAACATTTTACTCGCTTGGGCAAACATCGAAGCTGGTCTATTCTTGCACCAACAATGAGAGAATGATAACTTGGAATCAATTGAACATTTGACTTGTTTGAACTTTTGCAAGGAAATAGGGATTGTGATGAAGAAAAGAGCGACGGAGTATATAGGGAAGATCATGGGAATGGAAGAAAAACGCTGGCCCAGAAAATGCTTGAGGGAAGAGGCGAGAGGAATGCAGAACGGGAACGCGACCAAATGGGTAAAAGAAGTCGAAGAAGCTATGAACCAGGCGGGTGAGGGACAGATCGGAGACACAATAAGAAGGTGGAAAAAAGAAAAATGGGTGAGGAAGACAGGAAAGGTAGTGGAAAACATAACAGATCAGGAAATAAAAAGGAACTGGCATAAAATATAAGGGTCAGTATACTGCATAAAATACAAAAACAGGAAGAAAGAGGTGGAAATGGAGGAGTACTGGAGAAAAGGAACTATGCGGGGAGAAATCAGACACCTGGGTAAGGATGAGGTGTGGGACCGTGGGGAAGGAAAAGAAGAAGAGTTTCATGAATACGGGATGCAAAGTGTGCAGTAAAGCAGAGGAAACACTGACCCCCATATAGGAATGTGAGAAAACAAAGTCACAGTTGGAGGACGAAGCAATAAAGAAATATCAACGATGGGTGGAACATCAGGAGGGCGGGATAGCGACGGGATGGAGCAGGCCTCTAGAAGGGAAGAAAGTAGTCGAAAAAATGTGTGAGGTAGTGAGAGAGTTTGAGAAGTTAGCAAGAAAGAGTGTAGACGAGAACAAGGCGAGAAGACCAACAAGTAGAAAGAGAAAATAAGAATAGGAATAAGTAGGACCAGCCGAATGAAAGAGATGTTAGTAGCAGAATAGTTGTTGTAAAAAAAAAACGTTATGATGCAAAAAGGGAAGAATAGACGGGAGGTGTAAAAACCCGTATGGGAGTACATGTGGAATAAAATCTATTTATCTATCAAAACGGGCAACCACTTTAGATGCTTCGAAAAATCAATTTTTTTTTAATTTCATAAATCGTTAGCAAAATATCTTAAGAATACACCTTGGAAATTTCAAAACGATATTTGGATTACTTCTAATGGTTTGTTAGAAGGCCAAGGACATGTCGACAACGACGATGAGGACACGCCAAGGGACACAGCGGATTACACCTTAATTAATGCATGAAATGACTTGAAAAAATTACCAGAGATGTATAAAAATATGAATAAATTATTGTCAGAGTTGCGGAATTTCCGTTTTTTTTTTCACAACAAAAAAAATCCAAATATCATCTAATTTTCGGTCTCCTAAAGTGGTTGCCCGCCTTAGACGTGTTTTTCGCGAAACGACATTTTTTCAATTTGCGGGAATCATAACTCAAAAACTAATTGATGGATCTTCTTCAAATTTGGAACACGTTTACATAATATAATTTATTAAAACATGAACCTCAAGTTGGAAAGATTAGATTGTTTAAAACATAATTATTATTGCAAAATGCCGGGAAAAAAAATGATAAAAATTGATCATTTTTTTTCAAATACGTTCCAGCATTCAATTCTCGATTTTTTTTTCAAAATTTAGGTTTATGTTCTTAAGAAACATCTCAAGAATGTATAAAAATTCATTGGACTTTTTAAAATACGAATTGCGAGCTGCACAATTCCCGCAAATCCCCAACGACGATGAAGACACGCCAAGGGACACAACGGATTACACCTTAATTAATGCATGAAATAATTTGAAAAAATTACCAGAGATGTATGAAAATATGAATAAATTGTTGTCAGCGTTGCGGAAATTTCCGTTTTTTTCACAATAAAAAAAAATCCAAAAAATCATCTAATTTTCGGTCTCCTAAAGTGGTTGCCCGCCTTAATAATAAAACTTTGAAAGATGTGACAAGCAGAAGACTTTTCGTAACCGCGACTTTTCATAGAACATGTGAAAATGTCTAAATCTACTAAATTTAAGCGAATTTTTTTTATTCCAGTTCGTTGTTGGTTATAATAATTGATCGTAACTTATTTTTATTAAACGCCACTGTAATCTACTAATGATTCGAATCGACCTTGTTTTATGCACCCACAAAATACAGCCCTCTGGGGAAGGAATACCTCAATCTTAAAGCAAGGGGAAAGCTGCTCAGTCAGTAAAAATCTCCACCACTAATAAATAAGTTTATCCGACTTGAATAAAATATTAAAATAAAAAAAAATGCACAAGGAACGAAATTCATTGTCTGTATAAATTGCATATATTACTTTATTCCAGCGAATAAAAAATACTATTGAACTTAAATTTGAAAAACTATAAGAGTTATTAATATCTTTCCATCCTTTTTTCATCTACGGTTTTTATTACAATAATTATTGATCAATTGAAATGTACTCGAATTAGAAATATAATTTCATTGAGCATTAAAGAAACATCTAAAAGGTCAATATTAAAACAATATTTTATTCCAATTAATCGAACCACATTAAAAAAAAGAGTATCCAACATTCATAAATAAAAACCTCGACTCTCCTTCAGTGAAAAATATTGTGGGGCATGCAGAATTTGACTACTCGAAACACGTTTATAGAAAAGGTATACCTGTTTGTCGCTCTTCCTGTAGGCGTCGAAAATTCTCCAGGCATGCTCGGGACCAGCTGTACCCGCGGGAGTGTGACTTCGCACCTCGAACTCCGACCAAATCGGATTAGACTCTACGATGTTAGGTGTACTGGTGTTCTTGAAGATAAACATTTTGTGTATACGCTTCCATCCAACGCTCGACTTTTCTCGCAGTTTATATTATCTGCAAACAGCGCGAAACGACAGGAGCAAGTGGGTGAAGTGATAAACGGCGAATTGATGAAATTTTAACTATAATAATCGGGCGCACGAGGCTCGACGGGCTTTCTACAAATTTGAGGCGAGTGTCGTGCCATTAACCCTTTTTTTTATAACGCCTATATTAACCCTTCAAGTATATATGGAGTCCTAACGTTTCGCAACCACGCAGCTTGGAATTTAACGACGTTTTTCGACAAATAATTCCTTTTTTTTTTCTTCAAATCTAAACGTGCCAACTTAAAAATTAATAAATTCGGAACAAAAAACATCTGTGTATGATTTTTCAAACGTATTTTTCGAAATATTCGAATCCGAAAATATCTTGGGGTCAATTTGATCACATGTGCACTCTAACCCAAACAAACCCAAACAAAACAAGGTCTGTGTATTACTTTTTTTAAATATCTTTCGAGATATTCGAATGCGAAAAAAATCGGGTCAATTTGACAACGTGTGCACTTTTTAGACTCGCTCCCGAAGGGTTAAGGCAAACAGTTATCGGCTCCGCGGGACACCCGCTCTGTTACCAATTTTTCCATTTTTTGCGACAGAATACATTTGTGACTATACATGCGTACAGTTAATTACTTTGACGTTGGGTCAGGGCCCTATGGGTCAGGGCCCTGGGGCAACGAAGAAGTAGAAGACCCCTAATTATTTTTCAAACAAGATAAAAATGGAGGCAGAGCGAAGTTTCAAATCAAAAACGAAAAATAAATGAGCGTCGATTCAGTAAAGGGACTTTTTTGGCCGACGTGGGAAAAAAAAAAATTTTCAATATTTTTTTTGATAAGTCATAATCGATGTATTTTTATCCCCTGAACGCGAATTCGCCATTTATTTTCCGCAAAACCTTCAATTTCCATTTTTAAATACCGTCAAAAGTGTGTGAAAACACGTTGTTCCCGTTGGGTTGGCAAATTTTGTGGCGTAAAATTTCCCATCGAATAGACCATTGGAATCGTTCAAAAGTCGAAAAAAAAACAGTATTTATTCCACTCGGTACGATAATGGTCGTTTTACGCGTGCGTAAAACCCCCATTTTTACACCGCGTAAAATAAAATTTCGTATAATACACGACGAATTTTTTTTCTTTCTAATCTCGTGTGATTTTAAAAAAGTTAGAAAAAGTTGTTAGAAAAAGTATTTTTCATCCTCGTGTCATAATGCACGATTTTTCGAAGTTTTCCCGGAACGTACACTTGATTCGTATCACTTGATTCGAAAATGCGGCAAAGGAAAAAAAAATCGAAAAAATTGGCTTAAACTGATGGTCCATCTTTGAAATTGTGCTAAAAATCGAAAAATCATCGAAGCTCAATAAACCAAACGGCATTTAAAAGAACAAACAATAATGAAGCGAAAGAGGCCAAAGTGTCGTTTCAAATCGAAAGAAAAAAATTAATGAGCAGCGATTTAGTGAAAAAAAACCTTTTTTTTACTGGAATGTGAAAAAAACAGGTTTTTAATTTTTTGAATCTATATAGATGTATTTTAACCCCCTGAAACTATGGGTGTTCGCGTACGGCCCTGGCAAATCTGCAATAAGGGCTCGAGAAGAAAGAGAGGAGAAAATAAAAGAGTAAACGAGTTCTTTCCTCGTATCGTCCAACGGCAAAAGACCGCTTTTAACTATCGTTTATTCATCGTCTGGTTCACTTGACGACAAAAGAAAATACCATTGACTTTCCTCTATACCGACAACCTGACCAAAGGCTTTTTCTTCATCCACTTTTTCATCTTCATCTCGCTCCCATAGAATAAGCGAAAACTCCGTCTTTTTTTTTTCTCTCCTCTTTTTACTCTTCTTTTTCTCGGCTTCTGTGTGTGACCGCGCGCGCGTTTCGTCGCGAGCTGTGCGGTGGTTGAGGGATCGGATATACGAGCTTTTTGCCGAAGATCAATGAAGGAGGGTAAAATGGATTCTTTTCGAACCCCCTCCCCCCTCCCCCCATGCTCCGAAAAACCCTCCAACGGCGAAAAGCTTACGAGAAAAAAAGAAACCTCCCAATGGCTAACTTCTCTTTTCCTCAATAGCTTTTTGGAGGCTGCCATTTATCATCTAAAAGATAGCGAAATTTGGGTCGGTGGACAATCTTTACTCTCACGTTTCTCTCATTCACACGTACGTACAGATTGATTGCTGATGAACGAAATATGTCATACCAGCTGGATTGGACACTTGGCCTTTTTCTTTTCTTATCAGATATATATATACTTTTTGAAGTACGTGAAAACGCTTCAGCTCTTGGATACCATTTCAATGGGTATGAGCAATAGATATTCCAGACAATATGACTCAGCTAAAAACATGATAGAGTGAATGGCAAAGATGGACAACGTAGCTGAGATCATTGTCAAGCATTGAGGATGAGTCAGTATGGAAAAGACGTCGATAGCTAAAGAAAGGCAAACCGATGAAATTAAAATTCGAACTCACAATAAATTTGTACCCCCGTCCGTTGGTCCCTTATCGCCAGGCCTCATCTGCTTCCAAGCCTGGCCACCTTTTCAATTCTTCCTTTCTTTCCTCATTCTTTTTTTTCCCCCAACGGAGGCTAAGAATTATCCTCGAGGAAAATCAGGTCTTATACCTCACAATCGCAGTCTCGAAGCAGGGACTGCGCGGAAAAAATATATAAAGAGCGGTGCGCAGCTGCAGCGATCTTCATATGAGATTGGCCTGGACCAATACTTGGCTGACTGAACGCTTAACTGCGCGCTGGCTACCGTAATTGAAACATACAGTCAAATATACCTGCCAATTAACAATTTCGTTGATCCAAGTGTTTATTTTCCTTCGTGTACTGTATAAAATTGCAACTCCAAATAATTCTAAATAGAAGAATGAAAATAAATGTTTATGCATATTCTTTCGATTCTTGCTGTTGTTCATTCGAGGCAAAAAAATACTCTCGAAGAAAAGAGTTCTCGAGCAGATACGTGAACCTAAGGAGAAGCTTCAAAGGCTGTTTAAGGGGGGAAATACTAGTAGCGGCATCTAAATCAGTTGCAGGAGCAAAAACAGCTTCCTGAAGAAGCTGAGGGAATATTGCATGGCCCAGGAAACGCAAATTAGCTGGTAAGTCACTGAAATCATCGAGTTTTCGTAGTTTGAAACTTTAAACACGTTTTTCTCTAAACTATTGGATCTATGAACGACAAATGTCGTTCGCAATTGCTTCTCCGCTCGCACATGTGTCAACCATATAAAGTGTCATGTATTAAGTGATAGCTGAAACTTATGCCGACATTAAGGGGTTACGTGGGTTTGAAAATTTCAAAAAATTCATATTTTTTAATTTTATTATCTAATAGTACAGTATGTCTAGAATATTCTCCCGAAGTTTTAAGGGAATCGGAGTAAACGTCTAGGAGAGAGAGCCTTTGGGAATTCCCTCCGTTGGGAAAGACCGGCCGGGAGCGACGCAGGTATACGCATTTTTCGCAAAACACTATTTTTGAAGTCGGTGGACACGATTTCTCAAAAACTAATGCACCGATCTTATTGAAATTTTGCACACTTCTTCAAAATAGCATTGACTAGTGATTGAACGAAGTTTTTTTTTCGATTACAACTAATTTTACAAGGCTATACGTAGTGTAAATTGTACCAAAAATTGAACTATTTTGCATACAACTCTGCCAAAAATTAAAATATCAATTTTTTTTAAAATCCTTCGTTCAATCACGAGCTATACTTATCTACTAACAGAAAAAAATTGGTTTTTCAATTTCAGATAAAGCTATCATGAGTTATCCTGACCACCACGAGGACACTTTTTTTTAGGGGTCTCCGGAAACCAGGTCCCACCGGCTGAATTTCCCAAATTTTTGGATGAATTTTTTTTTTAATATTGTTGTAATGTTGCTCTTTTATGTGCTTGACATTTTGAATATAATAATTAATATATTATATTTAAAAAAAATAGCGAAAATGTGCTTTTTTGGCTTCGAAACCCACGTAACCCCTCAAAAAAAATTATCCATCGAGGTTTTGTGTGTGAAATTTATTCGATTTTCGCGACCGAATTATGCACAGACCCAGTACTTTTTTTTTAAATTGTCGGAAACATAACTTTCAAACGAGTTGACCGAACGTGCTAAAATTTCACACATAACTCAATAACAATATTACCTCAAACTTACACCTATTTGTTTATGAAAATCACTTTTGGAAAGTACTTTTTTATTGCAAAAAAGAACGAAAAATTTGTGTAAAATTTCAATTTTTTTCTGAATCGTCGCATTTTTTCAAATTTTCAACTATTTAAATGTTTGGGTTTGTTTGGGTTGAGCATTTGGATGTCAAAAAAAAAAAACAAAAACATCCTGGCTCATATTTTTCAGATCAATATTGAAGTCGTTGAAATTTCCAACAAACGGGCAACCGCCGCAATCCTAAACGACCACGCCATAACGTCGACATTTTGCAATAATTTTCAATGAAAAAATTAATACAAATAGTTTAATTATGTGATAAATTGTACCTAAAGTTTCGTAATTGTAAAACGTTTTGCTCCTTAAAAAAAAATTATCAAAACTTCCTATTTTTTCGTCGTCATATATTTCCCCCCTTAAGGTTGCAGGTGCCCCGACGCAGTGCCGCGAAATTTTTCTATCTATGAGTGAAAGAGTGGGCGCTGCAGATGGAGGCGGAAGCAGTTAAACACCGAACGGGAAGCGACGACACGCATACCCTACATACGTACATATATATATTTGTACATAGGTCTATGCCAGTGACAATCCTCGGAAGAGGAAATTAATTGAGCCTCCCGTGCACGCCCGTAATTCAATTCAGTTGACCAGCCCGTGAGATGGTGAGGGAGCGAGATGTAGGCTATACGTATACACAGATGCTGATCTCTCTGTGCGTATCCAACAGAGCGACGGTGCGATTCGAATTTCATTGGCGTTTCGACAGCCCTCGGCGGATTTATACTCTCCACACCTCCGATACATACGCCCAGATAAACTTGTGTTTGTACACACCTACCTATTTCCTTTGATTGGCTTTTAATGAAACAATTCATTTCGCAATTAGTAAACCCGTGCAAGGACACTCGCCTGTGTGCTTGCAAGATTGAAAGAAAGAGAGAGAGAGAGAGAGAGAGAGAGAGAGAAAGTTTTAGGGAAAAAAGAAAGTAGAGCAGTCCTGCAACGACCTTAACCTCGAAATACACGGTAAAATCGTTTAATTTCAAACACGATGCAAGTTCAAACTTGCAGTCGAAGCTTCCCGTAGCATTTCAATATTAAGGCTCTCTCCTTGACTGCGCATGTGCTGAGGTTACGTATTCCATCGAGTTCCATTTATCGTTTAATTAAGCTCAATTAGAGAGCAGCGTGCTCGGGATATCGTATTCTTTTTCGATCCAATTTTGTCGCAGTCGAGACAATTACGCACGTGCCAAATATGATTTGTCAGCTCTCCTTTATTCTCTCTGACTCTCTGCCTCTCTCTCTCTCTCTCTCCCTCCCTCTCTTTCCGTATGTATAAATGAACGTTCGATAATTCTTAAGCACGTACGCACAGATGGTTGCGAAGGGGGACAAAAAAAGAAACGAAGCGCGCTTCGTTCGCGCTTCATTCGCGCTTCATTCGCCTACTGTAGTATTAATTCTCTTTTGGAGAATCTATTATTGGGCTTTCTCGGATTAATTAATCAGCACAATGAGAAGTATAGCAACGAACGTCCAGCAGGTTCGAAATTAATTCGTCGCTGGAGAGAATCGCTAATTCAATATCCTGATTATATTCATTGTCTGCGAATAATTCTCCATACTTGGTGCATGAAAAGGACACTCGGAGGATTAATATTTGCCCAATTAACGTATTCCTTATATGGGTGATTGAAATTCGACTTTATGAAAAATTCTACTGTCCAAATGGAGACTTTACTCCCTTCTATAATTTGAAATATCATAAAGTTCTCAGGAATGTAGTCAAAATTAATAAACATTCCGATGACGAGCATAAGTATTTTTTTTTATCTTCAATTTTCCCTTCTCCAATTCCACCCCTCTCATCCTACTCCGCACTATTTCTCTGGAGGACTCTTAAACTACTACCAAATCCCATTTACACGAGGGCACAGAAAAACTGTGGGAAACCTGTGTCGACACGAGCATATACAGGGTGGACTATTTAACGTGACCACCCCAAATATCTCCGTTGCATTTAGAGTGACGAAAAAAATGTCAGGAGGTAATTTGATTGATTTCGAAGGGCTGATACAGTGGTGAAAAATGCATTTTTGTCAAGGTCATAGTTTTTGCGTTCTCAAGGTCATCAATGGTTTTTCAAATGGGAACATGTTTTTTTTTATTAAGACGTTGTAGCTGATATTCAGACGAATCCAATGACCTATGATATCATGACCTTGAAATGATTTTTCACCAAAATACACGTGTAAAAACGGGAAATCGTGATGGTATTGACAATATGAATATCCGAATAATGTAATTGAATTTTTTGTGCAGAATATTTATTGTAACAAATGTTCGAAGTGTTGGCCATTAACCTCGACACATTTTTTGAAAACGTCGGATGAATGATTCTCTTGCAAGAGTTTATTTTTCATTAAAGTATCGAAAATTCATCAAAGTTACCACCCTAATCTGGCTCATTAATAACGTAATTAAATATTCATCGTAACGTGTGAGAAGACAAATGATTCAGGAAAAATATAGACAACGTGCACGTTCCATTGGATGCGGTGGTGAAAATGTTCCAAGCCCATTTACGATAATATATTGGCCCGTAAGTAGTAAGGGAAAAGTATGGTCGGGCACGAGACCGCAACGCCGAGCACACGTTATTATTATTCTCGGGCAGTGGGTCAGCGGCTCCCTGGCGAACACTTTGCAATTATTTACGCGCTCGTGATGTTGGTATCCAGATACATGCGAATGTAACATTAACGCGAGCCACCGCTACTTTCGTCTCACCTCGACGAAGAACTGCACACAGCCCACAAGAGCTGCGACGGTGTGACGAAAAAAGAAAAAAAAACCCTTTGCGATCTTCACCTTGGCCCATGAGCCATTCCGCTCGGAAGTTCCACTTGAATTTTCAAGACAAGAAGAAGAAAAACAAACAAGAGAGAGAGTAAAATCGATTAGGAAATTGCATATTTATAAACAACGCCAAAGTTCGAGGCAGGTCCACGGAGAAATCAGCGAATAAATATTCCAGTGGTGTCAGGCTGTGCTGAGAATGAATTTGTCGGCCGTTGCTTTCACCCTTCTTTTTTTATTCACAGCGAGCACGTAAGACGAGTGAATTTTGTTTTTTTTTCTACACTCCTCTCGTCTATCTCTTTCTTTTGCTTCTACTTTATTCAGAGTCGTCGACAGGGGGGAAAAAAAAATCCACCGCACGCAGGTAGATCGACAGTGCCGAGGGGAACTCCCCGAGCTTCCGTTCGCCAAATTTTCACGTGCACTCTTTTTCATTTGCTTTTGTCACCAACGGGCATTGGCGTGGAGGGGCTGGGTTGGGCACTGTCCTCCTCAAAAAGACCGGCGACCCCCCCCCCCCCCCCCCCCCCCCCCCCAGAAAATAATCGCCCATCAATTAATTTTATTTAAGTTTCACCCAAGTCGATATAAAGAAATAATTTAATGGAACTTGAACTATTGCCTTCGTCGTAACTTCGTTATTTGCATAAAAAGTAACAATTTCATTAGGTAAATAATATAAATATCCAATTTTCACAATTAACACGTTTATGGGCAAAAGCTTTACCTTCTAGTTGTCTATCGGCCGCCAGTCGTTTTGCCGGCTGCTAACATTTTGAAAAAATCCCCAACCAACCTACGAGAATACAGAACTAAAAAAACAAACCAAATAAAAAAAGACCGAAATCCGAAACTGCATCAACAATAACAAAAAAAAAACTCGACGAGGCTAATTCTGTTCACTGATACGTCTTGATTCTCGATTCAAAAACAAAAAAAAAACACGTTGAAATCGTCGAAATAAAAAAATTGGCAAAAAAAATAGTACACGTCACGCATTGCCCACGCAAATGCCGAAAATCGATGGAATTCCATTCGGGTTCTTTTTGCACCATTGATGCCCAGCTGTTATTACGAGTCGAGTGAAAATGTTTTACTGGGCGTTTTGTCGAGATGAGTGAATGAAAAAATGTGCGGGTTTTTTTTTTCGTTTCCTTTCAGCGATTGTTCAGCGAATTCGCGGACTTCGTTCATCCGTGAGGCCAATGTAAAGAAACGTACGCGAGAAAGCGGATGTTACGAGGGCATTTTATTTCTCTCAGGCTGCTACACGTACGTACGTATATCTATGTGGAAATAAGAGCCTGGTAAGATGATCATGAATTCTTTAAAGCCCATCGCAACGTAGGCTGGCCTCTCAGCTGCCATATGTACAATAATATATAAATATACATATGAGAAAAGGTAACTTTGTAGCACACGACCTCGAGGTACATCCTCATAGTCGTCAATTGTCCTCATACCATGGAATATCATGGAAAACCCAATGTCTTCAAAATAACCTTTAAATTATTAATTTCAAGAACCCGAATATTTAACAATTAACTGATTTTCGTCGAGAATTAAGTAAAAATATATCCCAGTATACTGGTAAAATTTCAAGCCAAGTTACCGAATTTTTAATAAAAAAAAACAACGACTTGTCTAATTTATGGAGCACTTTATGGAGATGACATACTGACTACATATTTATCTTATAATTTATGTAACCGGAATGCCAAAAAGCCAGCTGATGCTCTTGGCAAAAAAAATCGCAGAGCAATTTCAACCCCTTAATTATGACATATAGGCAAGAGAAAAAAACACGTATCCGCTACTTTTCCATCCTCTACATGTATGCAAATTTACATTCCAATCGATTAAAAATTCTCGGAGATACGTATGAAAAAATTCCATTTTTGCAATAAACAATATGAAAATGGTTGTTATCTGCATCGTTCTCATCTCCAATGTGTACACGGAAAAATAAATGTTGCAATTTGAAAGTTTTTCGTATCTCGTACCGTTAAAACGTTATCGACGAAAAACGAAAAACTCCCATATTTTCGAGGGTGCGTTTCACCCCTTAAAAATCGAGTTCCGCAGATATAAAAAAAATACGTGTCGCCTATTTTTACCCATTCTACAAACATGTCAAATTTCATTGAAATTGGAAGCTTACACCTCGTGATCTTTCCTTGCAAGTAACTCTGGAAGTTGAATATAAACTGCTCTAAACATGTAAAAAATTCAGAAAATTTCGCGACGGCAATAAAAACAGTGGTTCATCAAATGTTTAAAGAAAATATTAATAATAAAACTTTGAAAAATGTGACCAGCAGAAGAATTTTCGTAACCGCGATTTCTCAGAGAACAAGTAGAAATGTCGAAATCTACAAAATAGATGCGAATTTTTTTCATACCATTTCATCGTTGGATATAATAATTGATTGTATCTTATTTTGGATAAACTTTCGAGAAGCGAAAAGCAAATTTCGATCTTAAATTTGGCGTATACCTTCATTTTAATCTTAGAAGACTTGCCTAGAAAGGATTTTTGGGTTTGGCGCTTTTCGAAAGTACACCCCTTATTTTTGTTAAGCACCACTGCAATCTACGAACGATTCAAAAGGGCCCTGGCTTGTGCGCCTACAAAATACGGCCCTCTACTAAGGGAATATCCGAACGTTATACCAAGGACCACCTTGACCCCGAAATCAATGATCTGTTAAAGAAAATTTCAACGACCTTGGAAGAAGAAAGATAGTACTCTTTCTTTTCACGAAACACTTCCCAAGGTGTATTCGACAAGCTGTTTACCTCCCGGAAGTACGTAGCCCGACCGCGTATAAACGGAGAATACGAGGAGAAGCTTAATGGAAGCGAAGGAGGTGAGTACCTAGTTTACCTCGGGAAACAGTCAGAATTGAGATGAAGAGTCATATATACAGGCGCGTGTATATCGATCGTATCAAAATCTACTGGAAGTTTTCAACCGACCTTCTATCATTCTCGTCCCTTTTTCTTCGAGTCACCACGAATTTTTTGTTTTTTCCCCTTCCTTTTTACATTTCCATGGAAGGTTATTCTCGTAAAAGCAAGACCCGCGAAATTTTATTGCTGAGTTTAAGTATCTTTGAGGTTGCTTTCGTGAAAGGTATAAAAGTATACAATTATATTTTGCAATTGAAAAGTTGTGGTTGGTATTCTTACGAAGGAAATGCATATCGACATCATTGGATAGAAACTTTTACAACGATTTCGTCCTGCGATCATTAAAGATCGATTTAAAATATAATTTCCTGTGTTCCAACGTATACCCTTACGCGAGTTTTTACGTATTAACCTTCCCAATTGAACCCTTTCAAATTTTACTCAAGTATCTACACCAAGATATCAGAAGGATTGGCCTTCCGCTCATTGGTTGATGCGCCAAACGGTGCACGGCTAAACGGTCATCGCTCCAAGTATTGGCCGTGCGCAAAGCTGCTTAACTCGACACGTGCCACCTAAGCCGAACCCGGACCGCACATCCTAGCCCGAGATCATTATCATAATCATTATCATAATTGTTCTATTGTTATTTTTACTTCCATTGTTATTTGCACGAGAGCACAGAGAAATTAAAAAAAACCTATGCCCATATAGGTGGCTATATTTTACTGAATTTCAGTAGTATCACCATCGAAATGTCAGGCAGAATGCTTGCTGCTTAGTCGGTGCGCAAACCAGGGCGTGAACACGCGGTCAGCTATCCAATTATTGGCCCAGCCAAACTCGGCTCCACATGGGACCCAATGTTAATCACCGACTCGTCTACTACTGTCGGTTTTATTATTATTATTATTGCAAATATATATTATCATGTATTATGATTTATTACAATAATCATTATATTATCATTGAGGAATCTCGTCTTACTGATAATATTTTATATTATAATATATTATTACAATAATAATACATTATGAGCATTATTATTGTTGTTATTACTATTATTATTTGTTTATATTGTTAAATCGTGCCCTTTTTGACGGTCGGTAAGTAGTCAAGCTGGGAATTAGTCAGCCAAGATAATTAAAAATTCTATCACCCGAATAAAGTTCTAAGTAATTAACTCTTCAACGGTTTTTTTAAAATGATTAAACAGTATTTTTGATCGACCATGGAGATGTTTCATCCCCGATTGATTTAATCGCAGGTAAAGTTTTAGTGCTAATATTTTTAATAAACGACACGACTTTTGGTCCTACGTTGAAAGCATGTCCCTCTTTGCCTTGACAGGCTCGTGGCACTTTCTCTGCTCTTTGTTTGGGTTTCCTTAGAGCCTTGAAACTTCCACTAATTTGCAACGCGCCGAGGCGCGGTGAGCTTACATTGCAGCTAAAACAGCATTAAACTCGAGATGAGATCTCCGTCACCCACACACGCCCTCTCTCACTCGCTGGCACTTTGTTGGAACGTGTAACTGTTCTCATTGTCGATACAGCGATGTCTGTTCCACGTGTATGCGCGGGCGTGCGTTGGAAGCAAAAATATTCGAAAGATGGCACGAAAAAAAGACCGCAAAAAATTTAAAGTCATTTTACTTCTATTTGGATAAGGATCTTTTTTTTATGACTTCAAAAAGTTTCGGGCGATTGACTAGTCGGGACAAAAATACTGCGAGGCGCTCGAATTATCTTATATTCTTTCATAGTTCTTTTTTTTATCTTAACGTCTGGAAATCTTCATCCGGTATTGAATAAACGTCTCCCGGTTTCTCCGTTGCAAAAGTTTTCCCCATTATGGGGAGAGAATCCAATACACCCGCTGTGAGAGATAAAATTTTTTCAAGAAAGCCTGAGATTGTTTGAGCTTAAGTAGAGAACTCTATACATTTCCCGACGTGTATTGGGATATTTCGAATTTTCATTTATATTCTTTTGTTCGTAGCATTATAAAAGTGTCGACTTTCACATTGCGAGCGGGAGGGAACTCTTGGGAGAAAAATGAAACTAAATCAAATAACACCTCGTTCGACTTTTATCCTTGGAAAATGAAACTTATAACAGGAAAGGTGCCTTTTATTTTTACCGTGAGAAAACTTTTTTGCCCTATTCTCAGAGGACCTTACATTGAATATTAAAATATTAACCATTTTTTCATTCAAATTTGACGAGTAATTGATCAGAGACGTCAATAACATTAGTAGCTCGCTGAAAAAAGTCCTTGGAATCTTCTGAATAAATATTTTTATACTGGAGAACGTACTTGAGGCGGGCAACCACATTAGATGCTTCAAAAAATCAATTTTTTTTAAATTTCATAAATCGTTAGCAACATATCTTGAGAATACACCCTGAATATTCTAAAACGATATTCGGATTCCTTCTAACGGTATGTATATAAATGATAAAGACTCTCCGCTCGACTCCCAAGCGCGCTCAGCTATCCACGAGCGCTCAGTTAGGTAGTTTGTTTGGGTTTGTTTGTGTTTTCATAACCCAAACAAACCCAAACTCGACCGTTTGGCGATTAGTTCCAAAACATCTCCATTCTGGGTACAAAATAATCGAGGTCGCGGCATTTCTTGTTGCTATTTTATTCAATGAAAGAAATTCAGCCCTATTCATGGTTATGAATGAACTACAAATCGTAGTTGGCAAGCAGAGCTGCGGATATGCCGAGCAAATGGATCAGATGCGCGTGGCTCGGCAAAATAGAAAAAGTTTATTAGAGACAAAAGAAGCTCGAAAAGCTCGTAAAGAGGAAATGCAAGCTTCAAATGAGTTGCATGAGGAAGAGGGAGGACTGCTGTATGGTGCTGGAATCGCTGATTTATCGGTAAGACACTTTATCATTTGATTAAACACATTTGACTTTGAGTTTTTCGTTTGTAAAACTTTAAACGTATTTTTCTCGAAACGACATTTGTTCAATTTGCGAAAATCATAACTCTAAAACTAATTGATGGATCATCTTCAAATTTGGAACACGTTTACATAATATAATGTATTAAAACATGAACCTAAAATTGGAAAGTTTATATTGTTTAAAACATATTTATTATTGCAAAATGCTGAGAAAAAAATGCTAAAAATCGATTATTTTTTTTCAAACACGTTCCAATTCAATTCTCGATTTTTTTTCGAAATGTAGGTTCATGTTCTTGAAAAATATCTCAAGAATATATAAAAATATTTTGTACTATTTCAGATGCGAATTGCGAGCTGCACAATTCCCGCAAATCGACAACGACGATGAGAACACGCCAAGGGACACAGCGGATTACACCTTAATTAATGTATGAAATAACTTGAAAAAATTACCAGAGATGTATGAAAATATGAATAAATTATTGTCACAGTTGCGAAAATTTCCGTTTTTTTTTCACAATTCAAAAAAAAATCCAAAAATCATCTAATTTTCGGTCTCCTAAAGTGGTTTCCCACCTTAAGAATAGATTAAATTTTTTCCGTTGGTTGGAACCGATTCACACGTTATATTCTGGGCCTTGACAAGCCCTAATGACGCCCTTATCGGAGAAGATCCAAACTCTATCCTTAGCCGCAGGCCAATGAATAGATATGGCTGACATTTCAAGGCTTTCCCCTTCGGATCGCCGAGGACTCCTCTGACGATGGTGAAAACACGACAGACATCTTCACTCAGAGTGGGTGTCTGGGATTTAACACTCACGTCTCGGAGGAGAAGTATCGACGGAGCGAGACAGATGGTACAGAAAGCTACCGTTATATATTTTATCCTGACTGTGGAAACTCCAGATGCAATTTCTATAATTGTTTTTCTTCAGACTGGAAATCGACCTATAAATCTCCTCAATGAATAATACAATTCCGATACAGAAGTTTCGAAAGACAAATTAAACTTTTAAAACGGCCCCGATAATTATCTCGACTCCTCTTGATAAATGTATGGGAGATACAATTCTTGCCAAAAGTAGGCAAAAATTCTTAAGGCCTTATATACCTTTGGATGATCAGAAAACAAAGCTTTTTCGGATTTCTTTTTGAAAATACTAATAATGCAATGAATTGGCAATCTACGCGACTTTTGGTAGTGAAGTACACACGATTATTACAAAATAGTGATTTTTGACAAATTTGGCACGATTTTGAAAAACAAAAGTCGCATTTTCGGCTAAAAACTGACCTTCATTAGTTTATAAAGCCCGTAATTGTTAGTCGATCGTAAAAATCGTGTGCACTTCGCTAGAAAATCTATCTAAAAAGCTACAGTTGAAATTTGAAGTAAATCGGTTGAAAATTGCAGGTCCTGCGAGTCCGCCTGATTTTTTAAACATGGTTTGGAAAAAAAGCGTTTAAAGTTTTTAAACAATCGTCCGAAAAATTCAAAAAAAATATTTCCACCGCCCATAACGTTTGCATATCATTCTTGAGATGTTTATACATCATTTGAGCCAAAAAAAAACGATATATTTTTTTTCTCAAAGACTTGTAAGGCTTTCATTCTCAATCATACGTTCTATATGTAAATTTAGATCGTTCGCAAATGGCATAATACGTAGACCATGCCTCAAACTGACAATTAATAGTATTTTTGTTTTAAATGAATTTCCCTTTTTCCCCTATTTGTTAATATTTGACTTTATTAGGGCAAAATTGCTTCTAGATTTTTGAAAAAAGTGTTGATAAAACTCTATTTTATTGTGATCATTGGATCATTTTTCCTGAATATTCAACTCACCGTCTTGTAGATTTGTTTGGATTTATTTCGGGTGAATAAGAGCCCTTATGAATTACAAGATTTTTTCTCTCTATCAATTCCCCCAATGTCTACAAAAAACAAGAAGTTGAATTTTTTTATTCCCATTTTTTCTACCCTATCCTGCGATACATAATATGATATACGATACACATGTTTCCGCAGAGCTCGAAAGTGCTGCGCACGTAACCACAACAAAGGATATCCTGACACATGATGTACGGAAATCGACTTTTACGACCAGCATTAAAGGCTGTATGAGACGAGATCTGACGTGAAGTAAATTCCTAGGTTCGTCAAAGAGGAAAATTAACTCGCTCCGTCGAGAAAAATCATCACCCTGTAAAACAATTAAATTTATAGCGTAATTACGGAGAAATATGATTTTTTTTTGTTGTACTTTGGTGTCAAACTTTGTTCTTACTTTGGATCCCACTTTTATTAGTGAGGCGAAATCAACGAAACGATGGAGATAAGCGGATAAAATGAACACTTGAGGGATTTTCTGGGGGGAAATAAGGACAGGTGACAGAGTAGACGACGAATTAGCCAAAGATGTAAGAGGACAAAATAAACGAGACGAATAAATCGGCAGATGTATAAGATTCAGAAAATCCCTTTTCAGGAAAGGCTGCGTTTGCGGAAAGGTTTGAGATAAGGGACAACCTGACAAAGTGCGAAAACGATATTTGAATGAATAACGATGAACTTTATCTACCCTTACAAAATGTTGTCTCATTAAAAGAATTAAACTTTCGAGAAAAACAAAAGTTAGAAACGCCCATTTATTTTTTCATTAATTTATTGCATTCTTATAGCTGACCATATGGGCAAGATTATTCTTCGTACGCATGGCTATGCCTATGAGTAACGCTGAATTTCAAACTTTAATTACATCAGTACCATGAATACGCGAAACTTTCAATTTTGGCTTTTTCATAGCAGAAGCATCGTGTTAAAAAAAGAATTGGTCAACTTGGGGCGGGAAAAAAATTGATGTGAAAGGACACGTTTTGAGCTCGCAGCATTTTATTTTGCACAACAAAGCTCACCAGTATTTATTTTTTTATATAAAAATGATTTTCTTATCGTGTTTATTTTTTAATTTCGAACTATTTAGAATAATCAAAACGCACTTAAAATCAATTTTTTCTTTCAATCTCTAACAAAATAAATCACTACATTTTTCCGCCATATTCTACATTACACTGAGAAAAATGTATGGTTTTTCAACCATATTTTAAATATTCAACCATATTTTCAACCATATATGTGAGGGCACTATCACATTTTATAGCCATAATTACGGCCAAAAATATTGGACTGCTTTTTGATATTTTAACAGTTGCATAAATTATACACATATGTTAACCGCAACCACCAATCTTACACCCGAGTAGAAATATTGTCAGGCTGGCCTGATATTGGACCCGAGCCTGATCAAGTTGTAGTACGGAGGCCTTATTTAAGGCAAACCTTAATGTACCTGATCCGGCTGGTGTCAGGCGATAGTCAGGCAGCTGAATGTACGTTCTCCTCCAGTTGCCTGATCCGGCTAGCTTCAGGCGCTGGTCAAGTAACCGGACGTACGGCTTACTTCAATTTTCCTCATCCGGCTAGCTTCAGGCGATAGTCAAGCAGCCGGACTTATACAGTTCGGCGCTAAAAACGTGCCTAACCTTATCTTGCCAGATGCTAGAGAGGCACGAGAGAAGCACGAGACATTAATCACTTTACACATTTTCGTATATAAAGTTTACGTTGTGAATGAAATGGATAAACGAAAGCGGTAGAAAATTGCCCAGCGACTGCGTCTGCAAGAATGGCGAGCACTTAAAAAGGAGAAATAAAGCAGGAATAATACAGCAGCAGGTTAGTATAACAATTTTTCAGACTTTTACAATTCTTGTTTAGGTTAGTATAACATTTTTTCAAAGACTTTTACAATTCTTAAATCTATTTGTATAGATTTAAGAATTATAATAAAAATTGTAAAAAGTAAGATTTAAGAATTATAAAGTAAAGTCAAGAATTGTAAAATTAAAGCTACCCTGCAGCGATGGCATCACATTCATCGGACTGAACTACGCGGTCAACTTACCATTGTTCGATCGGCCTACGCTGTCCGGGCTAACCTGCAGCGATGGCATCACATCCATCGATACAGATTAACCCGGAGAGCATAGGCCAAACAAATAATGGTAAGTTGACAGCGCAGTCCAGTTCAGTGAACGTAATGCCATCGGTACAGGTTACTCCATTCGAAATGCACTTGGAATGGAAATTACATTCATTGAACTGTACTACGCTGGCAACTTATCACTATTCAGTTGGCCTGCGCTGTCCAGGCTAATCTGCACCGATGGCATTACATTCACTATACGGAACTACTTTGTCAACTCACCATTATTTGTTTGGTCTACGCTTTCCGGGTTAACCTGCAGCGATAAATGTGATGTCATCTGTGCAGGTTAGCCTGGACAGCGTAGGCTGACCGAACAATGGTAAGTTGACGTAGTTCAGTTCGGTGAATGTGATGCCATCGGTGCAGGTTCAATCAAATCTCTAAGAGAAAGTGTTATTTATTTTCCACAAGCATCTATGTGGAAAATGTATTTGATAAATAAACATTTATATTTGGTTTAAAAAATTAACTATTAGCGTTAATTTTAATTTCGTGCCTTTTTCTCTTTTAAATATGCGTGGTATTTTTTATTTCAGGAATAATTAAGACATCCTAAGCAGGGCTCCATTACATCATACTGACTAGACCATGATTTTTCATT
Organism: Ophion ventricosus; assembly: GCA_963932345.1. NCBI lineage: Eukaryota > Metazoa > Arthropoda > Insecta > Hymenoptera > Ichneumonidae > Ophion > Ophion ventricosus. Next base: position 6,876,047 of record OZ010723.1, read on the forward strand.
TTGATCAAGCCTTACAAAATCAAGCTCTGATCAGGCCTTGATTGTGTACCCTGATCAGGCCTTGATTTTTTACCCTGATCAGGCCTTGATATTTTACTTTTACTTTTACCACGGTCGTTTTTTGTAAATACCATGGACTTTTCTCTTAGTGTAATAAAAAAATATATATATTGAAATATCTTAATTTTTAAGAAAGCTACACAGAGACGATCTTTTCTTGAGAATTTAAACCCGCTCAAAAAATCGGGACGCTTTAACTTCGCAAAATGAAATTATCTAAGTATTCTGAACGTGCTTTCATTGAAACATCGGGAGAGAAATTTTCACTGAAGCGAAGCTTTCTTTATGAGAAAGCAGAGCGCGCAAAATCCAGCGTAATTATGTCTGAATTTCTCTCATGCGTGAAAAATCTTATTCCAGGGCAAGGGCGGCATAATTTCACAAAGGCTGAAAAAGCGAGTATTTGTACTAATAACCAAAGGCGTATAAAACGATGAATTCGAGTGGGTGAAAAAAATAATATATATATATATATATATATATATATATATATATATATATATATATATATATCGGAAACTTCTTCTCCGGAATGATCGCGGCGGATAAACCGGAAAAGCTATGGAGCGTGTATCGTATACTTTTTTACGATGGGATTGACGGGAGCTCTTGCGGAAAGTGCAGCGCAATTCGCCCCATTGTTCCCTCTGGAAAATAACTCTCCGGCTATTTCACTGTCGCAATAAGATAAAAAAAAAATAAGAAAAAAAACGAAAGATAAGGAAAACAATTCATATTAAAAGAATGCAGGACGTTTACGGTGCGAACGAATGAAACTTTATTGAAAATAAAGCTCTTGGAGGATTTGCCACAAAGACGATCGTATCCAATTGCCACTGTGTTCCTTTTATGAAGGAGGACAAACAAAATAGCAGATATACGTCTATATGTATGAGAGTATGCACGAGACGCTTTGCATGTTAAGTAGAAAAGTGTGCTCGAGGCCGGCCGCTCGTAACGTCAAAGTCAAGGAAAATGGCAATTAAGGACACCCTCCCATAACTTTCTGTTTCAAGAACCGTGTTTTTTTTCTCCATATTTTTGTTCTACGGCTAAAGAATGTCCGAATTTTAAGTAGAAGTTCGAAATAATGAATTCGTATTCGCCAATTTATGGGAAAAAAACGCTTTTTCCGAAACGATATTTTTCAAAAGAGTAGACACGATTGTTGCTGCAATTTAAAAAAATATAAAATTGCTGCAAATATAAGGAACCTTCCCCCTCTCTCGCCACTACCAATTTCTATCCTATCGTAGTCACTATCGCATGTACTACAATTATTAATTTACAGTCACGCATTGTTTTTTAAATATATATTCACACTCGTATAATTTGATAATTTTTCGGATTTATCGGATCGAACAATTCTACAGGGAGCTAGAAAGCCAAACATGACGATTTCTGATGGCAAAAGCTTGATACATTCTTTCAATTATTTTGCAGCATTGGACTATGTAGCAATTGAATCCAAAAGGTTTTTTTCCACAGGATGGATCCGAATTTTGCATACATACTCAGTACAAACGCGACAATAATGCATCCGATTTTTATTTTCATGGTAAAAGGTGTCTCAAAATGACCTGACATTTTTTATTGCGCGCCAGTTTTTCTGTGACGAACATACAGTACTAATATTTGATAACTGACATCAGGAAGTATTGAGGTTTAGTTATGGAGAATTACACGATCGAACAACGCATAGAAATTGTGAAAATTATGCAGATATTGCAACGATGTGTCATGGTCGTGTTATCTGGCGCCACGGTGATGTGAATTGGCCACGAAGATTGTGCGATTTGATGCCATTGGACTTCTATCTTTGAGGTTTTCTGAAAGGAAAAGTGTATGCCAATGATCCACAAACCATTCCGGAGCTCAAGGAAGCAATTGGACGAACCATTAATGAAATTAGTCCGCAATAATGCCAAAATGTTATTGAAAATTTCGTCAAAAGAGTGAACGTTTGCAAACAGGGACGAGGCGGCCATTTATCGGATATTGTGTTCAGCACATAGCCTCCATGTTTATACCTTATATTAAAATAAAAATATTCATACTTTTCAAATAAATCATGCGTTTTATTAATAAATTAAAATGTCAGGTCATTTTGATATACCCTTTAGTATTTCGGTAAGACTCCCATACTCCCTTAAGGTATTTTTTTTGCGGAGGGACGTATTCTGTAGGCGCGTAAGCCGGGACACTTTTGAATTATTAGTAGCTTAAAGTGGTGCCAGGACCCTTTTGAATCATTAGTAAATTACAGTAGATTACTCAACGATGAATTGGAATAAAAAAATTTGAAGACATTTTTGTAGATTTAGACATTTTTACATGTTCTCTGAGAAGTCGTGGTTACGAAAATTCTTCTGCTGGTCACATTTTTCTAAGGTTTATCATCAATATTTTCTTTTTATTTTAAGTTTTATCATTATGCTTTCTTTTTATTGACGTTATGGGATCTTCAGAATATTTACGTGCTTGCAGAAGTTTATATCGAAAATAAGCCTTTTTTGTGAATTTTTTTGAAGGTGACGAAATAATCGCATCATTCTTAAATTTTTATGTGATTTTATTATAGGTTTAAAGAGCTCAAAAACATTTTTTTTACAAATGAAATGCCGACGTTATAGCCTTTTACCCCAGGCGTCTTTCCTGTGCCATCTAAAAATGCTCCATTTTTCACATTTTTACTGTTCATCTGAAACAGAAAACAAAAATATTTTTCGATTACTGGCACATGTAGGGGAAGGATAACCTATAAAATTATAAGAAAGTATAAAATTGAAAATTACGCAGGCTTTTTAACCAAAAGTTCAAATTTTCGAACATTTTTTCGACAGTTTTTACCCCAAAAAAATTATTTATCTACGCGATATCCTTCAAACTTTAGGTTTATCCTTCCGATAATATTATAGACAGAAACCTCTCAAAATTTCAGCGAGATCGATCAATAACTTTTTGAGCTGCAGTGTGAGCAGTTTTTGAAAATGTAGTTTCGAGAAAATCGCGTTTCAAGTTTCAATACGATAAAACTATTAATTTTATTGACTTACCGATCAATCAGTGATTCCAGGCCCATACACTGACCCTTCAACTTCCTCGAAAAACTGATTTTCTTCCATTTGCTGCTATTTTCGGGCTGTACGAGCTGCTTTTGACGAGGAAAGGCTCATCCGGTTCTGCCTCTCTATCCGTGCCTCGTCAGAGTTTTCGGCAAAAACTCTGGCCTACGTCCCAAATGTCCAATGCATTCATAATTCTTAGAATGAAGGAATAGCCTTCATTAAACACCCCAGAAGCAATATAGGCTGCGATTTCAACGATTTTGAGCCCAGAATGGAGGTGTTTTGGAGCTAATCGCCAAACTGTTGCGTTGAAACTCTCGTTCGCATTTTGGGTATGCCTACCCAAGCATCTTCCAGTAAATCTTCCCTCAACAAATCTTTGTAAATTGGTAAGAGATTGCTTCGCCCCTAGAGTTCCAGATACCTGGCTCGCTAGTTCGCGGTATGCGGTCTCAACGCTCTCCACTATGAGCTATAACTCCGTAAATAGTTCATATTTCGATTTTTCCTTTTAACAGTATCTTCTTAATATATTATAGTTTCGAAATATGTAAAAAAAATCGATTTTTTGAGAATTCTAAAGGGTTTTCTCCCCTTAAACACTCGACACTCCCGATTTATCCACTTTTTTTCTTACTAACGCTCCTTCCAAACGGTTAATTGAATATCACCAGGGAATAGATGTCCCACAATTTCTGCCAGTTTCATTACCTACTCTGACTTCGTTCCGAATGCAACAACCAGTTGGAGAATGTATGTATCACGATGATATCGTAATTGGGTCACAACTAATAGGGTCTGGATGTCGTTTGATATGCAATATGATGAAGCCCTCCTCCAGAACAATGCGGTAGGGCAATCCTGCCACGAAGCCATATAATTGCATCATCCGGTTCTAGTGTTCTTGTCGAGACACTCTCGATCTCCCTCTCCCTCATTCTCTATGCCTTTATTGGTACTTGTTCCTGGAGAATGGAATGCTCACGCTCCGTAAATTCACGAAGTACACGTCGGTATGCTCCGATATTGAGACTCATTTCGGACGATGACTCTTCAAAGAATGTCTCTCAGTCCTGTCAACGTCCATATTTTGAGAAATATATTTTTTTATTAACTTTTTTCGAAGCTCAAACCTCGAGAATTTTCATGCAGAAAATGACTTTCTCTCCAGTGCAATGTCAAATTTCAGGCTATTATTATTTCACGCACAGAGGAATCTCGTGGGATGACGCTTTTGAAAGCACCTACGCTTCCGAGAGCACGCACACGTCGGATATACGAATACAGAACGAGCAGAATTAATATTTGCGTGGGTGAATTCATTACTGAAACATAAATTCGTAGCAGCCAGCGTTATTAACGAAGAGATATAATTTCTCCTTGAAACGCAGCTGCAATTAAGGGATTACGTGGGCTTGAAAATTTCAAAAAATCCATTTTTTTTAATTTCATTATCTAATGGTACAATATGTCTAGAATATTCTTCCAAAGTTTTAAGTCAATCGGAGTAAAAGTCTAGGAGAGAGAGCCTTTGGGAATTCCCCCCGTTGGGAAAGATCGGCCGGGAGCGACGCAGGTATACGCATTTTTCTCAAAACACTATTTTTGAAGTCGGTGGACACGATTTCTCAAAAACTAATGCAGCGATCTTATTGAAATTTTGCACACTTCTTCAAAATAGCATTGACTAGTGATTGAACGAAGGTTTTTTTTCGATTACAACTAATTTTACAAGGCTATACGTAGTGTAAATTGTACCAAAAATTGAACTATTTCGCATACAACTCTGCCAAAAATTCAAATTGCAATTTTTTTTTAAATCCTTCGTCCAGTCACGAGCTATACTTATCTATTAACAGACAAAATTTGGTTTTTTAATTTCAGATAAAGCTATCAGGAGTTATCCTGACCACCACGAGGACACTTTTTTTTGAGGGGTCTCCGGAAACCAGGTCCCACCGGCTGAATTTCCCAAATTTTTGGATGAATTTTTTTTTAATATTGTTGAAATGTTGCTCTTTTATGTGCTTAACATTTTGAATAAAATAATTTATATATTATATTTTTAAAAAATAGAGAAAATGTGCTTTTTTGGCTTCGAAACCTACGTAACCTCTTAATCCACGGAGAAGCTCAAAATCCAACATTTCAAGTGTCTACAAGTTTAACGAAAACGGCTGCGACGTGAGCTTCGCGTTAGGATAGAGCCTCGTGTGAATGGCTCGACAGAATTTATTAGAATTTGTAGTCGTTGAAAAGGAACCGAATGTCTATTCGTATGTTAAATTTCAAGGACATTCTACTTTTCTTACTAAACTTATGAGTTAAAAAAAATAATTATTTACCGTTTTTCCGAAATGCAATCACGAAAAAAGATGAAATTTTAACAAAGATTAGATTTTAACAAGAATTAAGGGGGGCAACCACTTCAGCAGACCAAAAATTAGATGATTTTTTGTATTTTTTTTACTGTGAAAAAAAACAGAACGTTCCTCAACTCTGACAATAATTTATTCATATTTTCATACATATCTGGTAATTTTTTCAAGTTATTTCATGCATTAATTAGGGTGTAATCCGCTGAGTCCATTGGCGTGTCCTCATCGTCGTTGTCGATTTGCGAGCATTATGCAGCACGCAATTCGCATTTGAAATAGTCCAACAAATTTTTATACATTCTTGAGATGTTTTTCAAGAACATGAACCTAAATTTTGAAAAAAAAAATCGAGATTTAAATGTTGGAACGTGTTAGAAAAAAAGTTGATCGATTTTTAGCATTTTTTTCCCCGGCGTTTTGCAATAATAAATATGTTTCAAACAATTTAATCTTTCCAACTTTAGGTTTATGTTTTAATAAATTATATTATGTAAATGTGTTCCAAATTTGAAGATAATTCATCAATTAGTTTTTGAGTTATGATTCCCGCAAATTGAAAAAATGTCGTTTCGAGAAAAACATGTTTAAAGTTTCACAAACGAAAAACTCAAAGTCAAATGTGTTTAATCAAATGATAAAGTGTCTTACCGAGTAATCGACGATTCCAGCACCATACATCAGTCCTTCCTCTTCCTCGTGCAACTTATTTGAAGCTTGCATTTCCTCTTTACGAGTTTCTCGAGCTTCTTTTGTCTCTAATAAAGTTTTGCTATTTTGCCGCGCAGCCACGTGCATCTGATCCATTTGCTCGGCATATCCGTAGCTCTGCCTGACAACTACGATTTGTAGTTCATTCATAACCATAAGTAGGGCTCAATTTCCATAATTGAATAAAATAGCAGCAAGAAATACCGCTACCTCGGTTATTTTGTACCCAGACTGGAGATGTTTTGGCGCTAATCGCCAAACGGTCGAGTTTGGGTTTGTTTGAGTTATGAGAACCCAAATTTGGGTTATGAAAACCCAAACAAACAAACAAATCCAAACAAACTAATTAACCGAGCGCTCGTGGATACCTGAGCGCGCTTGAGAGTCGAGCGGAGAATCTTTATCATTTATATACATACCGTTAGAAGGAATCCGAATATCATTTTGAAATTTTCAGGATGTATTCTTAAGATATTTTCCTAACCATTTATAAAATTTAAAAAAAATCATTTTTTGAAGCATCTAAAGTGGTTGCCCGCCTTAATGTATAAAAGATTTTTTTTATAGAAATCAAATTTTTACAAGTTATTGACTCGACGTTTCTCGATTTGACACAATAAAAATTCCGATGAATCCCCGTACCGCGATGAATAATCACGATTCATCTCGATAATTTTTTTTCCCGTGTACATTCTCACAGGCATTATCTCGCTCAAGTTCGCGATCGAGTATAATCAAAGATTGGATCGAGAAGTGATTACGTCCTCGGCGCAAGGTTCTTAAATTTTCATTGACATTTTCACCCGCCGTTATGCCCGTCTTTCGTTCAGACCGGATGCATCACGGCTCGTAAAAAAAAAATACAATCCATAGAGGTCCTTGCCGCAAATTTGTTGGGAAAAAAAATGATGAGTGGCAGTTGAAAAAAAAAACAACTTGAGATGGAACCACCAGATCGAAGGTAAGCTCGTCCGGAGAAAAGTGGCGAGTGAGAGGTAGGAGAAATATAAATTAAATTGTTGGAGAAGCGCGAGGACGACAGGGATGAACTCTCGGGATGGTAAGTAGTACTCTAAGCGTGATCAGGATGAGCTTTCCCGAGTGTACCGGGGCTCTTTCTACACGAGCTCCCGGGACTTTAGGAGGAAATATGATTCTTGATGGAGACATTTCCTCCAATCCCTCCGACCCCAGACTCGTTTCCTTTTCCGTTCGTTTCATCTCTGGCTCTCGCTCTTTCTCTCTCTCTCTCTCTCTCTCTCTCTCTCTCTCTCTCTCTCTCTCTCTCTCTCTCTCTCTCTCACTCTCTCTTCGCTCCTCTTCATCCCCGACATCGCCGTGTCTCTTTTACGCTCCCCATAGCTCGCTGACAAGGTATTTTTACTACGAGCAGCCCATCTACTTATCTCCCGAACTTTTCTCTTTATTCCTGTCCCCTCGCTCTTTCGCCGATTGCCAACTTCACCCTCCCCCGTCCGACTGATCCTCGTCTATTTTGCCAGCCCCCCCGTACCTGCTACACCTCTTTTTTTATATCCTCATTTCCGTCGCAGCTTTACACTCCTCATTTCTACTTCCGAACTTTCAGCTCTCGCCTAACTTCCACGCACATCGTCGCGATAAATCGGCCCTTTTCGCTCAGGCATCTCTCCTCCCCGCGATCATCGATGAACCAATTGTCTCGAGGAGTTCCCCAAGTTCGAATACTCTTTACATTCCTGCCGCATTCGCGGCTGTTGGGGTGACGCGAGACGAGTAGCTTTCGAGGGGGTTGAAGAATCCGTAAGGACACTTTGTATCGGCCTCAGCTTTTGTTACTACATCGATGATGCACTGAGCAAAAATGTATCGTGTTTTGAACCATACTTTAATGATATTTTATATTTCCCTGAGGGGGCAATAATATTTTGTAGCCACAGTTACTGCGAAAAATATAGTACTGCTTATTGATACTTTAGCAGTTGTATATATTATGCGCATATGTTAACCGTAACCACAAATCTTAAAAGGATACGTTGAAAAAAACGATTTAATTTAAATAGGATCTATTTAAATCAAATAGGTTTTTTACTTGTCTCGCGGCCTACTACGACCCTATTTGTTTCAAATATATTTTTTTCATTTGTTTAAGCTATTCTTTTTAAATATTAAAAATATTGAAATCATTGGGAGTACAAATAAGTTTCCGCCGTTTGACAAAAGATGGCCCAGGAGATTATGGTTGAAATTGTCAGATTTAAAACGTCATATGGTAAGGTTGGACATCTGGCAAGACCATAACCTCGAAATATTAGCGATTTTGTATCAGTAGCACATCATTTTTTTCGTGCGAAAATGTCGAGTTTTGAGCCGAATAAGCGTCATTTGCGGGAACTTTTGATTTACTTCTTTAATTTGAAGAAATCTGCAGCTGAGGCGCATCGATTGCTTGTAGAAGCATATGGTGAGGCTGCTTTAAGTGAGAGAAGTTGTCGTGAGTGGTTTCAAAAGTTTAAGAACGGTGAGTTTGACGTCGAAGACAAAGAACGTAGCGGAAGGCCGAAAGTGTACGAAGACGCGGCATTGGAAGCATTATTGGAGGAAGATTCGTGCCAAACGCAAGAAGAACTTGCACTTACATTAGGAGTGACTCAACGAGCAATTTCACATCGTTTAAAATCGTTGGGAATGATTGAAAAGTAAGGAAATTGGGTTCCATATGAACTGAAGCCGAGAAACGTTGAACGCCGATTTTGCACATGTGAAATGCTGCTTGCCAGGCATAAGCGACAGGGTTTTTTGCAACGTATAGTCACTGGTGATGAAAAATGGATCTACTACGATTACCAAAGAAGAGGAAATCATGGGGACCACCTGTATTTGATGGGATCAACTTGGTGTCGTGTATTATGAGTTGCTCAAACCGAACGAAACCATTACTGGGGCTATCTACCGAACACAATTGATAAGATTGAGCCAAGTACTCAAGAAAAAACGCGCCCACTACTACTCCAGACACAATAAAATTATTCTCCTGCATGATAATGCTCGTCCACATGTTGCGGTGCCGGTCAAAACCTACTTGGAAACACTCAATTGGGAAGTTTTACCCCACCCGCGGTATTTACCAAAAATTGTTCTTGACATTGAAAAAAATGTTGCTTGTCATTTGCGACGATGTTTATAATGATATAACGGATCAGGCGTATATTTATTTATTTATTTAGAATGTCACTTCGTATACTCTCGCAGTGTTCTAAAAGTTTCCTTTCACTTTTAATCCCGCTTGGTAGTCGACGAGCCAGTGGTCACCTAAATCGGTCATCCATCCAAGTATTTGCCCAGGCCAACGCCGTTTGGGAGTTCACCGTTGAGATCAACGTCTCGCACATCCAACCGAAATTTCCGCCAATCCCACTTCGATCATCGAATACAATTTTCACCCCCGAATTTATTCGCATAAGTCATCCAAGCAGGCAGTTAAGGGCGAGTTTGCGGGACAAACGGAAACTCACCTTGAAACTTCGGCACGAACTGTCAAGCTTGTCTTGCCGATCGATACACGCGGTTTGACCAATTATCCGAGACGCATTACCAATGGAATTGATCAATGACGCAGTCCACACATTCATGGTTCACCAATTGGTCAACCTCTGTAATACCGTACGTTTCAATCGTGCACTGACGAATTTCCCTTCGGTCGACCGTCCTTCGCTCACCTCGTGGCTTCGACCGAGGCTGCTCTCAAGATCCGGGCAAAAAAAAAAGAAAATATCCTCGTACAATGTTACCGAATCTCATATTTATGCATTGATACATTTTTCGTTTCGCAAGGACTTGTCACGCATGGGACAATATGTCCTGTCGTAAATCTCATCGAACCGTCGTGAAATAATTCAAAAGAGGAACAAATCCTCACGGAGGGTGGAAACGTCACAGCGAGGATACATTTTTTTTTTCAACGTTATCCGATTTTTTTCTTACGAAAACTTTATAAAATTCGTTTCGTCGTTTGGCACGTGATCAAATTTGTCAAGTATGAAATAGGAGCTTGTTGGCATCCTCGATCAGCGTATTTTAAGGGTCAGATTCGTTTGCCGATAGAAAAATATCTACACGTATATATTAGTTGTACAAATAAGTTTTCAGCCGTTTTTCATAAAAATAATGATTTTTTTATTTATAAATAATGTACATTTTAGTCGGGAAAGTAATTTTCGTTTGCTTCCACACATTTCCCCTAACAGGCAGATTGCGAATTCCTTGGAGGTAAAAAGATAGTGATTTTGAGACGATAAAGTCAGTAATGGATTTTTTTACTTCATCGAACGTTTTGAAGTGGCTACCAAGTGATGTTGGAGCGATCGGAACAAGTGAAAATGCAATGAAGCCAAGTCAGCCAAAAACTGTTTTTTTTCCAGTGCATTCTAAAAATGAGCGACATCAATTTCGAGCAACGGTGTGCTATCAGACTTTTGCTTCAGACTTGGGCACAGTGCAACGGAAACTTTTATACAAAACATCAGCTAAACCCTTCTCCAAATCACCTTCAAATAAATGTAAGCATTTTTATGTGAAGCCCATTCAAAGGAGCGTTCTAAAAAAGAGCCACGTGTGCTGATAGTAAAAAATACGTAGATGTAACGGATTCTAAATTTCCTTGAGAAAGAAGCAGCGAAATGGCACGAAAAGTTTCGAGCGATAAAAAGAAAATCGCTCAGTCACCGTGATCGTAAAAAAAGTTCACGTCTGGCATAGTCATCCGCGCTTTCACCATAAATAAATTGACAGTGATTTTTCTCCTGTCACATATGTCATCCGCACGCGTACCCCTCGAAACTCTGCGACATCTCACGTGACGAAGGAACGAAAAATTTCCATTCCTTAAATGTTTCAACGTGCGACGGAAAAACGACGAAATGTTTGCTTCTCGTCGTCTCCAGGGGGGGGGGGGGGGGGGGGGGTGAAGGACGTGCAAAATGAGAATGGAAATTCAAGTAGGAGGATTCGTAAAACTTGCTCTCTGATCTCGAATACTCTCATTTTATTTTCTCATTACGACGAAATGAAATGCCTCGTGAAATTCGTTGCGAAATGTGTACACAGCCGTACACAGCCGCACACAGCAGGGCTTTCTCGAAACTTTTGGTACCGTTGACCACCCCGAGCGCTTCTTCGATTCTCCTCATCGATCATCCGGGATAATTAGCAGAAGAGTTTCGAGGGGAATTCAATGCGGGAGACGAAACAACGGAGACACTTCGTGTAGCAATTACATGTGCTTCGCAGAAGCAAAGGAGTGGGCGAAAGCTAGAGAGGAGAGGGTGGGGGCGGACAGACGAAGATAAATCAAGATCGATTCGATCTCGAGAATCAAACTTCTAAATCGTTAAACGCTGAGTGTTTGCTAATAAAACGTTAAAGTGCGACAATTGTACCAGCGGTCGATAAAAAAAAACAAAATCTTTTAGCAAACTGTATTGCAAATTATTGTAATTCACATTATATACTTATTGTAAATATTAAGCTTTGTTAAGGATTAGATGTAAGTCATATATTTGTCTAAATATCGTGACATTTTCGTTGTAAATAGAATTTATTTGATATTATTTGAATCCATGTGATTCTAATAAAACATAGGTTAGAATTTCCTTTCTTAGGTTTTTGTTTGGCTTGGCACCGACTTAAAAAACGAATGATTTTAAGTAAAGTAAGTAAAATTATTAATTTTTAAGTAATTGTAGTAGCCGATTTAATTAATTTTTTACTTTTTTTTAGAAGTCGGTTTTGTTTTTAAGTTTGTTTTTTTCCCTTCATTTTGAGTGGCAACTACCCAGGTTAGTAAGCAAACATAAACTAAATACGGCGCTCGTATGAGAAAGTTCTGTGGAGTTCTCGTTGAGTCGTTCCGTGAAATATCTTCGAAGTCCATCATCAGAACCTTACTAAATTTGTGTGGGTCCACCTCGGGAGTACGTACTAACAAATGAAAAGATCATCCAAATCGATTAAGGCGTTACGTGGGTTGGAAAATTTAAAAAAATCCATTTTTTTCTTAAATTTTATTATCTAATAGTACAAAATGTCTAGAATATTCTCTCAAAGTTTTTAATCAATCGGAGTAAACGTCTAGGAGAGAGAGAGAGCCTTTGGGAATTCCCCCCATTGGGAAAGACCGGCCGGGAGCGACGCAAGTATACGCATTTTTCTCAAAACACTATTTTTGAAGTCGGTGGACACGATTTCTCAAGAACTAATGCACCGATCTTATTGAAATTTTTCACACTTCTTCAAAATAGCATTGACTAGTGATTGAACGAAGGTTTTTTTTCAATTACAACTAATTTTACAAGGCTATACGTAGTGTAAATTGTACCAAAAATTGAACTATTTTGCATACAACTCTGCCAAAAATTCAAATTAATTTTTTTTTTTTAATCCTTCGTTCAATCACGAGCTATACTTATCTACTAACGGAAAAAAAGTTGGTTTTTTAATTTCAGATAAAGCTTTTATGAGTTATCTTGACCACGACGAGGACACTTTTTTTGAGGGGTCTCCAGAAACCAGGTCTCACCGGCTGAATTTCCCAAATTATTGGATGAAATTTTTTTTAAATATTGTTGAAATGTTACTCTTTTATGTACTTAATATTTTAAATAAAACAATTTATATATTATATTTGAAAAAAAAATAGAGAAAATATGCTTTTTTTGGCTTCGAAACCCACGTAACCCCTTAATATTTGTTTGGGTTTGTTTAGATTTGTTTGGGTTTGTTTGGGTTAACATTTTGAATAAAATAATTTATATATTATATTTTTAAAAAATAGAGAAAATATGCTTTTTTTGGCTTCGAAACCCACGTAACCCCTTAATATTTGTTTGGGTTTGTTTAGGTTTGTTTGGGTTTAATTGGGTTAATATTCTGAATAAAATAATTTATATATTACATTTTTAAAAAATAGAGAAAATATGCTTTTTTGGCTTCGAAGTCCACGTAACACCTTAACATTTGTCAAAATTATGCGTGAACATATATATTTTAAAAAAATATATATACAAATACATAGTCGAATTAAGAACCTCCGCCTTTTTATAAGTCGGTCAAAAAATGTCTCTAATGAAAAAATGTTTAATAAAAAATGTACATGAAAAAAAAAACCCATGAAAGTTTCATAATAATCTTCATGATACTTTTTGTTTTTAATCCCAAAAACCTTCGGCATCTAAAACTAGGCGTCGATACCGACAAAGTGCCTGCAAGCTCGTGAACTTTCAGCTCGTATGATTTCTACGCTTAACGATATCTTTGATCTCCCTCTTTTTTACTTGCCTCGGCCCTCCTATTGATATCATCTCCCACGTTTATTGTGAGAGATACAGGCTAAATCGGTTCTTTCATAGGCGCTGACAGTTAGTATTCAACTTGTTGATCTTGAGCACTCGACGATCGCTGTATTCTTCCTCTTTTTACCTCACGAAATACAATATCAAAATTATTTAGCTAATTGAAATTTGTCACTCTTTTTATTTTCTGTATCTCCTAACTGTCAAATGTGAACAATTAATTTTTATTTTTTAAGCCCTTCGCTTCGAGAGGATTTTTTTGTACTCGGCAAGGGAGGAGATGAAGAAATGGAAGGATTTTTTTTCAGTAGGGAATGTTGGATACTAAACGATATTAAGGGTTTTTGGAACACAAGAGAAAGAGAGAGAGAGAGAGAGAGAGAGAGAGAGAGAGAGAGAGAGAGAGAGAGAGAGAGAGAGAGAGAGAGAGAGAGAGAAGAGAGAGAGAGAGAGAGAGAGAGAGAGAGAGAGAGAGAGAGAGAGAGAGAGAGAGAGAAAGCGCTACAAAAAAGACGAAGAGTACTCGGAATTATAGAAGGCTCTGAATTTTCGTGACATTTATAACATTTTCCATGCAAATTAATGCGCAGGCTGTTGATGGAATACTAACAATGATCGATCTCTGCCCGCAATTTAATTCCCATTAAATTTCGCGCCTCTATGTGGTCCCAGGCCAGAAACATTTCCACCCTTGCACAATGCGATTAATATTTTTGAAGAAAATAATTCAAATTTTGAAAAAAACAAAAATTCTTAGGGTGGATACACATTTTCAATGAGAAAAAAAAATCTAGGCTAGAATAGGAAAAAGAAAGAAAAAAGAGGGCCACGAACGCCCGAGCCTAATGAAAGAGAGGACGAAAATTGTAGCGGTTCCTCAAAGGCCTATACGTTTCAAGGTTAAATATATAGGTCACGGAGGAAAAGCGACTGGAAGCATCATCCAAGAATGCGCAAACACGGAGCGGGGCAAATTGTACGCGGTCGATTCGATCCTGCTATTGGTTCATAAGTCGTACGCGTGGGACCTGGATGAGGCGAACAGGTGGATCTGGAGAATGTCCTTGGAGCGTGACCCGATTACGTAGTTCCTGGCGAATCGACCTTGCGAACGCCCTTAAGATCCTTGCATCCCGCGTCCCTGGCCTTAACGCAGCTCTGCCATTATGTTTTTTTTTGTTCTTTTCTTTTTCCTTTACAGCCTAGTGCGAGTCCTCGAACGCACGTGACTTCGTAACTCTTCGCCCGCAAGGATCATGCGAGATAGGGTAGAAGGGGGCATGTTGAGCAGTCGGTTAAGTTGGGCAATCGAAATATATGGAGAATTAAGCACCGCAAGCGGATGCATCAAATGGCGGAAAGAGAGGTATGGGGGAGGGGAAGACATCACGTCATCGCCCTTTGCCATGCGGCGCACGAGACGGTAACACGGGACGTTTCATTATTTTTGCACCCCAAAGTAAAAAAAAAAAACCCCCCGATTGAAAAATTTTCTTCTAGCAGTGTACGAGAAAAAATATTTCAACGTTCATTGCGATTAATGTTAATGTTTCGAAATCTAATCAATTAACAAGCAGCTGCGGTTTATTAGTGCATTTTAACAAATCATGTTGCATACGTCTGATTTTTTAATGAAATTCTTACTGTGCCCAACTTATCTCTTACTGATGCTCAACTTACCCCACTATCGGGGCAGGTTGAGCAAATATGGGCTTAGTCTGTTGAGAGCGATTATCTGTGAAACGATAAGTATAACAGGAATTTCGTCTACAGACTTCTTTTCCCCAGATAAATTTCCTATTGACCAAAGTAGGTTTTATTTTCATACGGCAGACTGTGAGGAATTACAGGGCGATCATTACAACCTTGTTTAAGGACTTACGTACAGCTGGGTAGGTCGAAAAGATCAATTTTTCAAAAAGGTGCTCATTCGAAAGTACTATCCTTTGAGTGTCTACCCTGAAAATTTCATAAGGAAATTCGCAGTAATGACGATGTTATAGCGTTTTGTAACTGACCGGATGAGCAACGACTAACGGTTGGGGCGCAGGTATACGCGGCCTTTGTCATCTGTTTAACTGTGAGTTTGACTATGAATGAGGTTGACACAGCTAAAGAAAGATCTAATGGAAGCGTCAACATCTAAGGAAGATCCGTCATATGGCTCAGGAATCGATGATTTCATGTAAGTTTAAAATAAACCAGTTATTTCAGTGTAAAGTGTACTCAAAACTTTAAACGCGTTTTACTCGAAACAGTGTTTTCAAAATCGGTACCAGAAATATCTCCGCAACTACTGGACCGATCGGGATCAAGTTTTGCACAGTTATGCTTCACACAATAATCTAGTACTTATCGAGCCGTTTTTTCGATACCTGGCATAGTTTTTTTTTTTTCATCACAAGTACTGAACAATTTTGAGGCGAAAAATCGCCTGTTTTATTCCAGTGACTGCCATGACCCGAAAAAATTAAATTTTTAAATTCCGGCCCGATAAGTACTAGTTTTATCTATCTACTTCAAGAAACAAATATTTTTTTTTAGATAAAAAATGGCAGAGGCACGTCTGGTACCGCAAACGCTGTCAACAAACATACGTCCCACACGGAGAGAATTAAATGTTAAAAATTACCGTGCAGTAACGGTAACCAGATGACCACCCTGAAACTTCGCTTATTATTACTGAGTAAAACACAGATTTTCACGAAAATAAAATAAAATTTCTTCTTCAGATAGAAAGTTTTACCAGATTTTCTAGTAAATTTTGATGTGTAACAAATTACGCAAAACTTAAATTGAAAAAATATATAATATCAGCGAAATTTTACTGTGCATTTTATTATTTTATGCCTTTCAACAATGTCTATAAAAAAGTATCGTCTTTATAACAGATATTTTGAGATTTATTATAAAATTTAATGAGTGTTATAGGAAAATGTAATGTGCTCTCGGTAAAAATTATCGTGCGCGCTACCCTTCTTGTATAGTAAAATTTTAGCTGCGTATTTGAAATTTTCTGCAACGTGAGTTAAAAAAAACTCGTCGCATACGAATTATTATGCTTTTCTCACTTGTCACCACATTGAAATATATCACGGTAATTTTTACCGTGAAATTCACGACAAAAATTATTTTTTAATTCTTTCCGTGCAGGAAAACGACTGTAACTTTTTTACCGTTTGAAATTTTTTAACCAAATTTTCACACAATGTAGATAAAATGTCATACTTTAAAATGTATATCATGGTTGTTCAATAAAATTCAGTTTTATATACAAAAAAAATTCTTAAACATAGCCTTACTTTTAGCCGTCTCAGGTGTATGTAAGCCCTTAACATGCCCCTCCCAAACCTAGTTCAGCTATAATCTTTTTCACTCGAGTCTCGATGGTCTCGCGGGAAATATGAAATTTTTCTTTTTCCTCGTTTCCCCGAACTACGTTATCATGTCTCTTTATGAGAATTCACGGGTATACAAGAAGATTGTGAAAAACGTACAGGAAGGGAGATGAGGGAAAAGGGCCAGGGTGATGGTATCGCCAAGAAAATGAATATTTTTTGTAAAAAAACGAAATAAACATTAATTACCAAAGAAATGGATACTCTCTTGGCCCCTCAATGGACCGCAAACGTTTTTGCTTCATTAACGAGGCCCACTTTCTCTCGGCTTGGCGAGACATGCGGGTCTTCAGTTCATCGAGTTTCCCAGCAGGGGATATTAACGACCGCACACGAAATTTCCTCACCCTCGGACAAAAAAAAAACTCCACTGTACTATCCTTGTATCCGATGTAACGTCTAAAACTTCGATGATGTAGGAAACCTCGCGTGAGTCAGAAAGGACAAGTATAGATATACGAATATCCAAAATTCATGAGATTCCGGAAAGCAGCTCCCTCGAGTATGATATTACGGATTAATACAGTCCTGGTCCAACGTGAGAGATTCACTTTGGCTCTTTCACGATCCCCTGATGTGTCACGACGAATGGGACAGCGGGAATGCTAAAATCCACTTTCCCGTAGTCCTCTCAGGACTTCGATAAATATATAAATATATTCGCAACGTTATCCGTACACTTGTGTATAAATATATTTACTTTGAAGAACACATTTATTTATAAATTAGCTTCCGCCCACTCGCAATTGGGCCAATAGAGAATTCAATACCAGTTGCAACCCTTATTTGAGGTTGTTTTGAAAAATCCTAAAATATGCACTTTATTATTTGTTTTGAAAAATATTTATACCAAGTTTCAAGTTGATAGACGCAAGAAATGCAATTTCCCGTACAAACTTTCACAACCCATTTCATTCTGCTATGAATTGATTTTCGAAAAATCCTTTCTCAGTGCACCTCTACACTTTTTAAGGAACATATCTTCCAAATTTAATTGAGATGAAAGCAAGGATATCGATTTTCCCATACAAACTTCAACGCCCGTTGCACCCCTAATTAGGGGCTGTTTTTAAAAAAAAAACCTAAAATATGCGTTTTATTATATATTTTGAAGAATATTTATACCAAGTTTTAAATTGATACACGCAAGGAATACAATTTTCCATACAAAGTTTTATTATTCCATTTCATCCTTCTCGGGGTTGATTAACCATTTGTTACAAGTAAAAGTAGTGAAAATTTATCGCCAAAGATGACGTTCCAACTGGACGAGTTGAAAAATCTTTGTAAACGATCGACTTTACAATTGTGACGTGAATTCGTATCGTTATTGCAAAACGATGGATTATCAAGAAATCTAAGAATCGAGAGGGTGAAGGATAAGTAATGGGAAAAGTTAATGTTTATCCAGCGGTGAGAGATTAAAGAGCCAACGCATCCTGCGAGTACTCGGCAATGAACATATTTGAAAGAACCTCGTATTTTTCACGATTCGCATTATAATTCAGTATTAACGTGACATGGCCTTGTGCGTACTTTCGTGGGCGTTCAGTTCCGAGCTTTTACTCCGTGATGTACGTTGGCTCAAAGCTAGCCCACGCTACGTTTTTCTCAAGGTGCTCTCACATCTGCCTACATGTGGGAAAATGTGGGCTCGGAGTTCGTAAATTTGCTCGTTCATACAAGAAACGTGAAATCGCACGGGGTGTCCGGTAGAAAATGATACTGGGGGGGGGGGGGGGATGAGAGGAATATCATAGATTTTCGTTCAATCCCATTCACTGACTTGTCATTGTACAAAAGTGTGTGCAAGGCGAACGAAGCCTTCTTTGATCGGGTTATTTCATTTCGTATTTGGGGATGGGACCAAGGATTTTGGGTCCAGCACGAGTTGAGCGTTTTTCTTTGAACCCTCGTCACGATAGGGTGCGATGTTATCCTCGTTCCACCAATCCTTGAGGACCATCTCGAATGAAGGTGATGATATCTACTGGTTGCTCGAAAGGAATAGCGAGAGAGAGAGAGAGAGAGAGAGAGAGAGAGAGAGAGAGAGAGAGAGAGGGAGAGAGAGAGGGAGAGAGGATAAAATCTCCAGGGTTATTCGAATATCGTATATCCAGAAGGCAACCGGCAGGATATGGATTCTCCTGGCTTCTCATTTGCCTTCCACCTCCTGCTCGAGCTTGTACGCGGCGGAGATAAGATAGGTATCCCGAGTCAGGATACGCGCGAGTTGGCGATAGGTACGCGTATGCAATTTTGAGACCTGGCATCAGACCTCGAGGCATCGAGATCCTTATCGACCTAGGATAATCGCGCGTACCTGTATCGGGAATTCGGGGTGTTCCGTAGCTTCTGCCTCTACCAATACCAATTACGAGCGAGTTCTGCTCCTCGTATTTCCCTCATAAATGCTTTGAATCCAGCCGAGCATATATCCGTTATATCGCGGCTTTCGTGAACCTTCAGGGATGCCGGAGAAATTACCGTAACACGATAGGAAAACGAAGGAGAAAAGGGTTCGTATCGAGACGGGGTTCCAAAGAGTTCGTTAGGTGCACACGTAATTTGAATAACGAATAAAAATGCTCTCTGTGCTATGGAGATGACAGGATTCTTAGGTTTCCTAGTAGTCATGGAACTCTGAATCGATGGGAATGAAGAAGAAGCAGACCCAACACGACCACAAAAAGAGTTATGCAGTTTCCTGATGATGAAATTAATATCGGTAATAAAATTCAAGGAGCGACGAGACGAGACAAAGCGTGCCCTCATGAGGGAGCAAGAACCTACAGCCTGCATCTCTCCAATTTATAAAACGTACTTTGCATAACGAATAAAAACTCTCCCTATGCTATGAATAACATGACGGGACTCTTAGGTTCCCTAGTAGCCATGGAACTCTGAATCGATGGGAATGAAGAAGAAGTAGACCCAACACGATCACAAAGAGAGTTAAGCAGTTTCCTCATGATGAAATTGATACCGGTAATAAAATTCAAGGAGTGACAAGACGAGACATAGCGAGGTCTCGAGAGGGAGCAAAAAGTCACATCCTGCATCTCTCCAATTTAGAAACCGGTCCCTCCGTTGCCCTAACTGAATCACCACGAGAGTATCTTCTCCTCCGCCTGAAGGTACCCAAGGTTCTTTCTTCGACCTCACAAACGCTTTTAATGAACGACCTACGTGACAAATAGGGTTTCCATTTCTTCTACTTTCATGATAAACAAGTGGAGTTTACTTTTTCCTGCTTTCTGTACAAAACGTATGTAATTTCACTGACTCGCGTGCTGGTTTTTTCGGAAAAAGACGTCACAAGGCATCCAAAGTATGTGAGAATAAAAGCCAAGTTGGGTAGCTCCGAAGCCGTGCAGATTCACAGACTCGTCATCTCAGCCGCTCCGTTTCTTAGCCCTTTGGTGAAACATGCTCGATTGAGTTGAATAAACCCATACAAACCTACGTTTTTGTTTTCTTCAATTTTCTTTTCCTTCGGTAGTCCTTGCGGGCTGTCACGAGCTCTTTTACGTTCCACTTAATTAGACGTAGCTGCTGATAGACCCCGAGAGTGGTGCCCTCAGCTCACTCGTTGCCTAATGCTGCAACGAATTTGCACGAGGGCACGGGCAAACTGCCGAAGACCTAGGTCGATACAAGTGGCCCCATTTTTACCGAGTTCCACCCGACTAGAAATTTTGATCAGGCAGCCCGAACACTGATCAGGCCGCTATTGTGCTGCTGTCTGGAAGGATCGGATCGGTGAAACCGTAGTCCGGGAGTAAGAAGGCTACCTTACCGCGGCCTGTTCAGGGTGCCTTTTTACGCCCGTAAATCAGGCAATACGGATACGGCCCTACTAGAGCTTGACCTAATAAGGCCCTATTGGGGCTTGCCATACAACGGCCTCAGCATTCCATCAACTCACATAACCTCCTTATATCCTACGTCGAAATTTTCATTCAGCAGCATATTATCTTTGAAGTTTTGACGTTTTTGAAAGGTGTTGTGGACGGTGACGAAAAAAAAAAAAACGTTATGCAACTCGGATGCGTGTTAGAAGATTCCGCTGTATTTCGAAATCTCAAAACACAGCACAAAATCTGTCATCGTCGTGTGAACAAGATATGTATAACCTAAAAATATATATGGACGTTTAATACGTCATTAATGCTTAAATTCCTAAAAATAATTATTTTTCACCAAGTTCATGTCCGAAAAATACGAACTAATAATTTACGAGACGTTTGGATTGAACGAGCTCATATTTTCCTCTATTTTCCGTCGAAGATTTTGAGCAAGCCGTGAGAAAAGTAATTGATAATGCCAAGGATTGGGCGGGAGTCGGATGGTTCGAAATACTTCAACATTTTCACTTCACACTTCAACATAAAACATAAATGGAAGAGTATTCATAATGATCTCTATACTATCTTTAATTAATCTGATTATAACCTTTTTTTGTGAATTTCCGTAATAAAAATAAGATTAACAAATACATTTTAGGCCTTGTATAAATATATTGTAGAGTGTGTACGTGTACAAGCATGTATATGTACTGGCTACGTAAGAAAGTATTATAAGGACCTGATCAGGCAACATTATAATGACCTGATCAGGTAGCATTATAAACGCCTGGCCAGGCAACCGGATAACGGCCTGATCAAGCAGCCAGATAAGGCCCATATGTGACAAAACATTACACTTCCCATCACGGCGCTATTGGGTTCCCTTATAAGTGCCCTACTAGGACAGTCAAGCAGCCTGAAAGAGTGCCGAATTGGACCCTATCGAAATTTCTACGTGGGCAGTTGTGTTTCTACGTGAAACCGATTATTGGCCCAGGTCAAGGCTGGCTGGCACTCCCACACAAATCTAGGATATTTATCCACGCGATTCACACCTACATTCGAATTATGGTATAAGATAAGGAACTTGGTTGCCCGGGGCCGCCGTACGTAACCCAACGGGGTTAAAACCCTCTAACCATTATGTACACAGAACGAATGCAGAATGAGAACAAATGGATTCACACCCTCGTTGGTCTGAGAGCCTTGCTGGCTCGCTTGGGCGCAACCTTATCCACCTCTGCCTATCACCTTGCCGCACGCGTTTAAATTTCCATCCTCCCCGAGGATGTCGCCGATGAAGGACTTTCGCGATAAAAAATTCAGCGCCGACGGAGCCTCGAGTAGTGGGAAGGGCTACGAAAATTTCAGGTCACGTCAAGAGCGACCGCAGTTGGGCAGCAGAAAAATTGCGATTTTGCTCTTTCAAGGGTGCAGGTGACGTTTGGGAAGCTTCGTCACAAAGGGCTGGATTGCGTGGGCGCATAAGCAGGGCCCTGTTTTTTTTTTGTAATACGCATGTTTGTCACAATATAGTTGATTATCAACGTATTATTGGTAATTTTATACAAAATTTATTAGTTGTACATCGATAAATAAATACCGTAAAATTGACACAATTTTCTACAGTCCCGTAATGACGCGACTGTTATTGTGAGCAAAACTTTAGTTTTTGTAAAGAGATTGCAAAATATCTTAAGGAGGTTGCAGCGTTACCGACAATCCAAGATTTAAAAAATATATATATATATAGTCTGGACAATAAATATATATTTTATTGTCCAGACTATACTAAGTCTTTACGAATTTTTAAAAAGCTTTTCACCACAAAACATTAGAGCTAAAAAATAGTTTTATGTATGCAATTTTACGTGCGGTTAGATAGGCGAGACGTTCACGCTACGGGTGACGTAATTTTTTTTGGCTATTTAGCACCAAGATAAACCATTTCTAAACACTGATTAACGCAAACTAAACCTTTGTAATCATTTAGAACAAAAAAACCCATCTTGCCCATCGAAAACCATATACAGTAAAACCTGGCTTAAACGTTTTGTACTTATACGTTATCATTTATACGTCATATTTCTCTGGTCCCGGCATATTCCGCCTATAAAGAATGTAATAAAGTTTCATTTCTACGTTTTCCACTTATACGTTTTTTGCGCTTATACGTTATTAATTTTCTTCCCTAGCGTCCGCTCCGGTGTCTGTTTTTCCTCAGTTGTACGTCAATCAGTGTTCTCTGACACAAAAAGAAAACAGACGAGAATTTAAAAACATTCACAACCCGTACCTTAATTTTTTCCAGGGTAAACTCAATCAAAATGACCTGACATTTAAAATTGCGCGCCACTTTTCTTGTGTCGAACATAGAGTACTAATCTTTGACAACTAGTATCAGGAAGTATTGAGGTCTAAACATGGAGAATTACACGATCGAGCGACGCATAGAAATTGTGAAAATGCAATGTGAAACAATGCAGTTATTGCAGATGAAGTTTCATGGTAGTGTCATCTCACGCCGCGGCGATGTGAATTGGCCACCAAGATCGTGCGATTTGACGCCATTGGACTTCTTTCTTTGAGGTTTTTTAAAAGGAAAAGTATATGCCAATGATCCACAGATCATTTCGGAGCTCAAGAAAACAATTGGACGCACCATTAATGCAATTAGTCCGCAATTATGCCAAAATATTGTCAAAAGATTGAACGTTTGCAAACAGGGACGAGGTGGCCATTTATCAGATATTGTGTTCCACACATAACCTCCATTTTTGTACCTTATATTAAAATAAGTATATTCGTACTTTTCAAATAAATAATACGTTTTATTAATAAATTAAAATGTCAGGTCATTTTGAAACACCCTTTACTTAACTGTGATTACCTATCTCTTATTTATGCAAAAATGTCTGTTATTTTCTAGTGTAAAACGTCAAAGCTTAAATGTTACAAACTCGCATCAAATAAAAATTCTGAACGAAAATTAAAAAAAAAAAGATTGAGTTGGCTCAATACTTCGTTACTACCAATCAAATTTTCAAATTGGAAAACCAAATATTATAATAGATGTACTGCTATTAAAAAACATCGCGAATTATGCACCGATCGCCATTTTCAAATGCTAAAGAGTTTTCGATTCATACTGTATTTCACTTCTACGTTATTCTCATTTATACGTCATTCTTGCTGTACCCCCTGAAAAACGTATAACTGAAATTTCACTGTATATTTAATATTGTACCATCAAGGTTTGATAAAAGATTACGAATCTTTTTAATCTTTTCATCTTTTTGATATTTTAAATATTTTTGATGTAATGAAAGATTACGACTCGTTCATAATAATCATAAATAATATTATACTTTTTCAGGTTGATAGTAACACAACAGTTTTTCTTTTTCACGTAATAAAAATAAAAAAATTCATAATTTTGCCCTTTGATTATATATTTGATGAAAACTTTAGCATCTACAGAATCGATATCTCGTATGCATTTTATTTAGGTTCATTGAAGAAAAAACAACTCATAAACTATCATTTGACTCGAGTGGACTGCTCCAACCTCCTTAAATATTTACTCTCGAATACAGATTTATTTTTTATAATTGTTGAGCAATAAATGACTAGTTTCATTAATCGATTATGTCAACATTAAATATCTTTCTACACGAGTCGTCAACCTAAAACGTTTTGTTTGCATTTGGAATCATCATGAACTGATCAACGTTACTATAGTTTTTCATCAACATCTGTTGCATGAGTTTAAAGACGTCACTTGATACGAGTCTTTTGAGGGTGACTCTTCCATAAGCCCTGTGTTAAAAATCCCAAGTTGAACAATTTGTGTCTCTTATTTAGTCGTTACACCTTGTCTGAAACCTTGCACACGTCAATATGACTTATTTCGTCTACAATATACTCGAAATTTTTTTTTTTTTTCTGTTTACGAGACGTTCATGACGGAGCCTCGTTAAAATGTTCGGCCACGTTTTTTCCCCCACACGGTATATAGCGAAGAAAAGACAAAACGTACGAAGTGTCGAGTATGATGTGGGATTTGGGAAGTGTGGAAAGTTGGCCAAGGTGTTTCTGTCAGGCAAGATAATATTCAGAGATGCCTAAAGGAGACAATATTCTTCTTACACGCAACGGAGGGATAAAAAATTGTAGAAACTATACCCTCCCCACCAGTCTCTGGATATATCTCGCAGCTGAATACCTTTTGCCGATAATAAATTTTTCATCGGTGCTCGATTCCCCCGCATATGCCTCGAGCCTTCTTCCTTCGCATTTGCTTCTTCCACTGTTGGCTTTGACGTAGAGGCCCAAGGGAGTGAAATATGAAGATATAGTCACGGAAAGGCGCCACCGGAGTGCGAAAGTATATATAGCGTGTAAAAAAAGAGAGATATGTAGGAAGGAGGTAAGGATGGTAAGAGACAGAGAGAAAAACGAGAATATAATAGCGAATGGAGCGTTATTTCTTGACTGTACAGGCAGACGAGAAAGGGGTGGTAAAGCGAAATGCTCCGGCTTTATCGCTAGGAAGAACCGTGCGAGATTGAAAATGGGAGGGCCCGAGCTTGGCCTCTCCCCATTGTAATCTTGCAATTAACCTTACGGTTTCGCGTCTGGATACCGCTCGATCGACTGGGCTTTATTTCCTCAAGCGCCTTTACAGTCATATATGTATTCTTATACCTCGTATATATAATTGTACATAGAAACCGTATGGACGACCTGCCAAACCCTACCCTCACATCCCTATCTCTATGTACTCATCCTATATACACAACACCCCCTGCCCGGCCCCTCCACTCCTACCCTCGCGCTTATCAATTCAATTTAACCCGCGCAGACTTGACTCCTTTTTGCTCCTCGATGGAAATAGAGGAACGTGCCACTGATCGATGGTAGGATCCAGGTGGGATTCCAAATTGTATCGAATTAGACTGAAGACAAATGTACACGATTGACACTCGTGCACAGTTTTCGCATATATGTACAGGGTGGACCATTTAACGTGACCATCCCAAATATCTTCGTTGCCTTTAGAGTGACGAAAAAAATGTCAGGAGGTAATTCGATTGATTTCGAAGGGCTGATACAGTGGTGAAAAATTCATTTTTGTCAAGGTCATAGCTTTTACGTTCTCAAGGTCATCAATAGTTTTTCAAATGGGAACATGTTTTTTTTTTTATTAAGACGTTGTAGCTGATATTCAGACGAATCATGACCTTGAAATGATATTTCTCTAAAATACACGTGTAAAAACGGGAAATCGTGATGGTATTGACAATAAGAATATCCGAATAATTTAATTGAATTTTTTGTGCAGCAAATTTATAGTAACAAATGTTCGAAGTGATGGCCATTAACCTCGACACATTTTTTCAGACGTCGGATGAATGATTCTCTTGACCTTCGAATAGTTTCTGGTGTAATAGCGGCGCAGGCTCTTGTAATTCGTTCTCGCATGTTCGCCGGCGTCGTCGGAACATCATGCTTGACTGTACAATCACTCTGCTTGACTGTACAATACCATTTTCGATACGGTTATTACATGTTACTTTGGATGGATACACTTGTCTACTGATTCTAATATTGGTAGATGGTAAACATTCTTCACTCTACTACAGTTTTACTGCGTTACAATACCAGTATTTACAAACATCAGAAACATCTCCGACTATTGACATTATTGTATCCGTTGGATAAACTGCGCCGCTATCACACCAGAAACTATTCGAAGGTCAAGAGAATCATTCATCCGACGTATTCAAAAATGTGTCGAGGTTAATGGCCATCACTTCGAACATTTATTACAATAAATTTTCGGCACAAAAAATTCAATTACATTATTCGGATATTCTTATTGTCAATACCATCACGATTTCCCGTTTTTACACGTGTATTTTGGTGAAAAATCATTTCAAAACATCTTAATAAAAGTCTTAATAAAAAAAAAACATGTTCCCATTTGAAAAACCATTGATGACCTTGAGAACACGAAAACTATGACCTTGACAAAAATGAATTTTTCACCACTGTATTAGCCCCTCGGAATTAATCAGATTACCTCCTGACATTTTTTTCGTCACTCTAAAGGCAACGGAGATATTTAGGGTGGTCGCGTTAAATGGTCCACCCTGTATATATATACATATATATATATTTATATTCTCGTGACTATTTTATACGCTGATGCGAAACTTGGAACTAATCGCGCAGAAAGTTTCGCGAGTGCTAAACAATCGTGAGGAGTGCAGGAAGTTCCAAACGCGCGCTCTGGGCTTGCAATTAAGGATGTAAGGGAGACACAAATCTCGGCTAGTGCTGGCCGAGATTTGAAATTTCCAAATATATGTCCTAAATGTAGAGGATCAGTCGTAAGTGCCACAACGTGTAAACCAAGTATCAAATAATAAGCTTGAAGTTTCTTTTTTTATGATTCACTAATTTATTAAGGCAAAATTCTTGAGGGTAAATATGCCGCGCCTCAGGATTACCACAAAATCTCTATCGTTCATTTTCGTAAGGACGAGAACCGAGAACGAGAAAATAAGCAGAAACGTATTACGTTACGATTTTAACGTATTACAATTCTATGTTTCATCATTTATTATCTTATTTTATTAATTATTTACGACGAACATATATGTAATTATTATTTATAAAATTTTCACACAAACTCGTTACGTTATTTTCTGAAATATTGCATAATTTATTATATTGTTATCTACTATGGATTATTTGATAAAAGAAAGAGCGTTAAGGTACATTGAAGGGGTGATAATAATGAGTAAGGAGGAAGGGGGAGGAGAAAGAAATGGAGTAGATGAATAAATGAAGAAAAAAGGAGAAATGTTAGAGTACGAAGTACAAAAATGCGGGGTGTAGTAACTATGTGGAGGAATATGTAAGCGGAAAGTCACGGTTTTGTAAAAAAAACTTTTGTAACACGTTGTACAAATAAAACTCGTTTGATATATTGATATTATATTATTCTCAAAATTATTGCACAATTGATCACATTATTTTCTAAATTATTACATAATTTATCACATGATTTTCTAAATGATTGCATAATTTATCACAAAATTTTATAAATTATGTTATCATTTTGTGAATTATGTAGTGAAAGATTGTAAAATTTTCCAAAAAGTTTCGTGCATATGTAAATGATCCACCCAAAAAACCGAAAACACTCGGTACGATTTTTTAATTATGCTTCTGCTCGTTATATCTCGGAGTAAAATATCATCTCGTAACAACGGATGCAAAAGTACTGCCAATTAAAAATTTTATGATCTGTTTACAGGCTCAGAACGAACGAAGTAACAGTGCATCGAATTTTTATCGCCAGTGTAGCATTTCTGTGAAACTACCGTACATACTTAATTTATGCGTGAATTTTCGCCTCATATTTAATAATGCATTTTCATAGGGAACAATACATACCGTAAAGTTTTTACCGCCGCTGAATCTCAATTTGATATTCTACGTGACAAATTAAAAACAACGGACGGAAAGCCCGAATAATTTACATGAATTTGAATTCGCTATTTTGATGTTCCGTACCTTAACATCAAATTGAAATCCACTGATCTAAGAAATACCAAGTTTATATTATCACATTCTACCAGACTATTCAGCGTCTCGTTATCAAACGATTTCTCGAACTAAAACGGTTCTGGCTACAAAATTTAGCAACAGGCCTGACCTAGGGCCCTCAAGGGCCCTCAAGGGCCCCTCAAGGGCCCTCGGTAAAAAAACAAAAGTGTGAAGGCCCTTCGAGTGTACACTTTGATCTTTGCTAGGGTCATTCTAAAATTATGCGGACCCGATAAAAGCCCTAACTCAATATCTTTTCGGAAGTCCAGAAAACCGTACCAAGTTGCCTCGATCTCAATAGTTCTGCCTGGAAAACGAGATAGTCGAAATTGTAGCAATTTCTAAATTGACTTTTATGTCTTCGGCAACGTCTCCTTCCGTTTTTACACGCCCACAAGTGTACATCCTCGAACAGCTGATCCTTCGTGTCGTCAACGACATCGGGTGTTTTCTTGCGATACTGAAAAACACACAGAAATTCTCGAGCTTCGAGCCAGAGAGAGAAAGAGTGAGAGAGAGAGAGAGAGAGTTAGCGGCTGAAGGCTGCAAGACCGAGAGGCAAAAGCATTTACACATTCATACGTGAAATTCCCTTTCACGTGTGATCCTCTTTCGTGCCGTGAAAGACTTTCAATTCGCTCGTGAAAAATGCGCGACGAATGCACGAGCGAAAATGGAAACACGTATTGCAGAAGAAAAAAGCCTGTCGTCAAGGGAAAAAAAATGTGCCGGAATGAAGTCGAGCATCCGTGCTGAAACCACCACCATCGCCGACACCAACCTTGACACACTGCCCTTTCGACCGAATCCTCCAAATTGATTGGTACAACCCCATGGGGTGGCTGTATTACGACTACCTACTTTCCCTTCGATCTGGACTCAACCCTCGATCCCCCATGAATCCGAAGTAAGAAATACACCTTCGATAGCCTCTCTCGCAGCTTTCAACGACGAAAAAAAGATTCACCCAAAGACGACTCGTCTTTGGGTTTGGAAACATGAATATATGGGTAAAAGTTATTTTGAAGATCCTCCACTTGCAGGACCTTTTTCTCCCCAAAGTTAACGATTCGTTTGAAGAAAAAAAAACAAGTTTGAAGGTCGCGCCCAGAACAGCCAAATGTGCCAGTGAATAGATACAACGAGTGCAAAATATTCTTTTCCCATTTATATAAAGAATGCTAGAGCTTTTGCCCGCGGATTCGTCCATGTGGTCTTTAGGCTTTGATCCAGAGAGGAGATAAGCAAAGAGGGGAAAAAAGTAAGAAATAAAGAAAAAAAGGTCGAGTGTCACGTTTCTCAGGCACGTTGGTAGGTAAGGGTTGGCAATTGATGGAAAAGTAGTTTACGAGTGCCAACCTTCAACTCCAGTATCATATCATGTCATTGTTGACATATAAAGGGTGTCTTTTGTGGCGAACATAAAGTACTAATCTTTGACAACTGGCAACAAGAAGTATTGAGGTTTCGTCATGGAGAATTACATGATCGAGCAACGCATAGAATTTGTGAAAATTCACTGCGTAACAATGCAGTTATTGGAGACTAAGTTTCATGGTCGTGTTATCTCGCGCCGCGGCGATGTGAATTGACCAGCAAGATCGTACGATTTGACGCCATTGGGGTTTTCTGAAAGGAAAAGTGTATGCCAATGATCCACAGGCCATTTCGGAGCTCAAGAAAGCAATTGGACGTACCATTAATGAAATTAGTCCGCAATTATGCCAAAGTGTTATTGAAAATTTTGTCAAAAGAGTGAACGTTTGCAAACAGGGACGAGACGGCCATTTATCGGATATCGTGTTCCACACGTAACCTCCACGTTTGTACCTTATATTGAAATAAAAATATTCCTACTTTAAGGAAGGATTAGCTTCTAATCCTTCCTTAAAGGCAGTGCACCTCCTTGAGTGCACTTCTACGCCCTTTAAGGAACATATCTTCCAAATTTCATTGAGATGATAGCGGCGAATTCGATTTTCCCATACAAACTTCAACACCCATGTCCACCCCTAATTAGCGGTTGTTTTAAAAATCCTTAAATATGCATCTTATTATTTGTCTTGAAAAATATTTACACCAAGTTTCAAGTTGATACACGCAAGGAATACAATTTTCCATACAAACTTTTCATACGGATAGATGAACACGGAACTATTTTATATGAACAGATAAACATATTTGTTCATAGAAGACGTCTGTTTGAACAACAGGCACTAGGACCCTAAGGCTTTCTCGGGCTTGTTAATGCACCGATTACCCGTGTCTCCTAATAACCGTGAACTCATCGAGTAAGGTCTAGGAAGATATATAGCTAGGAATAAAATGATTTTCCCTCGATGGCGCGAGATAAACGATTGAAGGTTCTAACTTTCCAGCTCGAAACCCGTACAACTCCGAGAACCTCCGCGGGGGGCCTCTAGGGAGAACGGCCGAGGTCTCTTTATCCACTTCGATAACGCTTGGAAAAGATTCAATGTCCTTTTTTTTGCCACTATCGTGAATCCTACGTCGCATAAATTTGTACAACTGAATTAGTTCTGCAATTGGTAATCACGTAATTGAAATATTACTATTCCATATTTGATTTTTATGAATTCTAAATAAATAAACAAATGACCGAAAAGCTTCTCCGTCACGTTTAAATTTAATGATGCTTTGTCAATTGTTTTTTTTTTCTGAAATCCGTGGATAGGGCTGTTCAGGGGATTGTGCGCGAATCATTCTCGAGGACGTAATTGCAGTGATACACACGTGTGTTTACACATATACGCGGGCGAAAAACGTTTATACAATTTTCGAGAGTTCGCTTGCGTCAGGATGCGGAACGTTATTTGCAACGCAAATCGAGTAACCACCCGAGGGAAGAGAATGGACGAGAGGGCTCTTCGGGAAGCGTAAGTACAAAAAAAAAAAAAAAAAACGTCGACTCTCGACAATTTCCGCTTTTCTGCCTCCGCGTGTGTTCAATCCATTCGAGATGAACTCACGAGAGCTCAGTCCATTCGAGATAAACTCGCAAGAATTCTCGATGGACAAATCAATGAGCACGTGCAACAATGAATAATGCAGTCTCAAGATACACAAGGGTGAGCTCTCCGACGTCGAATGTCCCTGCATCCTCGCGTCCTGCTCTTACCGCTTCTGTTTTATTTCCCAAGTCAAAAGATGGACATTCGAAAAAGGGAATTTGCACATCAGTGCGCCTCCTTTTCTCACGCTCGATCAGAAATTCCTTCCACGTTATTTAATAATTATTGGCGAATATCCGGAATTTCGAAGCCACTTAAAAATGTGCTCTGAATTTTCGTTTCAGGGACGTATGCCGATGCAAAATGAAAGGATGCTGGAGCAACATGATAAAAACATTTTTTTGATTGTTTTATTTTTATTTGTACCCCTTCGAGTCAAATTAATTTTTATTCCTCGTTTCGAACATTTATATCCGCTCGAGTGTTGCATTAAAGAGTATTCTAACAATATCTTTATTGACTGCACATCGCCAATGAATTAAGTAAATTTAAAAATTGTCGATTTTACATTGGCAGACTTTTCGTACCAAGAGGAAATTTTTATTTGATCCAAACGACTTTGAATAGCCATTGGCAAATAAATTTTGTAAGCTTT
Organism: Ophion ventricosus; assembly: GCA_963932345.1. Taxonomy (NCBI): domain Eukaryota; kingdom Metazoa; phylum Arthropoda; class Insecta; order Hymenoptera; family Ichneumonidae; genus Ophion; species Ophion ventricosus. The sequence goes on from OZ010723.1 coordinate 6,908,082, forward strand.
TGAAAATAAAACCTAGCGCATTATATTTTTACAATAACCCAAAATGAGAATAGTTAAACATATAATGTACTATATCATATTTTCACCATAACACGAAGAATAGAAGTTGAATTTCGTTCGACAAATCAACGAGCACGTGCAACAATGAATTATGCAGTCTGAAGAAACACGAGGGTGAGCTCTCCGACGTCGAATGTCCCTCCATCCTCGCGTCCTGCTCTTACCGCTTCTATTTTATTTTCCAAGTCAAAAGATGGACATTGGAAAAAGGGAATTTGCACATCAGTGCGCCTCGTTTTCTCACGCTCGATCAGACATTCGTTCCAAGTTACTTAATAATTATTGGCGAATATCCGGAATTTCGAAGCCACTTAAAAATGTGCTCTGAATTTTCGTTTCAGGGACGTATGCCGATGCAAAATGAAAGGATGCTGGAGCAACATGATTAAACATTTTTTTGATTGTTTTATTTTTATTTGTAGCCCTTCGAGTCAAATTAATTTTTATTCCTCGTTTCGAACATTTATATCCGCTCGAGTGTTGCATTAAAGAGTATTCTAACAATATCTTTATTGACTGCACATCGCCAATGAATTAAGTAAATTTAAAAATTGTCGATTTTACATTGGCAGACTTTTCGAACCAAGAGAAAATTTTTATTTGATCCAAACGACTTTGAATAGCCATTGGCAAATAAATTTTGTAAGCTTTTGAAAATAAAACCTAGCGCATTATATTTTTACAATGACCCGAAATTAGAATAGTTAAACATATAATGTACTTTATCATATTTTCACCATAACATGAAGAATAAAAGTTGAATTTCGTTCGACAAATCAACGAGCACGTGCAACAATGAATAATGCAGTCTCAAGATATACGAGGGTGAGCTCTCCGACGTCGAATGTCCCTTCATCCTCGTCCTGCTCTTATTGCTTCTGTTTTATTTTCCAAATCAAAAGATGGGTATTGGAAAAAGGAAACGGCATTTGCACATCAGTGTACCTCGTTTTCTCACGCTCGATCAGAAATTCCTTCCATGTTATTTAATAATTATTGGCGAATATCCGGAATTTCGAAGCCACTTGAAAATCGACTCTGAAATTTTCGTTTCAGGGACGTATGCCGATGCAAAATAAAAGGATGCCGGAGCAACATGATTAAACATTTTTTTGATTGTTTTATTTTTATTTGTACCTCTTCGAGCCAAATTAATTTTTATTCCTCGTTTCGAACATTTATATCCGCTCGAACGTTGCATTAAAGAGTATTCTAACAATATCTTTATTAACTGCACAACGCCAATGAATTAAGTAAATTAAAAAATTGTCGATTTTACATTGGCAGATTTTTCGAACCAAGAGAAAATTTTTATTTGATCCAAACGACTTTGAATAGCCATTGGCAAATAAATTTCGTAAGCTTTTGAAGATAAAATCTAGCGCATTATATTTTCAGGATAACTCGGGAATGGAAATGTTCGAATGTATGATGGGCTTTATCGTATTTTTACGATAACACGAAGAAAAAAAAATAAATTCGTTCGGTAAAAGTTTAATCGTACTTTGATATAAGCTCAGTCGACGTTTTAAAACGATGATATATGTATTGGGAAAGTATTGGAATACGTTGGATCGGCTTTCATCGTGGCTCGTTGATAATTCCGTTACAGCCCTCAAATTAACCCCGCGGCTAACCCACAATTGGTTTTCTTTTTCCCCTATCCTTTTTCATTCCACGAGTATTCTCTAATTATATATCCGATAGTTGGCCGATCTGCCTCGCGCCGTTGTTCCAACGTCCACGGTCAACGTCGCAGCCCCTTTAATTCTCATTTTGCAAAACTTTTTCGTTACGACGTTACGTTGATTCCGAAAGGGCGCGTAAAAACTTTTATATATATATTTGTACGGTCGCGTTGGTAGGGGCGTTTTGTAAACAGCGTTATTGTTCATAACGGTCGAGTAAAAATAACTTCGTTATCTCGACGCGAGGGACGACATTTGCGACGTCCAATGGAACAGGAAAACGTGTACATATGTACATTCGTAAAAACAACGTGCACACGTTGATACAAGCTGAGTGGAAGCTCTTAATAAACTTCGTTATGAAAATATCCGAGCGTGTATAATTTCGTCGATTATATTCACCGCGAAAAACACGAGCGCGACAATACCGTTTCCCCAGTAAATTGTTCAGTATCCGAACGACGAAACCGAAAGAACGACAAGAACAATTATAAAATACCTCAAAATTTCGACCAAATTTCCATGAATTTTGCATATTTATTGAACCGCGATGAACACGATAAAAAGGCTCCCAAGTATAGACAGTCATTACGACAAAAGGGCTACAAAAAAGCTTCTCCCTCGAGTTCAAATTTGCCCACAAATTCAAAGAAACGTTAACAAAGCCCAGCAAGTATTTCAAAGCTAATTAAACCCAAACAAACAGCCCGTGTACTGGTTTAAAATCGCGGACAATCGCCATAACTCTGATTGACGTCCCCATCAACCGGAAATTAAGCGAAGCGTTAAAAACGCGCGAAAAATCATTGAGAACGGGACAATCATTTTTTTTTTTTTTTTGTAAAGCCGGCACGGCCCAACGAACGTTCGTCGCTACTCCAAAAAAATCAACTACATTCATCTAGGGGAAAAAAAAATTCAGAGTTCTCACCTGTTGCAGCTTATACCGGGGTTGCGGCGTCAAATTTGACGCGCGAGACAACGAACAATAATGAAAAACGTAAACGAAAGATCATGTATAATGAGTGATCACCGAAATTACGAGGGTCGTGACATCGCGCGCGCGCGCGCGCGTATGTAGAAGCGTGATTCGTGCGTGGGGATTAAACGTGTGGTGCGTGGCCTGCTGCACCGGGTTATATCGCGACACTGAAATGCGAAAACGTTCGGGAGAGTAGTCCTGTTATATCTCCTGTAAACAGGAGAGAAAGGGAGGTGGAGAGAGAAAGACAGAGAGAGAGAGAGAGAGGGAGGGAGAATCAGAGAGAAAGTGAGAGAGGGAGGGAAAACGAGAGAGACAGTGGGAGAAAGTTTCATCGGACATTCCCGAACAACCCTCCAACGAACCCCCATACTGGCACCACCACATCGAATTCTCCTTCAACCCCCATCGGTACCACCAACGCGCTACTTGCTGCTTTTCCCGCGAAAGCTCTCTCATGCAGGGGGTGGAAATATCCCTTTCCCTTTCTTCCTTTCTCCCACTCTCGCTCTCTGCCTTCCTCCCTCTCTCTCTCTCTCTCTTTCTCTCTCTCGCTCTCTTTCTTCGTCTTTCGCCGGGGTACAATTCCCACCCCCAATCGCCTTATCCTGCGTTTACCTCCCTGCTGATGCTATTGCCGATGGTGAACGCGCACGGGCTTTCCACCCCCATACACAGACACACACACACCAACACAAATATATATATATATACATATATATATATATAGCCATACGAATAATCAAGAACGCGAGTCGCCTGACCTTCAGAAAGGCACGAGTAGTCAAACCCTCCACCTTTCGAACTTGCGCACTTGCGCCGTTACGTATGTAAAGCGAACGATTTTACCGTGCGCTATGGAGAAGGACTTTGACGATAGGAACGATGCGCAGGCGTCCGCTTGGCCAGGGTATAGGCCTGCCTGGGATATTATATAGGTCTGGGCTGCAGGTAGAGCTGCCTTGGCTAGGGGCTCCGCTCGCTCCTGTCAACCGGCAGCCGGAGCGTCAATACCCCAGCCAGCCGGAGCAACGCCGTAGCAAAGGAAAAAAAAAAAGAAAAAAACAAGGAAAGAGCAGCTTCCCACAGACTCGTCTTACTCTTCTCATTCTTTCTTAGTCCGATCTTCTTACTCCGACTATGCCGGTACACACGCACCTCGTTTTAAGCAATTTCCTCACGTCTTAGTGTGCACCGCTTGAGTATATGCCTGATGATACGGTCTGGCCGTTTTTCCATATCCATGCATGTGCGGGAAAGCTGATTTTCGAGACATTCGACGAAAACCAAGCGAAAAAATTATTGAGACTGTCTTAGAAACAGCCAAACGAAATGACAGTGAACATTATGCGGATGTAACGAGTCCAGAATCAACTATCCGCGTCTACAGGGTGACAATTATAAGGTGGACTTGTTTTTTTTAAGGGTCGTTCGCGGAGATCTTGAGACTGAGAAAAATATGATTTTCAATGGGTTTTCAAGTCTTCTTCGAGAAAAAAAAAATATAGCGTATTCTTGCGATTAGTAGGATTTGCCAGAAAAAAACCATCATTCTGGAAACTAATCAAACGTCCACTTTGAGTACAACAGAATAAAGGTAATGAAATTCTGAATACGAACCGCTCGCGAAAAACTTTTTTTGGGTGTCCCGTCATCGAGAAAATTATCAAAGATGCATTTTAAAGTGGATCAATGGAATTTTATTCCATTTAAAGAGTTTTTTTAAAGAGTGTTTCGTATTCGGAATGCAATTATCTTCTTTCTACTAAAATGAAAATGAAATTTTTATTTTTTTTCGAGAATGCTTTATTTTTTCTGGCAAACAATACTTATCACAAGAATACGAATATTTTGTTTTGCAAAATTTCCGCACCGGACCCGTGAAAAATATATGGCCACCTTATAATTGTCACCCTCTATTTATATATATATATACAGGGTGAGGCACATAAAGTGTTACAGAGCAATAGCACTCAAACTATTGATCATATCCAAAAATGTTTCAGACAAAAGTTTCAGTGTTCGAGAAGGCCGTCATACTGGACCAGCCTATTTTTTTTATCAGTGGAGGCGCTGAAGCTACGTCAAGGTCAACTCCACTTTTTTAAATGGAACCATGTATTTTTTTTTCGATGACATTATTACCGAATTTAAGACGAATTCAGCGACCTACAACACAAGGTCATTCTAGTCGCGCAAAGTATGAAAATAGTCGAAAAATCGAAAAATATCGGAATAATCACTTTCAAAGGATCCACTAACCTTGGTTTGGGTCTACCTACAGAAGATGCTCGAAGTGATGACCCTCGACTTGTAAACACTTGTTTGATCGCTGTTTTTATTTCTTACGATACCAATGTTTCTTATCGGCGGCAAGTACGCATTTTCTGTTGACATATCAGTTAGTCACGCATTACCTTCTAATGTGAGTACATCGGATCGCGAAAATAAACTTTTTATGGAGTTTTGTCAAAAAACGCGTAATGGCGGTAGCACCTACCACGCCTGACGACATGAAAGAAAGAATACGCCGAGCATGTACCGAAATTACACAACAAATGTTGGCTGAAGTTAGACGGTCTTTTCATCGGCGAATTAACAAGTGCTTACAAGTCGAGGGTCATCACTTCGAGCATCTTGTGTAGGTAGACCCAAACCAAGGTTAGTGGATCCTTTGAAAGTGATTATTCCGATATTTTTCGATTTTTCGACTATTTTCATACTTTGCGTGACTAGAATGACCTTGTGTTGTAGGTCGCTGAATTCGTCTTAAAATCGGTAATAATGTCATCGAAAAAAAAATACATGGTTCCATTTAAAAAACTGGAGTTGACCTTGACGTAGCTTCAGCGCCTCCACCGATAAAAAAAATAGGGTGGTCCAGTATGACGGCCTTCTCGAACACTGAAACTTTTGTCTGAAACATTTTTGGATATGATCAATAGTTTGAGTGCTATTGCTCTGTAACACTTTATGTGCCTCACCCTGTATATATATATACAAATACAGTGGGCAAAAAAGTAATTGTACACCCCGTGTTTTTCAAATTGATCTACGAAAAAAAAAAATGCTAAAGGATTTTATTTTCCTTCGAAAAAAAAAAAATACTAAAGTATTTTATTTTTTTCGCAGGATAATTTGCAAAACACGCGTTCTACAAATACTTTTTTTACCCACTGTATGTATATACCGGAAGTACAACCACGTGGTGGCCAAACGTCAAGAGAAAAAACTTCACCGACCGAATTCACAGTCCCTTGCCGAATCCAAAAGGCACAAAATTCCGCATCGAGTCAGCCCTCGTGCTCCGAACATTCGAATGCGCACTACAAGAAGAAGAAAAAAACATCATTGTATCGCGCGCCTCTTCATTCAGAGCGTATGCAGAAACTGCAACGGGCGTTCCGTAAAAAAAAAAGATCGTTTTTCAATCGGCACAGCTTAATTCTGCATCGGCCCTTTCTAAAATCACAAAGGTCCCTAAGAAGGTTCCACAATGCGAAAAACGTTCTATCCGATGAGCCATTCTGCGGCGATTTTTCGAAAATTTAAGCATCGCAAGATTACTTTGGTCTCCTATGGGACAAGAATTCAGCATTCTATATCTACATAAAGTTTATCTTGAAATTGTTATTTGAAAAAAGAGGGAAATTTAATAATGCAGCGTAATAATAAAAAATCATAAATGCCGCTAGTTAAGTCGTCAACGGATATTTCCTGCTTCCCTGTCAATTGTCCGAATTCGTGACCTTACAAACCTCGCACGATAATTTTTTTTTTTTTCAAAACCGTCTCGTAAGCACCACGCAAACGGACCTTTTGAAAATACCGAAAATCCGAAATACCAAGGACGAAAATGAAGCCTGTGAGCCCTTCCGAGTCGTTATAAGCGATATATGGACAGATTATAAAGACATTGAAGGGACCATGCTGTGCCGACGTTATAGCCGATTCGTCGTTGTAAGCCAACGACTGTATTTATATATACACCCACGCACACATAATATTTCCTTATCCGGGTCGCAGTTCTCTGCGTATAGATACTCATATATATATATGACTCGCAATTCTTTAATTTCCGTAATGCCGTTTGAATGATTGGGGCCAAGGTCGTATAGCTGCCCTTGGCACAGTTAACCTGCGTCGAGTTCTCTCCGGCAACTTCGTCCTCCGAGTCACATCTCAAACAACCACCCTCCCCTTGCGCCCCTAATACCAGCAACGACCTCACCAATCGCGTCCTGATGCTGTTCCCCTAACACCCTGCTATTTCCCTCATCTACTAGCCGATATATCGACATGGACTCGCGCACCCGTTTGCGCGGCATGATTTGGGAGATTCCCTTCACCCCATAACGCTGTATACAATATACAAAGGGTGTACGTGCGGATGACGAAGGGATTTTGCTCCGAAAGTCTCGCGTTCATCCGAGTACTGGAAGCGGGCGCGGCATCATTATTTCCACGTTACTGTAACGGCTACGAAGCAACTGGTTGGATCCACGGGGTTCGCCCATCGGCGTGACCGCAAAAGAGAGAGAGAGAGAGAGAAAGAGAGAGAGCGAGGAAGGCATATTCGATGAAATATCACGATTAACCCTCCTATGATTACAATCATCTACTCATGCTTCTGTAACGAGAGAACTCTGTTTTTTTGACCGCACCTTGGGACACGGTCTTTGGGCTCTTTGATTGGGCATTTAGAACTTTACACACTAAAATCGGAATTGTTGTAGACGATTGGAATTTATATCATCGAGAGATTAATTAAGGATGCATTTGCTGTTGAAACGTCAGTCAATTTCACAACATAGTTTCGAAGATTTTTAATGTTCAAAGTTGCACCTTTATCCAATTGGTAATGACACCTCGTAAACACCAGTTATAAAGCTGTAGGGACAACAGTAATGCCGATATTTTGATTAAAAAAAACTAGGCAAACTGCGATTATAGTGTTATGAATATCGTGTTAAGGTAGTAGTCTCGCTACAGTCAGGTTCACGGAGAGAATTAAATGTTAAAAATTACCGTGCAGTAACGGTAACCAGATGACAATCCTGAAACTTCACTTATTATTACTGAGTAAAACACAGATTTTCACGAAAATAAAATAAAATTTCTTCTTCAGATAAAAAATTTTACCAGATTTTCTAGTAAATTTTCATGTGTAACAAAATACGCGAAACTTAAATTTAAAAAATATATAATATCAGCGAAATTTTACCGTGCATTTTATTATTTTATGCCTTTCAAAAATGTCTATAAAAAAGTATCGTCTTTATAACAGTTATTTTAAGATTTATTATAAAATTCAATGAGTGTTATAGGAAAATGTATTGTGCTCTCGGTAAAAATTATCGTGCGCGCTATCCTTCTTGTATAGTAAAATTTTAGCTACGTATTTGAAATTTTCTGTAACGTGAGTTAAAAAAAACTTGTTGCATACGAATTATTATGCTTTTCTCACTTGTCACCACATTGAAATATATCACGGTAATTTTTACCGTTTCACGACAAAAATTACTTTTTAATTCTCTCCGTGTTGAAAACTTAATTCTCCGCTCAATCGATGAAAGCTTCGAAATATTGCGACATATCCTTATAATGTAGGTTGTACATCTTATCGAGATGTAAAAACTTATAAAGTAATGATAAAAACGCCTAATATAATGTTGACTCACTTTTGTATCAGACTATCCATTCCAGTTACTAATACGTAGATACTTTGCGTATACGGCTATGCACACACTACTGCAATCTAGTTCTAGTCTGCACCAGTCTGCATTGCTTTATTTAAATCGCTATATCTCTGAAACTAGACGGTGAAAATTCATAATTTTTTTTTACCCACTTCGTCATATGTTCCTCTGTAATTGAGAATTAAAAAAAAATCTGTAGAACAGTTTCCAAGTTATTGCGCGAAATGTAAAATTTTCCCTTGCTCCCCATAAGAACACGTGTAAAACCATGAAATCTTTCATTGCCAATATCTCGAAAACTGAACGGTGAATTAACGAAACTTGTAGGTTAAGGAGGTTAAGGTGTTAGCAGAAAAATGATGAAACCTCTTTGAATTCGATTGAAACCTGTAAATTACAAAATAAAATTAAAATAGTAAAATTTTCGTGTAGTTTAAAAACTTGGTTATTGAGAAAAATGCGTAATAATGCAAGACTAAATAACATGCAAGCTTATGGAAATCGACAGACGTATCACGATATCTCGGTCAAAAATTATGGTAAAAATATGAAATTTTCTACAATAAACAAAGAAGTATGAATGAGCATGGTCAAATTTTTACAGATATTTTCGAAGATTCATTTGAACAAAATTAATTAATTTTCCTGGCAAATACCTCGGTAGCCGAAAATCTGGCAACGTCGTATACGAAGCGTACCCGAGTTCGTGCATTGCGACGGGTATTTCAAAAATGCATTATACCCGATTCATGACACGTGAGATTAAAATACATGTATAGGGATGGCAAAAATGAATTAAGTTTACACCTCTCGGAAAAAAAAAAAAATTTATTAACTAAATATATATAAACATACGTATATTTTATATTTATATATCTAATAATATCATATTAGGTGTAGTAAAAAGAAATCCATTATTTTTACCTTCAATTTCATGCAAAAATAATGGATTTCTTTTTACTACACCTAATATAATTCAATATCTATAAGACGTTGGCCTTGCATTGAGGTTTGCTTCACCTTGATCAGCGCGTCAGTGTTGCTTTCAACAATATTGTGTCTTGTTTTCCCGAATTAAACGACTACTCCCTCAGGGTCAACTAAGAGACTAAATTTATGTCACCCAACGGGTGTTCTGATTTATATTAACTGATGTTGAATATCCGTATTGTCGATCCCAAAGTGCCAAATTTGTGGTAAATATTTTATTTATTGCATATTTACTAATAAAAACTGAAAAAATTAGATCCTCAACGACTCTGGAGTTTTCACGACGATTTCCAAGCAGTACTGAGATTCTGTAACTCGGTAGCGACCGTTTTCGTTGTCGTTACCCAGCGACATCCAATAAGAGGCTCCCTTTCTTCTGATCGTGCATGCGATTGGCTGTCGCTAGCCGGCGACAACGTAAACTGTTGCTACAGAGCTAGGTTATGCTTGCCAAACGAATCAGCTGTCACGCCCGACGTTGGCAAGTCTATGGGTACTATTTCGTCATTATGATAATATTCAACCGGAAGTTGAAACCGTTTTATAATCTAGTGCCTGAACTACACGGTGAAGTTCGAATTTTCGATTTTTCACAATATCTGTTATGTCTAATTTATCAAATTTCAGTTTTCCAACGACCTTAGTTGGATACGTGAGTAACAAAACCGTGATCGTCGCACTTCCGGTCGACCGTCTCCATAAGACGACGTGCTTCACTAGCTCAAGGTGCTCGACTTTGCAATTTTATTACGAAAAAACTGGACGGTCAATATAGCTCAAATTTTTCCAAACGGTGCATAACGTATTCGTCAACACCATATAAAAATTTCAGGCCCGAAAGTTGGATTAGACTCCATGATCGAACCTCCTTAACTTGACTGGTTCATTCACTCTGTGCTGCTTCAATCACCCGTTTTCTTCTCCACGGAAATATTTTACTTCAATTTTTGCTGATCGTAATTTAACGGAGGCGGTCCGCTATAGCGCCGTAGGCGCGATCTAACCCTTCATAAAAATCGCCGAAACTCAATCAATTTTCAGACCTCATACAAACTTTTGGTCGCAAATTAAAGTTAAGAACCCAGGCAAAAAAAATTGTATTTAAAAAATTTCACGCTTGCCAAATTTCCTCAATTGTATACGTATAAAATTGTATACTTAAACTTTGTTGAAGCTATTAATTTATTTTGTTTATCAGGTCTGTTTTTGTTTCGTTCTCGAGATAAATGTATACTTCGTCGAGATAACTGACGCGTTTCCGGATCATCGATTTATCTGTCACGCGAATATAAATGTATATATGCATGTATGTATAAACATAACAATTCTTAGTTATCCTGCGCCTACAACCGTCCTCGCCACTTCTCACGCTTTATCCAGAATCCTCGACCCCTACGCCCCCCCCCCCCCCCCTCCTCGTACCCCGCCGCCCACACCGTACACCGTTCCCATCGTTTCTATGGGATTCAGACCAAGGCTGCGAGCATAGCGATTCCGGGCGCGCATCCATCCACCCGTATACTCATATACGTGTGTAAAACGAATCAACTGTGAGGCCCAGTGCACTATTTATATTTATACTAGCTTTCGCCCGTCGCTTTGCGCGCGTGCAATTTGGCTCATGAAAACTTCATTATCAGTTGCACTCCTTATTATGGGTTTTTTTTAAATTCTAAATCATGCGTTTTATTATTTGTTTTGAAGAATATTTATACGTAGTTTCTATACACGCAAAGTATATAATTTTCCCTACAAACTCTCACACCCCATTTCACCCCCTTAAATATTGATTTTCACTAAAATCCTTGCTTAGTGCACCTGTACACCTTCTGAGAAACATATCGTCCAAACTTCATGTTTCTATCTTTCGCTATCCCTAAAATACGCCGCAAATTCAAATTTTCAGCGTATGCTAAAAGCGAAGATATATTTTCGATTCAAAAGATTTCGAAACGTTCATTCGCGTTAATCAACGGTCGGTAAGAAAAGGCACGTGACGAGTGCGAGAGAGCTGGAAATTCAATTGGAATATTTTATTCGAAAAGCATCGAGAACTCTGTATTACCGATAGCCGGTATCAACAACGACATGCATCAATGGGAACTTTCTCGGGTAACTCGCGTGACATATGTATCGAAAAACAAATCCGCCATCATGTTCGCGAGATATAACTTCTGTATATATCGTATTGTTACACGCGATTAGAATATAGATAAAGTATCGAAAATCATAAGTTTCGCGGATAGAATCGAGAATGAGAACATAACAATAACAAGTGTATTGATGCCGCATTATGGAGTCGCATCGTATAGATGATACGGAACTCCTTCGCTTCCGTTTTTCTCTCGCCGACTCGGGGAGGTTCGAAACTTAATCACAAAATCAACACAATTTAATATTCTTCTTCGATTTCATTTCTTCCATTCCTATCCCTCGATAGATCGAAACAGAAAACACATGTTCCAAGCTTAGCCGTAGTGTTTCCTTGTACGTCGTCACCGAACCAAATCAATTTTCCCACACATTTGCAAAGTTCACTCGAAGTAAAAGAAAACGTTTTGCTTTTCTTCTCATTGCCCATCGTCAAGAACGAGAATTAAGAAGAAAAGATTTTGCTCCAGATTCTCATCTACCAACTATTCGCAATCGTCATTTATGGAGTACGACACGTCAAGATTAGATGCAAGTATAACAACGAGCTACTCGCGTACCTTGTTTCTTCTCAAGGAGGAAACTCGGCGCAATTCCAACGCGTCTGACATTCCTCCGGATTCATAAAAAACGAATTCCTACTTTTGTTCGTCGATGGACAGAGGAGCGAATTGTACTTGGAGACCAAGCAGGCTTGCGGCTACATAGACGACAGGAGCAGAGAAAACGTATCGGTGACTGCCATGATACAAAAGCGTACTATGGGTCCTGGTTTTACGAACGGGCAAAAGCGCAGAATAAACAATTATTTTCTACCGACTAGCAAGCATCAGACCCTCAGGTACAATTTCAAAGTCTTTTGCGGCTCTTATTCCGAAGACGGAACATTCTTGCTCACCGCTAGCCAAGGTAACGACGATCGTCATACAATTTTGTCAAAACAAAACTACGCGCTGTTTCGTTAGTCAAACCGTTCCAATGTCGAAAAGGAAATTCTTACAGGCAGACTACTGCGACTGTACGGCGTGGCCAATGGCAAGCTCGTTCCGTTCAAGAAAATTCCTGCACGAGACGTCGGTTCGAGTGTTTTAGACACTGCTTTCAGTCCCGATGGGAGATACATAGTTTACTCCAGCTGGTCACAGTGCCGTGAGTATGCTTCTGCATACCGATTAACTCGTTCATACTTTACACACTGGCGCTTCCACAAATAAAACTGTCGATAGTTACGTCTACAATCCTAGAGACATCAACGATTTTGAAAGAATAAAAATCGTCTATGAAAGATTCAACGGTGTTGAAATTTGCATCGTTGCAATGCAACAAGCATTGTTTTTCCTTCATTTCTTTATTTTCGTTATTATCGTAAATATTTTCTTGCCAATTTATTTTGTAGATTTTTTATAGGGAGCCTGAAAATACGTTTGAGTAATTTTAGTAGCCCAAATCCGCGTAAAAAATATTCAGTCAAACTTCAACGTCATAAGATTCATTGGACAGGCACAAACTATGATTTTCAAAGTTTTTTTTTTTCACAAGGGAAGCTTTGTTGCCTAAAATTTTCAGCACGATTTTAGTTTTGTAAATTCAGGATATTCCAGAACGTTAAAAGGTGACAAAATACAATATCTCCACTCACGGACACCAAGGACTGTCCTCGATAAATTTGGAAAGAGTCCATGAAGTAGTTAGGATTTTATCTAATCTTAAGCTTGTCGAAAAGCAGTGAACGTTTTAAGGTATTGCTTTCGCGGAGGGCCTTAATTTGTGGGCGCATAAGCCAGGGCCCCTATAAATCATTAGTACATTACAGTGGTGCTTAATAAAAATAAGTTATTATCAATTATTATACCCTAGGATGAACTGGTATTACAAATTTCGCACAAATTTTGTAGATTTAAACGTTTTTACATTTCCTCTGAAAAGTCGCGGTTACGAAAGTTCTTCTGCCAGTCACATTTTTCTAAGTTTTAACATTAATATTTTCTTTAAGCATTCAGTGACCCCCTATTTTTATTGTCGTTGCGGAATCTTCAGAATGTTTAACATTCTTAGCGCAGCTTATATCAGACATCTAGAGTTATTTAGCATACATATTATCAGACAGAAATGTGGCCAGCATGTCATTTTCATAAAGTGCCGTATAAATTAGACGATTTTTAAAGACATACATTTTTGTTAAAAGTTCGGTAGCTTGGTTTGAAATTTTACCAGTCTACTGGGATATTTTCGTAATTAATTGTCGGCGAAAATCAGTTAATCGTTAAATATTCGGATTCGTGAAAGGAATACCTTAACTTATTGGAACTTTTAGATGACTTTAGAGGTCTTGTTTCTTAAGGTGGCAAAAAACGATTGCCCGAAGAGGAAACTCCAACGGCGAATGAAAATTATAATGAACCACCGTCCGAATCTTTTCTCAGTCTCCAGTCCTTACACGATTTTTTTTGTCTACTTATTCTTATCTTTTCCAGTATACATGTGCTCGGTGTACGGCGACCCGAATTTACAAGATACTCTCTGGCTCTATCCGCCTGATCGTAGGTTTTGTATCTTCTCGCTGGGATTCTCGAACGACGGGAACGAAATAATCGGGAGTGCGAACGACGGTCATCTCTACGTTTATGACCTCAGGGAGCATCAGCGCACCTTGCGGGTCAGCAGTTTTTTTCTTCTCTCGCTCATCGACAAAATGTTTTATTCCGTCTTATTCTTATGGGTGAAAAAAAATTGCGAATATTATTGCAGGTAAAAGGACACTCGAGGGACGCCAACGCCGTTACTTTCGCCGACAATACGTCGCAAATACTTTTTAGCGGTGGTGACGATGGCTTGTGCAAGGTACACAGTTGCAGTAATCCAATTTTTAAATTCTTTTTTACGTTAATTTTTTACAATAATGTATTCGTATATATTTTTTTCTTAATTTCGTCAATGATCCTTCGTCAGCCGTGCGGCCTTCTGGCCCATCCCTTTTACTGACTTTTCAAATACGATTCTCAAGGTCTGGGACAGACGAACGTTGCACGAGTCGAATCCTCAGCCCGTTGGTGTCCTCGCCGGCCACAGGGACGGTATAACGTACATAGACACGCGCGGCGATGGACGCCACCTGATCACGAACAGCAAAGACCAGACGATAAAGCTCTGGGACATGCGAGCCTTTTCGAGTGAGGAAGGCGAAAGGAATACGCGTCTAGCTGTCGATAGCCAAGAATGGGATTACCGATGGCAGCAAGTGCCTCCGCAGCGTAAAACTTTCATTTTTATCATTGTCCTCCCTTCTTTTAATTCTTTTTTTTTCAATTATAACCAAAAATCGCGTTCTCGGTCATTGAAAAAATTACAAAGCCAGTGAGCAAGGTAAATTTTTTTTTACGTAGAATTTTTACGTACCCCTATGGGTGAGTCTGAATTTTAATCAACGGTGAATCAGAACCACGAGTACGTAAAAAATCCGCACACATACATGCAAACATTTTTCTAATTATGTCTGAAAAATCTCAAAGACAAATGTAGACGAAAATGAAGCTTCCACCAGTCTGTGAATGACCGCGAAGTGTAATTTTTCTTTGTATCTGCGTTACGAAATGCGAACATTTGCAGTGAGCGACTCGAGGACGATGCTCGAGGGTGACACGAGCATAATGACTTATCGCGGCCATTCGGTTCTACAGACTTTAATACGCTGTCATTTCTCACCCCTTGCAACCACGGGCCAGAGATACATTTACACGGGCTGTGCACGGGGCGAAGTTATAAGTGAGTAAGAGAAAAAAAAAAAGAAAAACAATTGAAACATTCCCGTATTTCGGTAATCATCGAAATTGTCATTGAAGGTTGCATCTTTAACAATGACTATTTACAGTTTACGATGTACTAACCGGCAAGGTCGCGGCTACCCTCCCCGGTCACGCGGAATGCGTTCGTGACGTCAGCTGGCATCCGTATCACCCGCAAATCGTTTCGACTTCGGTGAGCGAATTTAATCCTACTTTTTTAGATGCAATGCGTTTGTTCCAATGAAAAAAAAAAGGAGCTAACAAAAGTAACGAAAATATTTTGGTTTTCGTTGTTAATTTGTAAGCTGAAAATAATGAAGGATTATTAAACCGCGTGATTATTGTTTTGGTACAGTGGGACGGCGCAGTGGTGAGTTGGATGTATTCGTCAAACTTCGCGGACGACTCGGATTTCAACGACACGAGTGACAGCGAATAGCGCATGGGAGCTCGGGAGAGCTGAGCTTTGTGCGAACTATCAAAGCTCTCGAAAGACGGATATAATCGCGTTTCGAGTTACGGGCCGTAGTTAGAACAGAGTTTCGACCTTTTCGACCATAGCTTTAAACTCGCTGGGCGTTTGCGTACTCGGTACGTTGATCATCGAATATTACGTGTCTTTTTTTTTTCAGAATATTTAATCATTTCGAAGATATTTTTTTTCTTTTGAGAAGCGAAAAAAACATTTTTCTTAGTCCAATTTGATCAAAACGTGCTATCAAAAAATTCACTAAATTAATTATTATAAGCGGATCGTTATGACTTTGAATTTTGTGGCATTTTTTTTCATGACACTGAACTTTTTATTTTTGTTTTATTTTGAAAAAATTAACCTTCCACTCCGATAGCGCAGGACTTTTGAAGTCTTATTAAAATATCGGGAGTCAAAGAAACATTTGTGTTTCCTTCGATCGAGATCAACAGCGTCTATTTCATGGGAAGATCGAAAAAGTTGTTCGTGGCCGAATTTGAGTTCGAATTTAACGCAAGGTTTTTATAACTCCGAGTGGCGAGGGTTAGGGTACTTTAAGGGCAATGAATCTGGTATCGATTAACGTCGATTCATGTTCCGGAGTGATGAATCGTTACTGTAAATTTTATTGTAAAAAAAACACACACACAATGGAGAAAAGGTTTGCTACAAATCTATGAGCTTGTGTACCTAACCGACTGAGGTAGGGAAAATATGCGTAGAGGAATTCTGCGAGGGAAAGAGCCAAAGCGCCAAACTTTTCCAAGGGTACTCTTATTTCGGTCCTTCTAATCTGTGATCAGTCATAAAAGTCGAAGAAGCGCCAAATTATCGTTCAAAATTTCCAGGCTCTCAATGTTTTTTTTTTTTTAACAAAAGACATCACTTGTGTTTTCACTTCGATGAAGTGAATGAAATAGTTTTAAATAAAAAAAAAATATGGAAAAATATATACTTTCAAGTGTTCTATTTGTGATCGACAATCTTCACGTTCGTAAACTTTTTTAACGCTTGCTGCTGCAATGCAGAAGCACACGAACAAACCCGTTTTCACGGAAGCCACAAAAAAGCGTCAACTAATGCGTTTAACGTTAATGGATTTGTAGATTATTCAGCCTGAGAAACCTCTCACATGCATCGCAGTAATCTTGGCCGACCGGAGATTTTCCGGTAGCTTGGCGAAACTGTGAAACCAGCGATAAAGAGAAATATGAAAAACAGCCGCTTTTAACAATTATAATCCAGCAATATCAATACAACATCGAAATGCGAGAGAAAGAAAAAAAAAAGGGATAATCTCCGGTTCGCTAATGAGGTTTTCTTTTTCCTTGCGCAGTAGAAACGAGGGTTTCATCAATTGCGGTTTAATTAAAACGTTCTCGCTGCCGTAAAACTTTCGAGACGTATATGGCCGAGTGATCAGCGCACTCTGCCAGCCTCGACTTCAAGGATCAACCATGACATTGGTGTACACGCGTGCACGTGTGTACCCGATGTTTCGTCGCTGGTCTTTTTTGCGCAGACTCCACCAATTTGCGTGCCAATTTTTCATAGAGACATCGATAAGAGCTCTAAACACTCTATTTACGTTGAAAATAATCACCCGACATCGCGAAACTTGAGAAAGACACACACGATTTTGTTTTTATAATTCCCTATCGATGTATTTTTATCTCCTGAATAGGGTGATCCAAACAAGCGTTTTAATTGCTGCAGCTAACATAAGATATTATTGTAATAGTAGAAAAAAATATTCGAAGTAATTTCAACAAATAATACTGGAGGAATTAATGAATAAGTAGCGATGTAACTAAATCTCCAGTGAATGGACGAAATTACCAGTTAATGAACTATCGACCACCATTAAATGGGCGTAGAGTGTAGATAAACGATAATGATTTATTATTTATTTTTATTAAATGCTAGAGTTGGGCATCACTGGGTTGCACAAAAATTTTACTATTCTTATACATACGAGTATCATGTCTGTTATTGCGATTTCGTAGAAAATACGCAAAGCTTTTTCACATCCTAACGTGACATACTCAAAAGACTACCGAAGTTTGTTTCGGCGGCGAAACGAAAGATTAAACTTTGTCAAAATTAAGAAAAAACAAATGAAATGATTTTATGACAACATTTGATGAAGTGTACATTGTTAATTCTTAACGGTAATTAATTTTGCAATTTTCAATAGATGAGCTAAATTTTTCACTCATCTTTGGGAATTATCAGCACAGAGCCCATGTATCCATTCACTGGAAAGAATTTAGAATACAGCACTAGTGAATAAACATTTCTAATTCTGACCTATTATTACGAAATTATTCAAAAATTTTGCCAAATATCAAAGGTTCATTCTATCATAAATAATAAAAGTGTAATACTTACCCTCGAAAGTCATAAAAACTTTTGTGTTCGCCTTCAGAACACCTACTGTACACAATTGTATCGTAACTAAGTTGCGCGGTGTGCCAGTACCACAAAGTTGACAAATTCCGTGTGGCGTCAAAATTCGTTATTAAACTAAACGATACCTGTGACTTATTTGCTACATTATAGCGATTTGAGTTTTTATCGACAATTCATATTTACTTATTTTAAATATAAAACAGCTTTCGTCTATTCCTTCGTCCACTCACTGGTCGTTGTGCCCTACAAAGACACTATTAATTTCCCTCTAAACACTCAATTTCTATTAAAAATCGTCGAATGTGTAAGGAAAAACGTTTTTCGTGTTTAACCGGCGTAATTTGAAGTTCTTGACGAAAACGCCGTGATATTTGTAATTGGCAAAAAAAATCCCGTTGGATAGACCCTTGAGAAGGAGTAAAAGTCGAAAAAAAAATTTCTTTCGTTTGGGCCAGTTTTTCAAAATCACCAAAATCCTGAAATTTTAAACAGCCGTGGCGGCGGTTCTGTCTCAGTTACGGAGATTCATGGTGGGGGTCGAAAGAATTTTGGTTGAATCAGAGAAAAATCGCCGAATGTGTATGGTAATTCATTCTTCATGAAATTTAAACCTCCAACGCCGATTCTCGACAAATTCTTTCAACATATAACAGAATTTGAGAATAATAAAACGTGTTTGAAATTCTTAAAAAATGAATATTCTTATATCTGAAGCTGGAACGGAAAAAAAAAATATCCAAACACACATACAATGAAAAATAGCAAAAAAGTGCAGGCGGTTTTCCAAAACGGAATATTATTTTTTGGTGACTTTTTTTTCGGGATTTGAAAGAAAATTATTCACTCGTAAGAAAAAGTCGAAAAATTACATCTCTACACGTCCGCAAGTAGACTTTTTCTTACGAGTGAATAATTTTCTTTCAATTCTCGAAAAAAAAGTCACCAAAAAATAATATTCCGTTTTAGAAAACCTCCTGCACTTTTTTGCTATTTTCATTTTTATTTTCTTCTTTTTTCACGTCCATCGACGCGCGTCGTAACCACAGACATTTTTTTACGATTACGATGTACGAGCGCAATCACCATAATGCAATTAAGAAGCGAGACGCACGTCAATTATTGCGCTTCGGCTAAATTTAACGAGCTGTAATGATAATTGAGCGAGATGAGGATTAAACGAGATTGTTTTGTCACGGTGCAAGTTATGGGTATAATGCAACGGAAATTGCTATGTTTGTATACGTCTCTCGTATCAAATACGATCATACGTATGTCCAATTAATCATATACTTTTGGGTCCCGTGAGGATATCAATATGGCTATGATGTTATTCGTGTCAATGTCGTTTTGTGCGCAGTTTCGCGTTGTTGCGCCTTGTGAGAAAACGGACGTCGAGAGTTATGATTTATCGCTCATTATGATCGTCCCTCTCGCCTCTTTCCTTATGGAAATTCATAAAAAGATCGAGATTCCCATTTCGGGTGATATCGCGATCGAGCCACGATCGTGTACGTAGCATTGACTCGCGATTCCTCATCGCGTCGCCTCGACTCTCGAGTATCTCAAGTGGTAGCACTCGAAACTCGTCAGACCGGCGCATTCACCGTAGATCCTAGTAGAAATACACATTTTGTGTCAGGCACGGGAGCAAAAAAAAACATTTTTTTTTCATTCCGATCGAAAAATAAGCTTGCCATGATCGCGTCATTATTAATATTGTACTTGTTTAAATACAATTTTCGAAAAAATAAAGAAATAAGAATACTCAAATCAATACGATCAGAATTAAAAAGTTTTGTTTGCGGCTCTGGCGCAATCTCCCAAATCGAGCGGTATTGTCCTGGGCCAATACTTCAATGCAAATGCAAAAAAAAAAAATACAAACTCAAAAACTTTAATGTCAGACGATATTTCGAAGTGGACGTTTATGTTCTAACTTTTTTGAATTTTCAATAAATCACTTCCGAATGACACCTAACAAAGAAATGTTTTTTTGTTCGAAAGAAAAGACTTCAAAAAAAATTCGCGACATCGATTACAATTTTCAGAGCTTTTTCTTTCCACAAATGTTTCCAACAATTACAAATTAGATGGAGATGCAATCATGCTCGGTACCCTGACGAGGGCTCCACTCTGGAGAAGCTTTGCGGCTACGTGGGCAAAGTTCGTCAACCCTTTTGCTCGAGAAGGGGCTTGGCGAATGATCGATGAACAGGAGTTTTTCAATTTTCGGTATGCAAACCGTCAGCTGTTGACTCGTTATTACGAGGGTTCGAGAGAATTCGTTTTGCCCGGCAAACGATCACGATCGTTCGTCACTTAATTTCAAAGGTGCGGCGAGGTGAAGGGACAAGTTTTCGTCGATGATTAATGTCGGAGTGTGATGCAGGTTTGCGAGAATTGCAAGGTCATATCTCATCGTCAGTATTTGTAAATAGAAAGAAAGATACGTGCGGTGACCGTATCCTATTGGCAATGTAACATTATGCAATGTATATGTACATATATATATATATATATAATTTTGTATATAAAGAAGGCAGTTCGCGGAGTGCACGAAGGTAGCCCGAGAGACATAAGTCAATAACAGGTAGATTAGTCTTCCGTACGCTCGTGTCGCCGTACTTTGCCTTTAGTCGTGCTTCGATCCTCGACTTTGTTGCCCCGAATCCAAGGGAAGAAATACCACCAAACGTTATTTCTTACTTTCCTCGTTTCCGTCTCTGCTCGGCTTTTTATTTCTTGGCAAATCGAACGAACCTTTTAACACCAACACAATAATTCTTTTCAGAATAATTCTTAAACACGGGCATTAATCATTGATACGAATTGAATTGGAAAAATCGACGGTTCGTCGAGAGGAAATCGCGAGGCAAGTGGATCTTACGTAGTAGTCTATTTAACAAGGAAGAAAATTTAAAAAACAATCGGGCAGATATTCTTTTGTTTTTGAATCGGTCCAATTTGCTTCCTGGAAAAAAAAACAAATTGATATTTCTTTACAGAAATGTAAAACGTTCTAATGAAAAATAGTTTTTTTGTTTAAACTGTATTAAAGATGCAATATTATTTTGAAAAATAAAACTGATCGAATTTCAATGGAGAAATATTTCTTTCCCATTTATTCAACGATTTCACGTACAATCACGGAGACGAATTTTCTGTTTGGATTCCTGCATCGTAATTCTTCGCGATTATTTGCAATAGCATCGTCGGATGCGCGAAAATTATTTCGCGACGAATTAATGTGCGCGTCAGTCTCGCCAGTTTGATAATGTAAGAGATAAGGAAATTACAAAGTAGGCTACCGGTACAGGTCGTGTCTTATCGAGCGACATTTCGCGAACTTCCAAGCGAGATCTGGAGGAAGACCCATTTCTTACTGCAATTTAATTTCTCAGCAAGACGATAGAGTGCGTGTTTTTTTATTTGTTCCATTATTATTCGTCGAATTAACGTCGGTGCAACTGTACGGTACAATTCCATCTTCCAGCACAAGAGATACGCAACTGCCGATAAAATTGACGATCTATAAGAGTACGACGTATCGGCTTAAAGATTGATAAAAAAGTTTTAAAAAGTATACATTTTTTTACAATCAGGCTGAACGAAGAGTAAAAAAATGAGCAACGGGGCGACGATGGATCAACGCATCAACATAATTTCTTCGATCGAAAGGAGAAATACTGTGCCCATTGTTTATACGAGAGGAACTCACTACGATATCGGCTTTGATATAGTAAGCATACATATAACAAATTAATATTTATTTTCATTGAAATTCAAATCAAATTAATATAATAAATATTTATGTTAATTGAAATAAAAATTTTATTCATCTAGCAACATTTATTCGGACCAAGTAATATGTATAAATAATTAAACGTGTGTCTGTGTCCTAAAAAAATTGTACCTGAATAAATTTTATATCAATTCATATGTACAAACATTTCACATATTTATAGTTTTGCCAATCCATTTACATTTAATTAGCAAAATTAATTCTAAACAAGTGTCAATACGTATATACATATATTTAGAAAATTCATTTAGAATATGATTTATTTTAAAAATAGAATAAAACAGAATAGAATATGCACCATATAAAAAATGTATACAAAAAAAATGTGTTTTAAATACATATTATATTTATCTCAATCTTTATCGTGAAAATACGCATATACATATATTTAGAAAATTCATTCAGAATATAATTGATTTAAAAAATCGAATTTCTATACACACATACAGACATATGGATATAGATAGAAATAATTCCGTTGAAAATTCTGCTCATAAATTAAAGTTCGAATCGCCTCAATGATTTTTAGTACGTCCAGTGATGCACGAAAATTGATCTAATTTCGAAAAAAAAAGAACTCTCGAGTGTGCGAATATTTCGCGTGTTATTCGAACCCGACGTTGCTGCGGTGAAAAGTCTCCGATCCCACCAACACTTGTGTGGTAACGCGAGAATACAAATCCCCACTCACAAACTCATTGGTGCGTTCTCAAGAAGTTTGCAAATCTGTGTATCATAGATTCTTCTATACCGGTAATTTCACTCCCACTCGATTTTTCCAATCAGATAATCCGGATCTGAGTTGACATATACCCATACACGCAAATATTTATGTAAGTGTGTGTTTCTATTAACATCGAGCCGATGCTAAAATCGGCACCGATTTTCGCGTTTAATCGCGTTTCGATCCCCCCCCAGAAAAATCGACAATACTAAAACTGTGAATTTCTTTCAAAGATTGTTCAAAGCAAGAGACTTTTTTTCGAACTGTTGGGAACGGCTTCGGTATCTTTATTTATATAAGGACTTGACGAAGTAGAGCGCAATAAAAGGGAACAAATGTCATTGAACGATTAATATAAAATTGAGTGGACAAGATTTTGCAACATTTGACTACACGTAATATCTTGTCGGGTGTCAGATTGGATAAGATCATATCAGACGTATATATACACATATATTTATACAGGGTGTGCGGTAAGTTTCCGCATGAAATTCAATTATAAATTCCCGCCATATACCGCCGGAGGTGCTATGCGACGATTTCGAAAAATTCGGTGACGTTGAAAAAAATCTACATCCGTTTCCGGACGTACATTAAAAACTTTCGATGTACCTCCTCAAGGCGCGCCATACCCTCTCCGAAGCCGCGAATCTCAAATTGGCCGATTTCAAAGCTCCCGGTGCAGCACTTTCGGTCCCCGAAAATTCTAACTTCAACTCCCTGGTCTCACAGTCGAGGCCAAAGTCTCAAAAGCCAAAGCCAAAGTGTCTGGCAAGCAGACACTCGTCTTTGACTTTCCTTCCTGCCACCATCGAAGCACGAATTTAATTGCACGTAATTGAAAATCAAGCATAAAACTTTTCCTCTTCCCCTCTCTCGCTCGTAACGAGAAGGTAAAGCGCTCCTCGTCGCGAAATCTGGGAAATTTCCAGGATGGAAAAGACACGTGTTCGTAGTGAATCAAGTTCCGAGGCCACATTCGAATCTTTATCTTACGAGGAAGATCGAGCAATAATTTAAACGTCGAGAGAATGCAAAAATTAACCACCGGTGGTAATCTCTTCGAGGCAATCATTTTTTTTTTTTTTTTTTTTTTTCATTGATCGAACCAACGCGATTGTCGCTTTGTTCGGTGCGCCATTATTCATTATGCTCCGTATTATTGTATGCATATTTTATTATTACCACTAGCATCTATTAATTTCTTATCGTAATACTTTTGAATGTTCAATTGATAATAATAACGATAAACAAATGAAGATCAACGTTGCAATAAATCCACTCGTCACATCGTATACGCACATGTGATCGAACGGAAAGGTATGGAAAATAATCGCGTGTGACGTCTCGTATTACTCGAGGCAATAGATCGAGCAAACGAGTGCATGACGATCGATCGGCAGCAACAAAAAAAAACCTGAATTCGTGACTCTATATAATACCTTTTAGAGAGCGCGATTGCCAAGCTCCACGAGATATATTGTATTATTCACACGTGTGGCTCCAGTGATTGTAATTAATTACTCACGTATTTCACGCATCGAGACACACCAACAATACTATTTGCATTATACAATATATGTTTTGTTACTATATATATTTATACAATTTATACAAATTATATATTCTACTATATATATTTATACAAAGGGGAGAAAAAAAAGAATAAAATATGAAAACATGAAAATCTTTTACTTCAAACGTGTCTTTTCAAGGACGAAGGATTCTTTTATTGAAAATCGAATTGAATTCACGTTACGATCTTGCGTGTCCATCATACGATAAACTATCGTAAATATTTCTTGAGCAAGAATTAAAAAACGATAACCATGTTCCAGTCTGAAGAATCGTTTACTTCAAGTGGGACGGGAATATTTATCAAAAATCGAAATAAATTCTCGTCCGCTTGGATCTATACCCACCTGTTCGTATTAACTTTCGCTATTTTCTACGTTTTCCCCCTCCTATTGTCTATATTTTTCTAAAACTATTTTCCATTCTCTTTTTTACGATTTTCTACGTTGTTTTTTTTTTTTTCTTTTTGCGGTACATAATATGGGCGTACCTTTATTGTGTGCCTGCGCGAGGGAATCGATATTTGAAATAAAGGAGTAACAGCCACGTTGGTTAGCTCAAACGTGTAAGGACGAAAACAGAGTTGAAAAAAATGAGAACGAATCAGGCCACACAGATGTCCGGTAGCGGATGAAATGTTTAGATCGCGTGTCAACTTTTTCTAAAGGTAGCCCGGTGAATAATTTCTTATATGGCTATAAAGGGAAAGCTAATTTCCAGGAGATCGCGCGTACCACAAGGAGAATCACCCAATTGCTGTCACTCGTAAATTCTTATCAAACATACACTGTTGTTGTATTTCCCTATTTTTCTTCCCTTTCTCTTTTATTTTCAGGGAAGAACGTTCGCCCACATGATAAATGATTTCGTAATAATCTACGGCCCACTGAACGAATATCTCGCGATATACGAAACACCCGAGGGCCGCAAGGTCTACGAGGACACTTTGTCAGCAGCGAAGAATCAATTTCCTCAATACATCAGAGAAATCGAGGGAACCGCCGATGGTGCTAACATTCCGTTCTTCAAGGTAAGAATCGTTTTTTTTTCATTTTCTTCCTCTCTTGTTGACGACAGTATGATTATTGGGCCGGACGTCTGCGTGTTTGAATCTGAGACGTCTTTTTAGGCAAAATTTGTTCTCTCTATGCTTTGCGGTGCCTCGAGGCAACGTGAAATCCACTGTGTCGGTAAGGGTAACTACAAACGAGGCCGTTCCAGACACTATCGATTATTCGAGAAAAAGAAGATTCACGTCACTTTGACTTAACAATCTTACAGTCGCTGAGAACGCCCGTTCAGATCCTCCTGTCAATTTGAACAACAATAATTATTACAAAATGTCATTACATTCATAATTGATAAGTCTATATATTCATTATTGTTTTATTTTTATTTTCAATATTTAATCGGATTTCTACGATTTTTCATTCATTTCTCGATAATCTCCATTATTTTAATCTTTCTTTCCTGCAATTCGCATAATTCTCGAATATTTGAAATCTTTTATGATCGCGCATCTGTGTACACTCGTATCATTATCGAATTATGGAAATTAGCGGAGAAATGCTGTCCGCACTCCGGGCTAACATTGACTTGCAAGATGAGACACGAAAATTGCACGTGGCACTCGGCGATCGTATACGCGGGTACAAATATACCTAAGTTTGTACCCGCGTACGTGTACATTAACCGCACGCGAGATCTCGCGCCGTAAACGAGCTACGCAACAATCAAGATTGCCAGCTAATATGTCGTGAATATTGCTATTCCTTCATTTCCGCAATTGTTTCGCGAAAACCCGGCAATGTCATCTCGCGAAATACCAGTATAGTACGCGACGCGGTCGATAAACATACACATAATTGTTATTTAACCAATCAGGCCTTCTAACGCTATAGTGGAAATACGCAACATATATATATATAGCGTACGCGACTTCCTAGGTCAAGTTTATGATTTTCGCATTTTTTGCACACTAAGCTCGGCGAAAAAAAACACGAGCCACAATTTTTAGAAATTAACGATCCCACTCAACTGTCAAAGCACAGTCATCGCAATAATGATAAAATAATAATATTACATTCATTGTTTCCTTGCACAGTAAATGTTTCTTTTTTACTTTCTCGCACAGTAAACTCGTCAAAAATACACAATTTACAATAATTATTGGATTCGAACGATTCTGTTCGGATCGAAAAATAATAATAGTACAAAAAAATTGTAATAGTGATTATCAACTAAAACTCGTCAAAGTGGAACGAAGACCTTGCCAAAACGATGCAAGGAGTAATATGGCAGGCAATAAGAAGCGACGATGTGGGAGGAATACAGCAAAAAGTAGAAAGAGGAATAAAAATCAAAACGGAGCAGGAAATCCAGAGCGACTGGTGGAGATTTGACAAATCAACGCACTGCAAAGAGTATAAGAACGGAAAAGTGAACGGAGAAATGAAAAAATATTTGGAAGTGAAGGAGCCAGAGGGGATACGAAGGAATTTTGGGCAAGGATAAGGTGCGGGAATATAGGGAAAAACTGAAATAAGCGATATAGAAACAATAGCTGTCGAATATGCAGGGGAGAAGAGGGGAGTTTGGAACGCATTTGTGGCTGTGAGGCGGTGAAGGCAGAAACAAGAGCGGAAGCAGTGGAAAAACTAGAAGTGCTCGAATACAAGGAGGGGGTGGGGGAAGAACTACGGTAAAAAATAGAGGAACTGGTTAGGAATAATCCAGTCAAAGAGCTATGTGCGTATGTGAAAGAATTCGAGACATTGATAAATAAAATGTAGTGCGAAGAGAAGGAAATTTCTATATATAAAATGTGGACACGGGGATTTGTGTACATAACGCGTAAGAAGAAATGTAAAGGGGTTTTGTTGTTATTATTATTATTATTATTATTATTATATAATAATAATAGTAATGTTTAATATATTATATTATATAATAATAATAATAATGTTTAATATATCATATAATAATTATAATTATAATTACATAATAACGTTAATATTTATAATATGATAATATTATTATATTGGGAGTACAAATTAATTCGGTCCGTTTTTTTGTGGTAAAAAATCCATTTATTTCCAAATAAAAGGTATGAATAGATTAAGGCCGTCTTCTAGTCTAGAATTTTGAAAAAATCGATTTTTTTTTGGCATATTTTCAATGTTTAGTATTTCAAGAATATACCCTCTAAAGGAAATTTGGAAATTCCAAATATTAACGGAGTTACAGCTGTAATTAGTGAGGTGGAAACTTAACCGGCGCTGCCGGACCGAATCGAACAATAGACGGTTCCGTCTGCTCGACTACCTGAGGCCCTACCCTTCGTGATATTCACGTTTCTTGACTACCTGAGGAGTATTTTATGGACCAGGAATCGTCGATTAACGAAATGTAAGTATATGTACCATTATATGACTTAGACTGCCTGAAACTGTACTCGAATCTTTAAACGCGTTTTTCTCGAAACTACTTTTTTCGAGACGGTTGACATGATATCTCAAGTTGTAATGAACCGATTTACTTGAAATTTTTCGTGGACCTTCTCTATACACCCCTCTATCGCCCCTACCAGATTTATCGCGAAATTTTGTTACTAATTATTTAAAAAAAATCAACAATCGTGAAAAAAAACGGCAAAAAATGACCTTTTTTTTTAAACAGCCGCCATTTTGCAATTTTTTTTTTGCCTGAGGTAGGGGCTATAATGACATCCTTACTAGTTAAGAATCTATTTTTTTTTCAGATGACCAGGAGGGTTGGAATCATGTCAACCAGGAGAGGCCGTTTTTTTTCCACCCCCACATTACCAGCCTGCATCTACCAGAATTATGGATTTTTTTTTCGCCAATTTTTTTATACAATGTCAAAGGATGAATAAATATGTGGTAAAAAGATAGATACGGAAATATTTTTTGTTTTTTTTTAATCGCATGTTGAAAAATCCCCAAATTTTGGCCCTCTAGACTAGAAGACAGCCTTAATCAAAGTATTGTCCATCGCTGGCTACTACTTTTTCCTACCTCTCAGACAATTTTCGAATTCCATCTCGTACAAAAGTCTCGTCTTTTGAGGCGATCCAAGTTTTGAGCCAATTTTCGACGATTTCTGCGAAAGACGTGAACCGGTGACCTGCTAAATCCTGCTGCATCCGTCGGAACAATCAGTAATCAGAAAAAGCAATGTCCGGAGAATACGGCGGGTGCAGTAAAATATCCCATTTGAGCGTTTCGAAATATTTTTTTACGACTATTGCGACATGAGGCCAAGCGTTGTCATGCAGAAGAATAATTTTGTCATGTCTTTGCTCGTATTCCGGCCGTTTTTCTCGTAATGCACGGCTCAAACGAATCAATTGTAGTCTATACCGATCGCCCATAATGGAATCGCCAGGTTGTAGCAGCTCATTGGCTCATTTGGCTGTCCAGGGCGAGGCTTGTCTTCAACGCTGAAATCACCGTTCTTAAAGCGTCGAAACCATTCCCTACATGATTTATCAGTTGGAGCATCATCACCCTAAACTTCAACAAGCATTTGATGCGCTTCAGGTGCACTTTTCTTCCAATTAAAGCAGAAAAGTAAAACTTCCCGCAAATGCTGCTTAGTTAACACAAAATTTTACATATTCAACACAGTAAAAATCAAAGTTTTTAATGGAACTCAAAGCGATATAAACTGAATGTTATTGACAGATGTCTAACCTCTCTGAAACCACCGAAATCAGCTGTCACTGTGAAACACTCATAACAGCCAGAGCCATCTCTTGAAAACGGACCGAATTAATTTGTACTCCCAATATAATAACGACAATAATAATAATATCAGGAACAATTATGATAAAGGTAGTAATGAATATTAATTTAATAATGTATATATATTTTTTTCGTATCTTTCTTCAACGAAGCAAGTCGGTCTCATTTTGCGGCAGATTCACCGTACAGTACACAAACGCTTTATCTATATACAGGGTGAGGCACATAAAGTGTTACAGAGCAATAGCACTCAAACTATTGATCATATCCAAAAATGTTTCAGACAAAAGTTTCAGTGTTCGAGAAGGCCGTCATACTGGACCACCCTATTTTTTTTATCGGTGGAGGCGCTGAAGCTACGTCAAGGTCAACTCCACTTTTTTAAATGGAACCATGTATTTTTTTTTCGATTACATTATTACCGATTTTAAGACGAATTCAGCGACCTACAACACAATGCCACGCCTGACGACATGAAAAAAAGAATACGCCGAGCATGTACCGAAATTACACCACAAATGTTGGCTGAAGTTAGACGGTCTTTTCACCAGCGAATTAACAAGTGCTTACAAGTCGAGGGTCATCACTTCGAGCATCTTGTGTAGGTAGACCCAAACCAAGGTTAGTGGATCCTTTAAAAGTGATTATTCCGATATTTTTCGATTTTTCGACTACTTTCATACTTTGCCTGACTAGAATGACCTTGTGTTGTAAGTCGCTGAATTCGTCTCAAAATCGGTAATAATGTCATCGAAAAAAAAAATACATGGTTCCATTTAAAAAAGTGGAGTTGACTTTGACGTAGCTTCAGCGCCTCCACCGATAAAAAAAATAGGTTCGTCCAGTATGACGGCCTTCTCGAACACTGAAACTTTTGTCTGAAACATTTTTGGATATGATCAATAGTTTGAGTGCTATTGCTCTGTAACACTTTATGTGCCTCACTCTGTATATATGTACGTCCGTGGATTTGCGAAAGATCGAATACGTATGTCCATCAACGAGATTAATCGAACAAGATTGTCACCCATTCCAGGCTAGCAATGTGAATGCAATATTCTCGGTTATCCTTCGCCGGCTATTAGAACGCGTTGTAGATAGCAATATTCAAAAACGCGCCTCCAGAATTGTCTAAACGATGCGTGGTACGCGCGCTCGGCAAATATATTTCAAGTTACATTTTCTTTGCACTGGCCAATACGTGATAACGTGGAAAAGTGCTAAGCTCGTTTGAAACGTATAATTCAAACAACGGTTGTTCCGACTTTTTCGTAAACTGCAACCTATATGGATTTGTAGTGACGAGATTACTATATGTATTCGTTATAAATACGCTAATTGAGTTATAGACTCGATTAATTCGAAAATCTCGAATTTTTTTAGGACTTTCGAGGACATGAGAATAGTAACATTTTTCATTGTGGGGTCTTTTATATTGTAGCTCTTTCTGATGCATCTGGACGATATATTGCCAAATGCGACGAGCGGCTGTGGTGTCAACGATCAACCGACCGGTTGTTCAACAATTATCTGCAATCATCCTGGTCAAGTGAGTAATAATTTCGTACGGGGTACGGAAAATACACATTTCATTGACCTTTTGGTTCAAGACCAAAAGGAAAATAATTATTTGCAGATATTTAATTACATCGTCGAGTTGTTAACCCGTTATATTATTAAATTTTATCAAGTCCAATTAAAATTCATGAAGTCCAATTGAATAGTTAGTTTATCAGCTTATTATTCCATTAGGC
This sequence comes from Ophion ventricosus, assembly GCA_963932345.1. Taxonomy (NCBI): domain Eukaryota; kingdom Metazoa; phylum Arthropoda; class Insecta; order Hymenoptera; family Ichneumonidae; genus Ophion; species Ophion ventricosus. The sequence goes on from OZ010723.1 coordinate 6,938,939, forward strand.
TGTTAAATTATTGACTCATTCGTGCAGCAAGTTATGATGTTTTTAATTGATCAATTTGTGTAATTCAAAAAATTATTAATATGTTAATTCCATAATTTATCGACGTGGTAATTCAATAATTCAATAGCACGTTGATATACGAATTTATCGGTTCGTTTATTTATTAACTCATTCGTTTATCGACCCTGAAATGACAAGCCTGAAAAGATATATGAATTTGTGGACAGGCGCTGTTGACAGTATCCTACCGAGATGTATTGAAACCTTGAAAATAAATTGCACCATATGTCTATTGTTCGACGCGCCGTTTACTCGAACACTTTCTGACAAGTCTCAAGCAAGCGTAACAGCGTTCGTTATTTCCTCGGTCTTTTATTTTCTTATCCTGTATTGCGTTTGTTTGTTTGTTTGTTTTTTTTAAGGAGATCATTGGCCACAACGAGGACGCCTTGTCCGAGACCATGAACCACTGGTATCTAGTCAGTGCGCACGTGATCGAGCCAGGGCTGCGGGAGGAAAAATTCACTTCTCTCTGTTACGCGGGCTTTTTGCCCGGTTACACGATGGGTTACAATCATCATGGCCTCGTATACACCGTCAATACCCTGAGCGCCAAAACTCTGAGATCCGGCAAGACGCGTAAGCAAACGCGACGTTTTCCCATTGGCGTAGCTAGCATTTTTTCTGGGATAAGGGAGGGGGGGGCAAGAGGACGCCGTTGGGGCCGGCCTGACAAAAACTGTTTTTGCTTACGACAGTAGTCTCGCCAAAGTCACGTTGAAAAATTTATTCTCCGCTCAATCGATGAAAGCTTCGAAATATTGCGAAATATCCTTATAATGTAAGTTGTACATCTTATCGGGGTGTAAAAACTTATAAAGTAATGATGAAAACGTCTTATATGTTTACCTAACCCTCACTTTTGTATTAAACTATCCATTCAACTTCAATCGCTATATCTTTGAAACTAGACGGTCACATTTATGATTTCTTTTCCCCCACTTCGTCATACGTTCCTCTGTGATTGAGAATTAAAAAAAAAATCTGTAGAAAAGTTTCGATGTTATTGCGTGAATTTGAAATTTTCGACTGCACCCCATACGAACACTTGCAAAACCATGAAATCTTTGATTGCCAATATCTCGAAAACGGAGAATCTTTTTGAAATTTTGCATGTAATAATTTAATAGTGTCCTGAATGAGTTCCCAAAATTTAAAAAAAAATATGAAGAAAAACGCCTCGAGACTACTACCTTAAAAATAACTTACATGTTGTATCGAAAGAACACAAATTGCACGGCAATTTGCGTGATTGATTCTATAGCCGTTATTGTTCGTACACTTTTCAGCGCGGTATTTCCTCACCCGAGCACTCCTCGGTGTCGCGAATTACGTCCAAGCTCAGCAGACCCTGAGAAACGTTGGTTACGGCGCCGCCGAAGGATTCTCCGTGAACATGACTTTTCTGGAGCAGGAAGGTGACCGAATGTTTCACAACGCCGAGGTCGGACCCGCCGAACCCGGCAGCGACGAATCGCAGCTCAGCATGCTCACCGCTAGCCCCGGAGAAAACATCTCCCATTGCAACAAGTGAGTCTACGAATCCACCGCGTACGATGAATTGCAATAGGAAGAAAAAAAGAAATCTTGTTTTAAAAAAAATCGTACGCTTTCGCAGATATCTTCGACTGAGCGTACCGGAAGTAGATGGCGAAATAATAAGTAGTAGCGAGCACAGAATGGCCGCGATATGCAGGCACGCTTTGCCAAAAACGCGCGAACAAGTTATCGCTATACTGAGCGATCGTACCGACAAGGAGTACAGCGTTTATCAGGAAATAAGACCAAACGATTACGTAAAGACCATCGCCACTGGTAATTTCTACTGATGTAATATTATCTTTTTTTTTTAAAGTTTCAACAGACTCGAAGACCGTCGATATTCCAACGCAAGGAAAAAATAATCGCGTGTCACTACTTTTCAATATTATTTCATTATTTCCGTTCTACTTTTGTACATCGAAGGCAACTTTTTTCCATGTTTGGTTAAAAGTTGATAATTTTCTACGCGTATGAATGTATTGTTGCTGAAAATGGACGACTAATCGGTCACCCATTCATGTATCGGGGCGGACCAGAGTTGGCAGTTACTTCAGTGTCGAATTCGATTAACGATACTCGATACAAATGGATCGAGCAACAAGAATTCGATCGATACGTCACTACAAAAGTAGCGATCTTCAACAATCGCTCGATACTTTTGTATTGAGTAATGAAAAGTTTTACGATACTCGACACTTTTGTATCGAGTATCGATAAATTTTCGTTACTCTTTACACATATATCGAGTAACGAAAAGCTTTTCGATACTCGAAAGCTTTTCGTTACTCGAGCCGGACCAACGCTTCTTAACTCGTCACCTCATTCGATCCAATTATTTTATAATCATGAGATTGATGAATAGAATTGTATATTTTTCTTACAGGGATCTTCGACTGTATCGAGAGGACGTGGTCGATCTACACCGATGTGCCAAAGTTTAACGAACCGATCGTTGTATTGCCACTGCAACTGAAAGATACCGCCAACACTTGCGCCAAGAGACTCGCCTACCTTTAAATCAATACAGAATAAAAATCATGTTGTTTCCGATGTGCCTCAAACATCGTTGCATTTGTTCGATCTCAAAAGAAAAAGAAAAATAAATCATTGTACTCGCCTTCTCAAAATAATCGTCGGGAGTCGACTCAACTGAATATAATCAGCTATTATTTTAGGCCTTAGAAAAACCAATTGTAGATTATAAACGAACAATTGTACATTGCAGTCGTCGTGCAAAGCGGATCAACGAATATTACGAAGATCGCTTAAAACGCTTTTAATCATCTTGATGAAAATTCATTACAGCAATTGTTGATCTTCGTAGAGACGACGATTGATGGATGAAGAAAATACATTTTTTTTTACGGAACGAAAAAAAAAGTGTTGTTTCATTGAATTATATGGGTCGAAAGAATACGTGTATTTACGAGAGGAGAAGAAATTCTTTTCCAAGTGATGAGAAGTGTTGGATATATTTCGTAACTGTTTTGTTGTTGTAATTTGCAAGGTATCAAAATAAAATACAGCAATGTGAACTTTTTATAACCAGGATCAATGTCAAATGCCCTGATTGTCAAAGGCTAGACAATTTGTCTTTTCACGAAGAGAGCAAAAAAAAATATTTTTCCGTAATCTTAAGAATTCTCGCCAATACTGACTGTACCCAAAAAACACTATTTTCGAAGTTTTTGGGAGAATGAACGCAAAGTTGTGGGACATTTAAATTGCATTTTCGCGATTCCGAGAAGATACTGTTCGTTCACAAACACTTCCTAAACATTTTTCGCTCTTTTTCTCTCTCTCTCTCTCCTCAGACACATATACACACACTGGCATGCAATCACACAAGCTCCCGCTGTCTTTAACGACAGTAAGTCGGAACGACGACCTTTGGACGCTTCTTCGATTCCATTCCAGAGAAAAATTCCTTTATATCCTCCTCGCGCACGACCTTCTTGTTTTCGGCAAATTTTTGCAAATATTGCTTGAGATTTTCCTTCATGTTGTTGTATTCTGTGGAAAAATCAAATGGTGGGTGGAATAAGTACATCAGGAATTAAGATAAATTCATTTTCGGCTATACGGGAATTAAAATTCCCCGGCAACGGCAGCCGAAATTTCCAAATGTAAATCAAAACTCAATTTATTTACAATCGTACCTTGAATGGCGTCAATTTGTTGAACGCGATCCAGCGAAGCAAGTGCTCTCATGCCTTTCTCGTACTGGGTTTCTCGCGGATTGGATTTTCCAGCCTCCTCGTATGCTTGAACGCTATCGAGAGGATCCAAGAGAAATGAAACTTTCGCATTTTCGTACATAGTCGCGCAGCTCGAACAGCGGCAAAGACTCGATCGCCATCCCTCCAACCAGAAACAAGAGCCCGAATTCCTGTGCTCGGTTTTTTTTGCCGGTAACGTACAAGTCTTCGGTAACGTCGAAACGTTGAGATTCTCCTCGTCGTTCGTACTGCATTCCTCCTTAGTCGACGAGCTCTTCGTTACGGAATACTTGGGTGCGTAGCACCAAAGAAATTCGTGCTTTCTCATGCAGCCCGCGCACACAACCTCGTCGAACGAATTTTCCAGGGGTGTACCCTCCGGACATTCGAGATGCTGGAGGAGCAAGAACATCTCGTTTGTCTACTTCCTTTTTTTTTTCGTAATTCCATATCGTATCTTCGCTAACTGTTATTCCTCGTTTTTTGTGCCTATCGTTACCTTGGAATGATACCAATCCTCGCATATGACACACTGGAGCATTTCGTCGTTGTTGGAATCCTCAGGGTCCGGATACGGCCTGGCACACGTGCAATAAACACCGTCGAAATTTTGATTGTACATATTTTCGCTATTGATCCCCGTCTTAGCCTGCAACAGATCTTTGTATTAAACATTTTCAGCAAAAATGTGACGGTGTAAGTCGTGTCTCAAAATCTATTCGTTCGATTCATCTCAAATTCGGACAGAGCGTTAGTTCATGACATTTTTTATCGTATAGCCGGATGATTTTATAATACATATATCTATTTGATAATAGCAAATTATTAAAGTTGTTTTTTTCATCTACAATTAAATAAAAATACATCTCAGTATAGATGTAAAATTTCAAGCCAAGTTAGCAAACTTTTAACTAAAAATTACGTCTTTAAAAATCGTCTAATTTATGCAGCACTTTATGGAGATGACATGCTGGGCTCATTTCCATCTGATAATTTTTATACTAAATAACTCGAGATGTCTGATATTAACTGCTCTAAGCATGTAAAAAATGAAGGTTCCGTAACGACAATAAAAACAGCAGGTATGTTGAATGAAAATATTAATGATAAAAGTTAGAAAAATGTGACTAGCAGAAGAATTTTTGTAACTGTGACTTCTCAGAAAACATATAAAAATGTCTAAATCTAATAAATTTATACAAAACTTTCCATTCCACTTCATCATTGGGTATTGATTGTAACTGATCTTAATTAAGCGTCCCTGTAATCTACGAATGATTCAAATGGACCCTGGCTTATGTACCCATAAAATAAGGCCCTCCGCGAAAGGAATACCTTAAGGGGTTTCGATACCATTCTTTAGCTGCTAGCTAAGAGTAAGGATGAAAATACAATGATTTTTCAGCAGGCTGCCAACTTATTGCAAATAAAATTTCATGTAAACATGAATTATTATTGGGCAATTTTCACCCCATAATATTGTTGAAAAATAATTCCAAGCCAGTAAATGATATTAATACTGATCGATTCTGCAATCAAATATAAATATATGACAATTTTATGCAAGAAAGAAAAACGAATAGACTCGACAACAGCGGCATTCTTTGCACGACTGACTATTGCTAAAGCATTGTCTCCAGGTTATTTACATGGTAAAAAACCGTTCAACATACGTTTTGTAAAGATTTTTTGATTCGTCAAAGTCAATAAGACGTTAAAAATGTCAAATTCGACTAATATTTGTCAAAATTTTCGCTCCTTTACTCACAAACTAAAAAATTAATAAAAAAAAACCAAGCATTTCCACAGGCAGGAAAAAGTCTCAATTGAAAGAGACCAACCCCTTCAAAATGACACCTCCATCAACTTATAATTCGTGCGACCGTATATTCAAGCCAACCCATATTAATTCCAACTATCTACGAATATTTTGATTTTAATGTCGTAACTCCTTAATTTCCCGTTTTGAAGAGCACAGCGCTTTGCCTATAACAAGGACAAAAAAAATTATTCTTACATTGTCCAGAGTGCATTTTTTTCCAGCGAATTTGTCGTTGCCGCAATCGCACCTGAAGTGTCGCTTGGTGTACAATTCTACGAGCTCGTGACCCTCGTGGCAATGAAAACTGCAGGCCAAGCAAAAGGCGGCGGGTTCTTTGTCCCCTCGGCATGTTTTACAAGCGTACAGAGCTTGTCTTATGTATCCCTTCAGTGAACATTTCGTTCCGATTATTCATCTTGACGATTAACGTGCCAGAATAATAACGAATCAAGGTTCTTGTGAGCAAAAAAAAAATTTACGCAAAGTCTCGCGGTCTCGATCGTCCACAGTTTTGTTTCGTCGAACGAGCCAACGACTAACCTCAAAGGAGCAACGATATCGCGAATTCTTCAATAATTCATAATGTTGCGATAAATGATGGTAATTTTGTTATTTGCAAAAAATAAAAGGGATGAAAAGAGGTTAGGATCGCGGGGAAGATTTAAAAAATACCTTGTTGTAGGTACAATTTTTATCGTCAGACGCTCCCAAAACAGCGTTCGCGTCCTCCTCGAGTTGATTCTCCTCTTGCAACACATCGAGCATCGTCACTGAATTTTCCTCGTCGAAATTTCCTACCGTTGCCTCGGCCATATTTCAATTGTGTATGCGCTATATACTGACGTTTCGACGGTAATAGAAGCCCGAGCGAAGTTCCGTTTTTTACGATACTCACGAATTTTTCAAATATTCTCACAGTCGCTTCAATTCAATTTATCTCAATGGACTTAAGAATTTAAATCTGCTCACGGAGCCGAAAAATTTACGAGGCACGCGACGCCGAAAATTCGTTGATTTTGGATATTCGTTTTCACGCGAAAAGAACGACGCTCAAATGCGCGTTGGAGGGAAATCGCGTCGAGCGTTCCCGCGCCAAACACTTGTTGAAAGCGAGACAGAAAATGAAAAGTTTCTTGAAGTTGGCTGAGATAGTCACTTTTTTCCCGTGATTTTCCTTCTCTTAAATTTGGTCATTTTTAGTTTTTTTTTTTTTTCATTTCCAATGTTCGTTGGACGCGTTGCTTTTACGATTACCACTGCGGATAAATCATTGTTTTGTCCTCGAACCGCTATTCTCCATTGATCCGCATTCGATGCACAATATTCAATGAAAATTATAATATATTTTTTGACATGTAAATAGCAGTATTGATTTGGTAACGATTCGGGTAGGAAAGATCACGTGTTACTTCTCAAGTGTTCCATAAACTCGTTGACCGCCTTTGCGTCGATCGCATTCTCCCATTTACCATCGATTTTGAAATGCGATCCAACAATAGCCGCGTGAGCCGTAGCGTACTTTTTAAAATTTCCTTTGTCCACGCCGGATCCAATAATCACGGGTCCTCGCATCGTGCTCAAGAGACCTAAAATAATTTAAAAAAAACATGACAAAATTCTCGCTTCAATCATGCGCGATAGAGTTCGAATTAAAGAATCGAGATACCCTCTAGTTCATTTTCATCCGCTGGCTCCCCTGTTGTCGTTCCCGTTAGAACAACGCCATCGGCTAAAAAAAATTCGGCCGCTTTGGCAGTTTCGAGCAAATCAATGTCGGCGGTTATTGCGTGAGAGCTGAAATCAAATTCGAATTAGACGTCACGAAGATTCACGTAAGAGAATAGATTCTTGTACCTGTGCTTTTTCTTGACGTCTGCAAACACGAGAACATGGTCAGCCCCTATGCGTTTCCGGTAACGGAGCAACGTACCGGCACAAGCATCGATAAGTCCCTCGTCGGCGACGTGGCCGAACACGAAACCCTCTGCTCTGATGAATTGAAAATCGGCCGCTTGGGCAATCGCTATTGCGTGATTATTTCCGCCAGCCAACACCTGCGATCATCGTTTCGAAAGGAGTTTACCGTTCATTTTTTTTTTGCCGGAAGTACGAGAACCGAGAATACTTTCGGCTCGAAAACGCTACTTTGCGCATCGTAAGTACGTGCACCGAGAGTACTTCCGGTTCGAAACGCTGTTTTTCGCACCGGAAGTACGAGTACCGAGAGTACTTCCGGTTCGAAACGCTATTTTGCACACCGGAAGTACGAGTACCGAGAGTACTTTCGGTTCGCAACTCTCCTCTGCGGCACCGGAAGGACCGAGGATAGACCTCCGGTGTTTTGTACAAACCTGCACACCACACGCCACAGTCGGTGGCATCACTTTACGAACTTCCGAGCAAATGGTTGCCATCATGGCGGTCGTTTCCGGCTCCAAATCCCTTCCTCGAACGTACGGAATGTCGTGCATATTTTCAACGAGAATACCGTCCTAGTACGTACGCCAAGAGGAAATATTGATTTTGAATATCAAAAATTGTGACGATTTCTCCAGAGGGAAAAACAAAGCTATTCTTTGTTTTTGTATAGCGATATTCAAATATAACAGTTCGCAGCGAATACCCACCAAACCCGCGTCTCTGTATATCGCTGCATCACGCGCTGCATCGTCTATCAGCTTTTTGCGACTTCCGTTGAATCGTGGAGTTCCTGCGTGTAATTGAAAATATATTTTTTTCCGATATTTTCGTAAAAATATATTATAAATGCACCATAGCCCTGTTATATGTAATATTTATATTTTAAATACGTGCTGCGTAGATTAATTAATAATGAATCGAAATGGGACGGAAGATCTTTGACGAAACGTTTCTCCGATAATAATGGGCTGGAAAAACAATGATATGCTTTTCAAACGTACAAATAATCCCGCCGAAGAAAATCGACAGGAGCGCCATCAACGGTAATTTCGAATTCATGTTTTAATTCCTCATATTGCCTGCGCGTCACGCAAGCAACGATTCTATGCTCAAGACGCGATTCATAATGAGTTAAACATACCCGGCAATCCTCCGACGTGTATCATTCCAATAATCGAACATCGATCCTTCGGAAAAAGTTTCCGAAAGCTCTGCATGACGTGCTCAATTTGCAGAACGATTTTACAAAGGCTTCGAGCCAAACAAAAAATGAGAAGACAATTGCGACAAGTCGTTCAACGCTCGTAAAAAAAGAAAAATGTCGACGACGATTAGATGTTGGAGACGTTATGAGGGCGACATCTGTAGCCGAACACTTAGAGCTTCGTACAGTGTCCCTCACGGTCTTACATACAGGTCTTATATACTCGATGAAATTTCAGTGGTGTGGGGGTGACTCGACTTTTAAAGCCAAATTTTTAGTGTCGCTAGTGTCGAGGGGTGTTATTTTGATAGTGAACACATAACCTGCCTATGTATGATTCCACGTATATGGTTACCACGTAGTGCAGCCAGTCTTGTTCTATAAAAAAATATAATCAACAATCGTTTCCGTGCGCTTATATTAAATGTGATGCCGATGTCCTGTGTTGTACGAAAGTGCAATACGGGCTACAAAAGCCTGAAAGTCAAACGGTCAATATTCAAAGTGTAAAACGAATAGTGAACGGTTCGAAAAGTGAAAAACCCCGGTTCCCGTCGAGAAACTAACGCCTTCGCATTGTGTTTGTGAAAAGCATTTTGAAGAACGATACATTCTCCGAAAGTACGTCAAACATGACGCGAATAGGAATAAATTATTGCAGAGGTAAATTTCAGTTTTCGTAATTTTATACAGTATGGTTAAATATATTATCGTTATTATATAGGTTAGGCTATAACGCGTTGTTGTTTCTGTCGCACATAACACCCCTCGATTGCAACGACTCTAGCGTCGAGCTTCGAAAAGGAACTATGTGAAGTAACGGAATTTCCAGATCTGTATGTAAGACCGTGTTACAAACGCTTCTTCCAGTGAGGCAGGGCAGCAAAAACGTGAGCGTTAAGGCAGTATTTGCAGATTCCCAATGATTTCTGAAACGGTTGATTTTTGGGAAAAAAGAAAAGAAACACGTTCCGCTCTATTGAACGACGAACAACGGCTTTCTCTTCTTTTGCCTGAAATATGATCCGTCTAGGAGAAAACTTGGCAGTAGGATTTTTACCGACCGGACGTGTGACACATGGCCTTAATAGCCGGAATGGATAGTCTGATACAAAAGTGAGGGTTAGGTAAACATTATATTAGACGTTTTCATCATTACTTTATAAGTTTTTACATCCCGATAAGATGTACAACCTACATTATAAGGATATTTCGCAATATTTCGAAGTTTTCATCGATTCAGCGGAGAATAAACTTTACAACGTGACTGTGGCGAGACTAATACCTTAAAAGCGCGCTTATTTTCGAAACGAACGCGCTGTGAGCACAAAATAAACACACTGGTTTCCCAGGTAGCACGGGCTCGGGTCTAATTTTACAGCGCTCATTGATGCCTCGGCTCGCACACATACACCAAGCGAGGCAGGCGTAGAATCGAGGCACGATTTTTATATAGTATCTTCGTCCAGATAGGTTTTCTTTTCTTAATCTTTGTTAAATTTCGGTGTATTATTTAAAAAAAGCTACTGCGCCAGCGGCGGCTCGCACGTATGGTGCCATTTGGGCCTTTAAGGGCTTAAGTCACTCTACGATTTTCCAAAAATCAATTTTTTTGTTGTTGTTAAAAATGTACCTTATTACCTATAAAATTATATTCCAAAAGATTATGGGTGTGAAAAATCTCTAAGTACTCGATTTTCAAATTCTAGCGCAACCCCTCTTGGATTCATGTCGTGACATTCTATTAATTTTAAACGCGTTTATCTCAAAACTACATTTTTCAAGTCGGCCGAACTCATAACTCAAACAAATTTCAACCGATTCGCTTGAAGATTTAACTGTATATTTAGAATACGATTGACGATTTTCACATGGCATTTTATACTTTTTGTTTTAGAAATGCGCCATTTTGACAAAAAATTTACTGAGGCACTACGTAGGATTTTTTGTATTATATTGCATAGTTCCTTTTTTATAAACAATTTTCTGACGATTTTCACATAGCATTTTATACTTTTTGTTTTAGAAATGCGCCATTTTGACAAAAAACAATATATCAAAAAAATCCTCCGTACTTCTATAGCTATTCTTATATATAATCGAAAAAAATTTAGTGCCTAATCATAACTCAAAAATTATAGGAGCGGTTGGTCCGGCCGTTGACCTTCCAGAAATAAAGGCGTCATCGGATAAATACTGCACAGTCGCCATTTTGACATGTATCACTGTGAAAAAATAATTTTGTATAGTCAATTACGTGTATAATAAAACCCCTATTTTGTAATTCCGATTTATTTTATGGTTTCGCTGAAAGAAAATCACAAAATATACCCTTTTTTTGGCCTCTAGAGTGGCCCTTAAGGATACTAGCGTGCCTCGGGTAAATTATGGATCGCACTTGCCACGCGAGGACGCCTCGTAACAATTTACTGCAAGTCCGAAGCTGCCGTGCTCGAGGCATAACGCACTGAGGCTGGCTCGCGAGGCGGCTCGGTCAGTCTGGACGCAGCTAATGCGGAAAACATGTAAGCGCCACAATGGAACGCATCCTAGGTGCTCCGAGACGATTGATGTTTCGTAAAAAATTTAAAAAAATACACCTTCCGTTCTACTGAACGTTTTCCCGAAATGTGTCTGTCTAGGAGAAAACTTGGCCGTAGGATTTTTACCGATCGGACGTATGAGCCATGTCTTTAATGTATACATTCGTGGCAAGCGGGAAGTATTTTTGCGATTTTGAACTGTTTTTTTTTTTTGGGTCGTTTTCGTCCTGCCCAAATTATTTTCTTCGCAGGTTGCTATTTAATTTTAAAAAATATTAAAAATAAGAAGAAAAAAACCCTATTTTCCCTGGAGAAGTACGGCCTAAAGATAGACCATGAATTTTTTCAGATTTTTTCATTGACAATTGTTGGTTTGGTAGTGACCCAGGTTCACGGGATTAAGGTGCCTCAAATATCTTCACGGATTGAGGGTTAAGGTTATTCTCAACCTAACCTGTCTTTTAAAAACGGCGGCACACTCGAAGGTCGGCCACTATTGTCACTTCTGGAATTTAAAATAATGGTTTTAATGTACTCCAAATTGCCCCCGATTATCACGATATTTTTTAAAGCGAGCGCATTAAACGACATACGCTAGTAATAATATTGAACACGCATCGCATAGGCGGCCGAAAGAATTAAACACATAAATTGCGCGCTTCGTGGCCGGAATTACTCGACCGGACGAACGCGACAGTTAAAAGTTCGACACGTGAAAAGGACAATTGGATGAAATTGTCATCAACTTTTCCTCGTTAAACGCAAAAGTTACGAAATATAATTAACGTTTTATGAAAACATCGTTACTATGATTATTATTAATTGTAGCGACAACGGGCCGACAAGAAAGACACGAGTCGACCAATTAAAGCGATAATAATACTTGCGTATAGTTATCGTTGAGCCCGTAATACGCACCTGCGCGTTAATAATCTTATACTGTTAAAAGGAAAATACGCCTGGACACTTTTATATATCGAATGTTATTTTACAATTGAAGTTGGCGAACGTATAAAAAAGTATAACGTAAACGAGAAACAACACCAATCGTATTCGCAGTGACCGTTCGATTCCCATCGCCTCGCTCACACTTTTAACTTTCTCGTTATGTTATTCTCGTCGCTAATCCCCGTTTTTTTTCTGGCAGGAGTGATCAAGCGGGTAAAATTGACATCAGCGCTCCGATGGGATCAATCGTTTTCGTTTTATCGATTAAAATAATTAAAATGTCTAAAATGATATTTTCACAGGCCACCTCGATCGAATGGGAAGTCATAATTCATCGAACGGACGTGGTAATCGATGATAATCAACCGTTCGTCTACACGGAGACGCCATTGCAATCGGAGCAGACCATAACGTGGTACGAGGGAATCGAACCCGACGTATTTGCCGTAAGACATTAATCCCAATAACGAACGACATTATTTTTCAAAAAGACGTCGATGCGATCGGATTCTTGATTCCTATTTATGACGTTTTGCAAAAAAAAAAAAAAAAATATACGAGTCAAACTTCTCACTCGTGGACCTGGCAATATTTTCGTTCGTCGCATCGTTGCCGCATTTCGGGGATATAACCGTCCACCTATTAATCGCCATTAAAACCGTTTGTTTTTTTTTCTTTCGCGACGACTCAGTTCGCGGGCAAAGTAATCCAAACAAAGCAGGCGAGCGGGGCCTCGATCGTCAAGGAATTTGATTTCCACGACTTGTACGATGTCTGCGACGTCCCCGGCGATGGAAGATGGGCAGACATCATAGGGCAGGTTCTTCGAATGGATTGGTTCCCCGACGCGTCATGCGGCTTCGAACCGGTACAATTTGATTGTTCATTTACGAACCGAAAGTGCGATTATTCCTCCTATCCCAATCCTGAAACTTTGATCCCAGACTTCCGGTGCACTGGTGGCATTTTATGTCACAGGTGATGTCGAAAGAAGTCGCGGCACAGCTGTGTTGTCGTTTTCCATCGGGAAACACTAGGCGGTCATCGAAGTATTGGCTCGGGCCAAGGCTGCTCGAAACTTTCTCTTTTCCTCCAATCTTGCATCGTCTTAATAAAGAACAAGAACAAGAAAGATAATTTTTATTTCAGATTAACTCATGAATTTTCTGGTCTTTTCAATCCAGGGTGATTACACGATCACCGAGCCGCTCGGACCTCTGAAGCTGGACATAAATGAGCCTTTGGAATGCGGCGCATACGAGTTCGACATTGCTCTAGGAGATGGTACTCCGGTTATATCGGCCAAGTACATCATAGAATTCACCGAATATCCTCCGACCTGTTAACGTGTTACTGCGAACTCCCGACTCGAATTTATTATGTCCGTCCATAGAGAACAATAAACAACCAAACGTTTTTTTTTTGCAATCGCATATCTGCAGCATTCGTTTCTTCTGTCGCGATTGGCAGCAAATGCTGCGAAAAAAAAAACAAAAGAAAAATACTTCCTCCCACATGACGGGGCCAAAGATACGCGACTTGCACATTATCGCTCTGAAAAAAAAAAACGACGAAACGTGGGTGAGAAAAAAAAACTCGATTTATTTTTATTTCCGATACTTTATGATGGAAATGGTTTATTTCAGTTTTTTTGTCTTTCTTCATAATTCACATGCAAACAATTGTCGTATTAACATCAGGGTAAAATCGATTCGTTTCCTACAAAGTCTTATATCTTGTGTTTTCATTTATTTTTTTATTTCGTTTTAATGATTTTGTCGTTTTTTTTTGTTGTCTTTTCTTTTCTTTCTTTTTCCCATTATTCGCATATGTGTTTAAGATGTTAGGTATTTTCATATATAAAATGCACGTACAAACTTACGTATGGCATATTTATGACAATAAATCTAATAATAATGAAAAATAATTATTAAAAAGAAATTGCGTAAGTCAATACGAAGGTAGAATGGAAAGAATGGTATGTGGGGCTACGCGCGCGCATCGAATTGAACGCTTGTCGAATCATTTCGTTGAATTTTATATGTTACGAAAACGAGACAAAATAAAAACAACACATCGTCCCTCGTAGATGTGAGAATGATCTTCTACGTAATAAATGCTTTATGTTCCCTTACTGCTATTTCTTTTAATGATACTTTTTTTTTTTCTTCCGCTTTCCTTAAAAACAAATTTCATTAGACGTTTTCGAGCTTTGGCGAAACTTTGCGCGGGGCTGGTCGAAGATTTTTTGTCTTTTTTTCACGCTCTCTCTCTCTCTCTCTCTCTCTCTCTCTCTCTCTCTCTCTCTCTCTCTCGCTCTCTATCGTTTTTCCCAATTGCTCATTCTTTCACGTGATATTTCAATAATCAACACATTCCGCTATACCAACACAGCAAAAATCCTATCAATTACCGCGTACATAGACAATGACTGAAAGACACTTAGGCCCTGGAATTCTTTTGCTACAAACTTACAAATTATTATCATGACAGTTTATTTTGAAATACGTATTAAAGAAAAAATGAAAAAGGAAAAAAAAGAATCTTCAAAAAAAAAATCCAAAGTTCATATGCATAGATGACAACGATCGAGAAATGGATTCGAAAATTTCGCGATCACACTCAATAATGATGACGTAAGTTGCGCACGACGAGATAAGCAAAAATGAAACATAATCGCGATGAGGATTGTCGCTGGCAGTTTTCTGGTTTTCAAAATCGCCATCTTGTCTCGTGTTCGCTCGTGCGTGTGTGTGTGTGTGTGTTTGTATATGTGTGTGTGTGTGTGTGTGTGTCGATATCACAATTTCAATTGTCAGTTCGATTAAAAAAAAGAGAGGGATAAAAAAAAAGAAAAGCAAAAAGATTGCTCGTATGAATCTTCGATCTCGTGATTCAGAGCTAAAAATAGACTAGGGCGAAGGAAACATTACTTAAAAAAAAAAAGACAAAAACATTCCACACAATTTCTCCGCCTTTTTTTAACGATCGCGAGGCTTCCACCATTATCCGTAGAAAGCTCTCGCCATCGTTTTTTCACTCGAACAAAATTTTTCATTATCCTCTACAACCTTTAGTTGTCTCATTTTTCGTTTGTTCTGATTAATCGTCATGGAAATTGCCACTCGTCATATATAATATCGTTTCAGTTATTATGCTACAGACACGATCACTGTGAGAAGATTTCATTCGTGTATGACTTTTAATAACCATAAACGACAAAAATCATATATATCTGTGTAAAAAAATAATAAAAAAGAATTAAAAAGAAACATGTATAATAAACGAAGAGTAACGACAATGAATAGTCAGGTCATCTTACTTTCAACCCCCGTTTCGTTCGTACCTTTACGTGTAACCTATACCGTCCGAACGGTACGTGTACGTTTCTAAATTACGTTCGTCAGTGGCCACTTTTTGTCGTGGCTTTTCTTTCTTTTTTTTTTGTAATTCGTCCGTTATAGGCGAGCAAACGGAAAACAAACATAAAAATTGTGCCCGTTTTTCTCGTTCCTCTCTTATATCATCGTTACTTTGTTTCCTCTTCACTGACCCTCGGCTTTTCTTGATAACAATTGCATGGTGCGAGGCGAAAGGAAAAATTGGAAAAAGATCGATTTCCTCGTTTCGCCGGAGGAAAAATCCTGAGATGAAATATTTCTTTTTTGGAAACGTATGTTTTCGGGGAAAAAAACACCCTCTTTCTCTCTACCCTTTTTCCTTTTTCGGATTTTTCATAACATTTTTTCTTTCTCGCCGAATCGAACAAAGATTATTGCGCACCCCCCTTAATGTTTCTTCTCTTGTGTTCTTGCCTGTGTGTCTGTGTGTATAGTCTCTTCCGCATAGCCCTATTGCATTTCACATATATTGCATACTTATGGCTCTAATGACTTATGGAATAGCCCTAGAAAAAACGGCCGATCAACATAACGGGACTCACACCTTGAAGAAAAAAAAAAAGAAAAAAACTAAAAAGAACCTTAATGATCTGTTTTTCTCTTTCTCGTTCAGCTTAGAGCGAGATCGACCGTGATTGTTCGTCGACGTCCTTTTTTCTCGTCCCAACCTTGATTTTTCCTTTATATATAGCGACATTTCACTCCATTGAACTCTCTCACTCGTTTACGAGTCCTACACGTTGTTACTTTTCGTATTTCTCCTAGAGTACGAAAGCTCTCTTTGACGTATCCCCACTTCCGGTCCCCGCTTTATTTTTACATATACGAACCAAATGATTTGACGCTTCTGCGTCCACAGAAACGAGGCTTCGCTTACATTCAAAATTTTCAAATGTCCGTTCGCGTCGTCCAAAATTGAAAAAATTGTCGATTTTCATTTCGCGCGCTTGAAAAAAAAAGAAAAAAAAATACATTCCGATCCTGTTCTAAAAACACGATCGTGCGTCAAGTCTATCGAATTTCCCAGTCTTGTTTTCACAGTAAAAAAGACTATCTAAACGAATTACCAAGTCGCGAATCTTAATGTCGATCCACCAGATCGTTACAATTGTTGTCGCCAATTTTCGTTGCGCTAGATCTTTTAAAAATTAACCTCGCGCCTCTCTTCTGTACCAACGATGAATGTACAACGCAAAAGTAAAATAGAGAGAAATAGAGAGAGAGAGAGAGGCCGAGAGATTTCTTGAAAATCGTGTTATTCCGAACAAAAAATCTTTTTGATTAATTCTCTCGGGTGTCTTTTTCAATCGAACGAACCAAACTATCTCACATTCCCAATGCAACGGCGAATTGGAGATAGAGAACAAAAAACTGCACGTAATACACGCAGCACGATTTGCATAGAAAAAAAAATTATTCCTCCCTTCTTTTTTCGTCTCACATTCTTCCACTCAGCGGTACTTTTCATTTCAACGATTTCTCCGGATCGTATAGAACTTCCGTATTCCGAAATGAATGAGAAAATAAAATATATTTAGGTCTTATTTTCTCATTGGAAATCGAAGAAGGAAAAAGTTACGACTCAGCAAAGAAAGACAGCGAGACGTGAATGATGACGGTTTTTTTTTCTTATTTGTGAACAACAACCTTTTCTCTTGACTCCACCCCCTCCCCTCCCTACCCCTCCTCCTCCTCCCAGTCGCCGGCACGAAGAAACAATGATCGGTGTGTGTATGTGGGGTTTGTTTCGTTTTTCTTTTTTTTCCCTCGAAAATTACGAACAACTTATTTTCCATCCTTTTCCTTGTTCTCGTCGAGTTCCTTATCTTTCTCGGCCTCTTTTTCCTCCTTCTCGGCCTTCTCCTTGTCGCCCTCTTTCTCGTCCTTGGTCTCCTTGGTCTCCTCCTTGCTTATCTCTTTCGTCGCCTCGACCTTCTCCGGATTTGGCAGATGGGTGTTCATCTCAAGGCTCGTGCAGATGTCGTCCCAGTCGGGGAAGCATCGTTCCTTCATGCGCGAACAGTGCCCAACGAGATTGGGACAATTGTCCTGCATGTAATCGCGCAGTGAGTAGGGGGTGTCCTTCTCGATGTAGAGAATTTGTGCGAGATGAGCGAACGCTACGACGTCCAACTGGAAAGAAGATATACCGCGTAAGATACGTGTTTGACAAGCCGATGGATCAATTGATTAATTTTCCAAATCACTCTTTGCTCATGTGGTTTCGATGCTTTCTGTTTTATTGTTAAGGGGGCGGGGGGATTTGGCAAAATGTAACGCGGTCTGCTTGAAAAGCGTGAAAAAAAAGGAATTAAGCTTCTTGGCGCACCTCGATATTGTGGATAATTGCAAAATACTGTATTTTGCAAACAAACCGACAGTCGCACGACTACTCATTGATTTTTCACGAGCCACTCCACCATTGCGAAGCAACGTTTCAATAGAAAATGAAATAGTGTGGGTGTGACCTGAATATATGTACGCAAGCGAGAACCGCGGTCTCGCGGCAACAGGGAGGGGCAATGACACTCGGTTTTATAGGGAACAATTTAAAAGTCTGATGAACGCTGTAGTTGTTCTAGTTTCCGTACAACATCGAAACTAGATTATCGCCAATTGTGCCTCGTACACGTAACTTGAACAAAAATCGACTCTGCGAGCACTTGAAAGAGGAAGAATACGGAGAGCACTTTGAAAAAAGAGAAGCTTGAGCATTGCGTTCCGACACACATCGTTGGATCGTCTCGTTTTTCTCCGAGTAAAATCATTGATTTGAAAATTTGGGAACAAATCAAATCACGGTACACCGACCGAGTTTTATATTTAAAATAAGTAAAGAATATGAATTGTCGATAAAAACTCGAATCACTATAATCTAGCAAAAAAAAATCACTGTGTCGTTAAAACCAATTTCTTTGTTTAATATCGAATTTTGACGGCACACGGGATTTTTCTCGTTTATTTTTATTATGAAGTTTTTATGAATTTTGAGGATAAGGATTATTTTCAATATTTAAGATAGAATGAATCTCTGTTTTTTTGCAACATTAAAAATCAATTCGTAATAATAGGTTAGAATTAGACATGTTTATTCACTCGTGCTGTATTCTAACGTCTTTCCAGTGAATGAACAAATGGGCTGTGTTCTGATAATTCTCAAAACAGAGTAAAAAATTTAGATCATCTGCTGAAAATTGCAAAATTAATTAATGATAAGAATTGACAATGTACATTTCATTAAATGTTGTGATAACATTGTTTTATTACTTTAGAATATAATTATTTAAATATCAATATTTAATTTTCTGTTTCGCTGACAAGCTTCGACAGTTTTTTGACAATATCACGTTAAGATGGAAAAAAAAACATTGCGTATGCTCTACGAAATCGCAGTAACGAATATAATACTTATATGCATGAGAATATCATAATTTTTGTTCAACACAGTGATCTCCAAAACTAGCATTTAATAAAAATAAATAATCAATTGTTATCCTCTACAGCGTTCATCTACACTACACGTGCATTTACTAGTGGTCGAGTGTTCATTTACTGGTAATTTCGTCCATTCACTAGCGATTTCGTCATTTCGCTACTTATTTATCAATTCCTCCAATATTATTTGTTGCAATTACTTTGATTTTTTTCCCCACTATCAGAATGATATCTTTTGTTAGCTGTAGCAATTAAATAGTTTGTTTCGATAATATTTTCATTTTACAGTCCATCGAAATCCTATAGTCTCATTAATCGACCGGTTTACCCTATGTCCGCGCCATATTGACTTCCATCTTTCCCGTAGCCGTTTCCTCTCTTGTGGGATGCCTGCGACTTGTCAAGGGAAAACTGACCCAAGTACTTTTGGCACGAATTCGCGTCTGGTTAATTTACACCACAGAGGAAGTTGTGCAAAGCTCTAAACTGCACGGACGAAAAAAAGAATCTCAGCTGAATTAGCACGATTTTTGTCGAACAGTTTGAGCGAAGAATCGACGAGAGGAAAGTTCGAAAGTAGGTACACGTTACAGACGATAAATTGACTAAAACTCAATTATAAGTTATAAAAAGCTGAGCTCACCGCGGTTGGTTCGTCGCCAAAGAAGAAAGGCTTATCGGAAAGCATATCGCAGAGGACCTTCAGATCATCGCAACCGAATTGAGCAACCTCTTCCGGCGTATGTACTCCCATACCCTGAGCTTTCACTTTCCTGGCACCCTGTTGATCGTTAAAGAAAAAAAAATCAAATATACATTTCCATTGATAATTTATTCTTCTTCACTCCACGACAAGAATTACATACGTATTCGCGTCAAATTCGGACTCACCTTTCGTCCAAAAGTAAATTTGAAGAAAAAGTTGAGAAGACGTTCGGGTATACGTGTTCCCAGGGCGTGCTGGAGATTGACCTTGTACCCTTTGAATACCAAGTCCATATTCTTCGTGCGCCAACAATTGATCACCCAGATGAGATGATTCTCGATCATCGATATCATAGCGTGGGAAACGCTCTTCTGTTCCGTCGTAAGACCAGCGTCCAAGTCCTTGTCGAATTTCTGACTGAGTTCGCGAATGATGATCTTGCTGTCGGAAATTTCTTCACCGTTGAACTCGATGAACGGTAATTGTCCCTTCTTCGAGCGAAATTTCATTTTGTGGTCGACATTCTACAACGAAAAGAGAAGAACAAAACGTTGTTTTAAGGTCAACGTGAGTGGAAAAATTCTGTGCTGACGAGAAGAAAAAAAAAAGAAGTTTGTGTGCTCTCAGCCTCATTCCATTTTTCTCGTTTATGGAGGGAACTAGGTCTTCCATGTAGTAAGTGTAAGATGAGTGAAAAATCAAGTAATGAGAAGCAAAGGAAGCAAGAAAAACAAGAAATCGTGCTCCGTTTGTCTGAAACTGAATTGGACCAGAGCTTGAGGCACTACGTGCACTGGAGCCCGGCAAAAGAGTATAGCAGTATGAAAATTATTGAATGTCTCTGTTGCGCCTCGTCGAAAAAACCGTAACGTGACGTTTTCGAAGGGATTTTTTCTTGGCGTACTTTTTTAACTTTTCAAAAGTTATTACGTTGTTTGCATCGTTGGAATACAATGAAAATTTATTCTTTTTAATTACTCAGGTTTCTTTTGGCCGATTTGGGCTATGAAAATCGCTCAAACGGTTCTACGTATACTTATTGGAAATTTACGACCTCAATTTGCCAAAAAAAAAACGGCTTTGGATAATGATGAAAATAAATAAATAAAAAATAACAAGAAAAATATCGTTGCATTCCATCGCAATATGAGATAGAGTATAATTTAACATGGGCATAAAGTCACTCGATTTCATGCGCTTAAATCTGTAAATATTGAGACACGAGCAATTCTCACTCACGTCGGATTGACTGGTAGAAGAATTTCAAACGTTAACGTAATTTGTAAAATTTCTCTAAACGTAGAACATTTATAGTTCAGTATCAACGATCGCCTATATCAATTTTCAAATACTTCGTTCTCGCACGAATTTCACGGATTTCACTGCGTTTTCGAGCTTTCGTTGTCACATTGACGAGTCAGCGTGGCTATCGAATCAGTGATCCCAAATTTATCTTGGCTCAGATCGAGGCCTATGCCCGCAGACCAATTGCCGTTTGATTGCCGTTGGCTACGAAATTCTCATTGAGCCATTCGGCTATCCGCCTATTATTTTCGATATCATTTTAATACTCGAAATCTCCGGAAGGCTTGACGATCCTTGTTCCTACATCCGGCAGCCAAGCACCTCCTCGTACTATCACGATTCCAAAAGATTTTCGATCGGGTACAATTCTCTTTGTTTCTAGCGCATTTGCCGTTCGCGAATGCTTTTCTTTTTTTTTTTTTTATTATTGCGTCTCGCATTAACAGACACTCCGGAATGAGAACCGCTAGTGCACCATGAAAGGAAACAGAGCTTCCTCTGTGAGGAAGCCAAAGGATTGACGTACACAAACGCGGCGTAGTAGCTGCGCACGTATCGACGGGAACGCTCATCGGTATATAGAGTGTCGCCCCCTCATCGTTTAATCCCCTCACGTATCAAAATCAGTATGAATCCAATCCGAAGATGTGGGTTTATTCGTGATCGGAATTTGCATTTTAACTGCACTTGGAATTTCGCGTTAGCTCGCTTCGCACGACTATAAATTATCTTTTCACGACGAGCAAACCTTCCGGTTGGATTTAACATGGAACGGAATAGCCACCAATTGACCTCGTAAACCACAAAGCGTGTTTAATATTTGGGGCAACGCGGTAAAGTTGATTATTGGAAAATTGCACGGGTCACCTTGACTTCTCATGCTCGATAAATTTTAACTGCGCCATTCACTCGATTCTCGTTGTCCGTTTCTTTTTCCCCTGCTCAAATTTAAGAATTTTAGGAATTCTCAGGATTGGATAGGACGGGCAGTTGCTTTTGTGCGAGAGAGTCAGTCGCGCGGCCACCTGGCGGCGCGCGATCCAAGTATCGCGTTGTTCGGTCCCTCTCTCCAAACGACGCGGTACGCTGATGCAAAGTATTCTCACCTGTGCAATCGCGCTTCGCAGATTTTAACGTGTTTCGGTACAGCTCGTGTTTAGGGGAAATCAGGGGGGGATTTTATTGTTCTCGAGTAGGGCGCCAACTTCTATACACCAATATTTCGTTCGAAAGCGAAACACGATTACTGTCAAATTTCAAGTCGTGCATTTAAGATTTTTTTTCACACAAGCGTAGTAACAACGTAATTTCATTGTTATATCAATGTGCAATTTTCTATTTTATATTTGAAAAAATTTGATTCATTTGTCGACAGCGCACTGTGGTTATTGCGAGTTTGATTTTTCACGGTTGACGACACTTATTCTGTTACCGCGAGCATCGGCGAGCGCGCATCTCCCGCAATCTATTGCGAATAAGAATAAATAAATGTCAAAAATGAAAAATAAAATATATCACTTCTCTTTAAAAATGCGTTTCATTAAACGTATAGCCGTCCCACGGCAATTAGTGGCACGCAAAACCCGCGCTATCTACGTTTCGTCGGTGGGGAAAAAAACTGATAGTTTTCATTTATAAAAATGTGAATAATTAATAAACGGTGTAGACGGATCATTTAATTTTCGGGTTACGTAATTGTCGTTATGTACACGGAGAGAATTAAATGTTAAAAATTACCGTGCAGTAACGGTAACCAGATGACAACCCTGAAACTTCGCTTATTATTACTGAGTAAAACACAGATTTTCACGAAAATAAAATAAAATTTCTTCTTCAGATAGAACATTTTACCAGATTTTCTAGTAAATTTTCATGTGTAACAAAATACGCAAAACTTAAATTTAATAAATATATAATATCAGCGAAATTTTACTGTGCATTTTATTATTTTATGCCTTTCAAAAATGTCTATAAAAAAGTATCGTCTTTATAACAGTTATTTTAAGATTTATTATAAAATTTGATGAGTGTTATAGGAAAATGTATTGTGCTCTCGGTAAAAATTATCGTGCGCGCTACCCTTCTTGTATAGTAAAATTTTAGCTACGTATTTGAAATTTTCTGTAACGTGAGTTAATAAAAACTTGTCGCATACGAATTATTATGCTTTTTTCACTTGTCACCACATTGAAATATATCACGGTAATTTTTACCGTGAAATTCACGACAAAAATTACTTTTTAATTCTCTCCGTGTACTGAGGGATTTGACAGTTTTTCATAAAATTCTCAGCATTTTTTCATACTATTTCGTGCGTGTAAAACTACCGATCAGCGATGAGTGTAGGCATATCCCTGTGTTAAAAAGTTTTTTTTTTTTTTTCAATTGTACATTTTATGGAAACGGTGTAGATGATCGATTGGAAATTTGAAGCGTGTATTCGTTATATGACAATCTACTGTATACATTTTTATCAAATGGTAACATTTCGCCACTTATCGTCCCGAAACATCTTAACCGAATTCCGTGAAATTGTGGCACACATGCCGATATGCCACGGTACATCATTGTGGCCGAGAACGAGATAGCATTGTACCGTCGTGTTAAATTTACCGTATCGTCGCTTTGGAGGCCACCAGCAAACCCCGATTACCACCCCGAGGAACAAAAGAGAAATTCACGTTTCAGCGCGAAATAACGCACGCCTCGACGCAGTGGACGCGATCGCCATTGTGGGGCAACGCTTCCGCGAGCAGTGCGTAGCTGGGTCGCCCCGCTTCTTTGGAGCCTGCGTCAACTCATTAACGCTACTTTCATAATATCCAACCGTAAAGTTGAAGCCAACACTCTTTCGCACCGAGATACAAGTCCGAACGAAAAAGTAACGAAACCCAAACCACGAGGCAGGCAAATTCCCGGCCAAACTGAGTGCCCGGTGTGCAAGGGAAGTCCTTAGACCAAGAGGGATGGACGAGTGACCTTACAACCTAATCGAATTTCTATTAAGAAATTGGGCCACCCTAGAGCAAGGAAAAATATAAATATTTTGGGATTTTTTTTTCTTTTTCACGTAATAAAAGTATACAAACCCATAATTTCGCCCTTCAAATATATATCTTATGAAAACTTAGCATCTTTAGAATAGATCTATATGCATCTCGTATGCATTTTTTCTTAGGTTTATTGAAAAAAAAAACTCATAAACCGTCATTTGACTCCACTGTACCGCCCCAACCTCCTTAAGGCAGCGATTATTCAGAAAGCTCGACGCACTACGCGTCCGCCTCGAGGCACAGATTGTAACTGTTTGGGGTACTTAGAGATTTTCCCAGTCCATAGTATTTTAGTATATTATCTTAAAAACCCCTAGGCACCTTTTAAGCCAAAAGATGTTTTTTTTTCTTCAGTTTTCCAAAATTGTCGAGTGGCCTAACCCCTTAATAACTAAATTAAAAATAAGAAAAAAAAAAACAAGAATCCCGTACAATGTTCTACACGCTTTTCCGATGAGAATCCACTGAAATATCCATCATCTGCGTGATCTGCGGAGACTAATGAACAGGCCAGATGAGCGTTTTTTTTTTTTTTTTTGCGGAATCAATGAAGTTGCCGCCTCGTTGAGCCGCGTCGACCCGTGGAGGCTAATGAACTCGCATAGCTGAATTCACTGCCAATTTAGTGACACGAGATGACGATGCAGGCGAACGCAGCGAAGTCAGCATCGTACCGTTACACATCGAGTTATCAAGTTGAGAATACGTGCTACTTAGACAGCATTAGCTGTGTAGGAGGAAGATGAGAGGAGGTGAAGGAGAGGAAAGACGCGCGGAATAAGAACGGTTAAGTGCGTAGACGGACATAATGAATGTGCTTGTATCATCCTATCTCGGTGTGCAAGATGGAGATGCGCGAAAGCTCCGTTTGGCTAGCACGTGTGCGGAATTTTGACAGAT
Source organism: Ophion ventricosus (assembly GCA_963932345.1). Taxonomy (NCBI): domain Eukaryota; kingdom Metazoa; phylum Arthropoda; class Insecta; order Hymenoptera; family Ichneumonidae; genus Ophion; species Ophion ventricosus. Next base: position 6,963,997 of record OZ010723.1, read on the forward strand.
CGTCGTTTCGTGCGCGGCCAATGGTGACCGCTTGAAAAATCATGCCCTAAAATTAGATGCGTCTATTTGATTTTTTTTAATTTGAATTAACTAGATTTTTCGTGAAAACAAATTTTTCCTATTGCATTCCATTTTTTAAATTATTTATTTTAAATATATTTATTTATTAAAATCAAGATCTATTCGATATCGTCTAATAACTTAATATTTGATTTATTCCTAATAAATCTATGATTTGGCTTCATCTGATAGTATAAGGGAAAAGAGACAGACGGAAAAATAGTACACGATTCAGTCTTTCAAAAATCTCATGACATTGTTTTCATTAGAAGACTGTTGTAAGATTGTGCAGTTAAAGAAAATGGTTAGTCTTGGCTATACATAAATGGTCGCGCCTGTTAATAATAGGCACGACTGTACCTTTCTTTTTTTCCCCAAATAACAGCTTTGTTAGTGGAAAAAAAAGAATTTTTTTTTAATTTTTTTATTTAATAGTGCAATATGTCTAGAATATTCTCCCAAAGTTTGAAGTCAATCGGAGTAAAAGTCTTGGAGAGAGAGTCTTTGGGAATTCCCCCCGTTGGGAAAGATCGGCCGGGAGCGACGCAGGTTTACGCATTTTTTTCAAAACACTATTTTTGAAGTCGGTGGACAAGATTTCTCAAAAAAGAATGCGCCGATCTTATTGAAATTTTGCACACTTCTTCAAAATAGCATTGACTAGTGATTGAACGAAGGTTTTTTTTTTCGATTACAACTAATTTTACAAGGCTATACGTTGTGTAAATTGTACCAAAAATTGAACTATTTTGCATACAACTCTGCCAAAAATTCAAATTTCAATTTTTTTTTAATCCTTCGTTCAATCACGAGCTATACTTATCTACTAACAGAAAAAATTTGGTTTTTTGATTTCAGATACAGCTAACATGAGTTATCCTCACCACCACGAGGGCACTTTTTTTAAGGGGTCTCCGGAAACCAGGTCCCACCGGCTGAATTTGACAAATTTTTGGATGAATTTTTGTTTAAATATTGTTGAAATCTTGCTCTTTTGTTTTTAACATTTTGAATAAAATAATTTATATATTATATTTTAAAAAAATAGAGAAAATATGCGTTTTTTTTTGGCTTCGAAACCCATGTAACCCCGTAACTTTTTTTCATCGCACTTTTGTCATGAACCTATATTCCTTTCCCGTATTCGTGCGATATATCGTGTTTTATCTTCATTTAATTTGAATATATTTAACATTTAAAAAGAATAGTTTAAACTAAAAAAAAAATATTTGAAACAAGTTGGGTCGTAGTAATTTAAATTATTTCGTCGTTACGAATTATTCTTAAATTAGGTCGTCCTATATAAATTACTTTTTTTTGCAGTATATCGGCAGTATACGCGAGTATTGTATCGCTGCTTGATCTTTTCCATATGCTACGGATAACACGAACGAGCGTATTTTTTGCTTGGGTTTAAAGACTCAAGCAAGCTTACCGGCTATTAAGCCTAAATAAATACGATGTTGAAGTTTGCATCTTTGAAATGCAACGAAAATTCTTCTTTTATCTCTCTCCTTTTCAGTATCATTCAAAATATTGTCTTACATATTTTTAAGCTGAAAGTGTCCAATAAGGAACGTGGAAAAAATTTGAGGAATTTGGTCGCAGACTAAATGGGCGAATAAAAATTGGTTTATGAAACTTTCGTTACGTTCTAACGATGCAAACTTCAAATCAATCCAAAGTCGGCATGACGTAAACAAATTAATCCAAAGTCGGCAGTTTTAGGGTAGTTTCTTGTGGAAAAAGCGTCACGACCGTTCTCGTACTCGGTGCTATTCGTATCTCGCAATTGGACAAATGTAGGAACACAGTTCCGGAAATTTCGAGAATTAAAATGATATCGAGAAAAAAAAAATAGGCGGTCAGCTGGATGGCTCAATGATAATTCCGTAGTCAATGGGCAGCAATTGGTCAGCGAGCATAGGACTCGCTCTGTGAGCGAAAATAGTAACGCCATGATATCGCAATCATTGATTCGTTAGCCACGCTGACACGTCGAATGTGACAACGATAGCTCGAAAATGCAGTGAAATCCGTGAAATTCGTGCGAGAATGAAACATTTGGTAATTTATAGTCGATCGTCGATACAAGGCAATGAAGGTCCTACCATTTGGAGAAATTTTACAAATTACGTTAACGTTTGAAAATTCTTCTACCAGACAATCCGACGTGAGTGAAAAGTGCCCTAATATTTTACAGATTTCAACGCACGAAATCGAGTGACTTTATGCCCGTGTTAAAACATACTCTATCTCACATTACGATTTTCTCGATGAGGCGCAACAGGTATAACAAATGACGTTGAAGTTTGCATCGATGGACTGCAACGATATTTTTCTTTTCATTTTTATTTTCTTTATTTTTATCAGTATCCAAAGCCTTTTTTTTGCAAATTGAGGTCGTAAAATTCTAATAAGAATACGTAGAAACGTTTGAGCGATTTTAACAGCCGAACTCAGACAAAAAAAAATGGAGTAATTAAAAAGAACCAATTTTCGTTGCGCTCCAACGATGCAAACTTCAACGTAATAATAAGATTTGAAAAGTTTTAAAAAGTACGCAAAGTAACGAAAAAAATCGCCTCGAAAATATTTTACCTCACGAAAAGTTATGGTTTACCTTAAAAAAATAATTATTATTTGTTGTAATTCAAACAACGGCTTTATTATATTCCGTTCCATTAATCAATTGTACAAAAAAAAATGCAATGATTTGCAAAATATCCAAATACAATGTACGTATTATGCAAGTGTACAAAAAATGTACACAAAGTTGTTAAATCTTAGAAACAATCTTATTTAAAATGTTTTTTTTTTTGTTAATTGAAAAAGATCGCACAATTATAACAGAAAAACAATGATATCACCATTATAGAAAAATACAACGTATGAATCATACAAGTACACTGGAGATGCTGTGCAAGCTCTTCTCCTGCATGGAAGAAGAAAAGAATCGGGAAGATATATCATTTTCCGTTCCCACAATCCGAATAAATAACTTTTGCCACATAATGTGTATATTCTCCTTACATTGCAACATCGCATCAATGTTGCCGGTCAGCAGCCAAAATACATTTAATTGCGTTCCGAAGATTGCAAACTTTCAACGTCATAATAATTAAAATAATAAAAAAAAGAATTTTCAACAAAAGATCGCGAGCACGCCTTCGTTGTATCCGAAGAACCTTGAGGAGGTAGTAGTCTCGCCAAAGTCACGTTGAAATATTTATTCTCCGCTCAATCGACGAAAGCTTCGAAATATTGCGAAATATCCTTATAATGTAGGTTGTACATCTTATCGGGATGTAACAAACTTATAATGATGAAAACGCCTAATATAATGTTTACCTAACCCTCACTTTTGTATCAGACTATCCATTCCGCCTACCAATACGTACATACTCTGCGTATTACGTATATGCACACACCGTAATCTAGTTCTAATCCTGCTCCAGTCGCTTCGTGACGCTAGCGTCGCTAGACATTGCTTAATTTAAATCGCTATAACTCTGAAACTAGACGGTCAAAATTCATGATTTTTTTTAACCCACTTCTTCATATATTCCTCTGTAATTAAAAATTAAAAAAATAAACTGTAGCAAAGTTTCCAAGTTACTGCGTGAAATGTGAATTTTTCCACTGCTCCCCATAAGAGCACGTGTAAAACCATGAAATCTTTGACTGCCAATATCTCGAAAACGGAACGGTGAATCCTTTTGAAATTTTGCAGGTAATCATTTAACAGTGTCTCGAATAAGTTCTCAAAATTAAAAAAAAAAAATCTATAATAAAAACGCCTTAGCGAGACTAAAAATACCTCAACTACCTCAACTGAAAATTCCCTTCATCTCCGTGCATCGCTCCCCGAAGTTTTGTGTTCTCCATAGAAGACACACACACACGCGCACGCGCGCGCGCTCTGAAATCGCCGTGGCTTTTCATTTAAACGAATCGGGAACGCGGATTGTAGGCGAACGCGCGAACAATGAGTGTTTTGAATGAGTAAAGACGGTGTCGTCAGTGCACGAGTGTGAGTCGGCGGGCGTGCAGGGCGGGGGTATTGCAAGTCCGTGCGCCTGTACACGCTCAGCGTGTCCATACGTGTCCCGTTGGACGGTGATGCGTGCGTACACGCTGCAACAACGTTGCGAGACGAGGGAAATAACAACGGTGCGGGGCAGGATGGTACTCCCCGTAGGAGGGTGCGGAGAAACAACGAAGGGAAAACGGTCCGGATGGGGCGCCGAAGAGGTGCGGGCAAGGGGGCGACGCGGGGCGCGGCGACGCGAGGAGGAGGCGCGGCACTCAACGAGCGGGCGGCGAGGGAGGGAGGGGGGGGATGACAGGCCGATGAACTCACAGAAGGCAGCTTCCGTTGCTTGGCAACGGATCCCCCCACCACTTTTGTCTCGGTTCTTCGGGGGCGCTATATCGCTGCTCGTAGTGCGAGCCCCGCTTTATCGTGTACTCCTCCGCTAGGTAGTAGTATTGATCGTGAATACTGCCGTCGCGCTGTTTAATATCCCGCCGGCCGGCTTCGAGCTGCCGACCACCACCGCATGAGGTCTCTCCTCCCACTCTCTTGCTCTCTCCCTATATATATATATATATATATATATATATAATATGTGTTGTGTTTCTGTTCTCTGTATAACTTTTGTATCGATAAGTTTTTTTTTGTTTCGTATCGACGTTCTTTTGATTAAAAATTGTTATATTATGTGCGCTTTGCGGGGCTAATAAACTTGCAATAATAAACTACCTATGTATGTATCTATCCATGAACCCATCTATCTACGCTGAGACAGAAAAATTCTTTTAATATTAACTAGATGCGTCTATTCGATTTTTTTTCTAATTTGAATAAACTAGATTTTTCGTAAAATCAATCCTTTCCTATTGCATTCCATTATTAAAATAATTTATATTAAATATATTCATTTATTCAAATCAAGTTCTATTTAATGTCGTCTAGTAACTAAATACTTTATTTATTCCTAATACATCTGTGATTTGGTTTCATCTGGTAGTATAAGACAAAAGAGACAAACGGAAAAATGGTGAACGATTCAGTCTCTCAAAAATCTCGTGGCTTTACTTTCATTAGAAGACTGTTATAACATTCTGCAGTCGAGGGAGTCTTTCTATACATACATAGTCGCGCTTTTTAATAAAAGGCACTAATAAACCATCTATATATGTATCTATCTATGTACCCCATCTATGTATCTATCTATGAAACCATCTATGTATGTATCTATCTAAGAATTCATCTATCTAGACTTACAGAAAAATTCTTTTGATGTTAACTAGATGCGTCTATTCGATTTTTTTTTTAATTTGAATAAACTAGATTTTTCGTAATATCAATCCTTTCCTATTGCATTCCATTATTAAAATAATTTATATTAAATATATTAATTTATTCAAATCAAGTTCTATTTAATATCGTCTAGTAACTACTTTATTTATTCCTAATAAATCTGTGATTTGGTGTCATCTGGTAGTATAAGACAAAAGAGACAAACGGAAAAATGGTGAACGATTCAGTCTCTCAAAAATCTCGTGGCTTTACTTTCATTAGAAGACTGTTATAACATTCTGCAGTCGAGGGAGTCTTTCTATACATACATAGTCGCGCTTTTTAATAAAAGGCACTACTAAACCATGTATATATGTATCTATCTATGTACCCCATCTATGTATGTATCTATCTATGAATCCATCTATCTATCTACACTTACAGAAAAATTCTTTTGATATTAACTAGATGCGTCTATTCGATTTTTTTTTCAATTTGAATAAACTAGATTTTTCGTAAAATCAATCCTCTCCTATTGCATTCCATTATTAAAATAATTTATATTAAATATATTCATTTATTCAAATCAAGTTCTATTTAATATCGTCTAGTAACTAAATACTTTATTTATTCCTAATACATCTGTGCTTTGGTTTCATCTGGTAGTATAAGACAAAAGAGACAAACGGAAAAATGGTGAACGATTCAGTCTCTCAAAAATCTCGTGGCTTTATTTTCATTAGAAGACCTTTATAACATTCTGCAGTCGAGGGAGTCTTTCTATACATACATAGTCGCGCTTTTTAATAAAAGGCACTACTAAACCATCTATATATGTATCTATCTATGTACCTCATCTATGTATGTATCTATCTATGAATCCATCTATCTATCTACACTTACAGAAAAATTCTTTTGATGTTAACTAGATGCGTCTATTCGATTTTTTTTTTCAATTTGAATAAACTAGATTTTTCGTAAAATCAATCCTCTCCTATTGCATTCCATTATTAAAATAATTTATATTAAATATATTCATTTATTCAAATCAAGTTCTATTTAATATCGTCTAGTAACTAAATACTTTATTTATTCCTAATACATCTGTGCTTTGGTTTCATCTGGTAGTATAAGACAAAAGAGACAAACGGAAAAATAGTGAACGATTCAGTCTCTCAAAAATCTCGTGGCTTTATTTTCATTAGAAGACCTTTATAACATTCTGCAGTCGAGGGAGTCTTTCTATACATACATAGTCGCGCTTTTTAATAAAAGGCACTACTAAACCATCTATATATGTATCTATCTATGTACCTCATCTATGTATGTATCTATCTATGAATCCATCTATCTATCTACACTTACAGAAAAATTCTTTTGATGTTAACTAGATGCGTCTATTCGATTTTTTTTTTCAATTTGAATAAACTAGATTTTTCGTAAAATCAATCGTCTCCTATTGCATTCCATTATTAAAATAATTTATATTAAATATATTCATTTATTCAAATCAAGTTCTATTTAATATCGTCTAGTAACTAAATACTTTATTTATTCCTAATAAATCTGTGATTTGGTTTCATCTGGTGGTATAAGACAAAAGAGACAAACGGAAAAATGGTAAACGATCCAGTCTCAAAAATTTCGTAGCTTTGTTTTCATTAGAAGACTGTTATAACATTCTGCAGACGAGTCTTTCTATATATAAATAGTCGCGCTTGTTAATAAAAGGCACGACGATACCTTTCTTTTTTTCCGAATAACAGTCTTGTAAGTGAAAAAAAAAGAAAAATAATTTAACTTTTTCCACCGCACTTTTATGTCATAAATATTCCTTTCTCGTATTCATGCGATATATCGTGTTTTATCTTTATTTATTTAATTTAAATGTAATCTTTATTTAATTTGAATATATTTAATATTTTAAAAGAATAGCTCGAACAAATAGATAAAAAAATTTGATACAAATAGGGTCGTAGTAGGCGGTGAGACAAGGAAAAAACCTATTTGATTTAGATAGATCCCATTTAAATTAAATTTTTTTTTTCAGTATATCTATTTATGTGCATATCTATCTATCTATCTTTCTAACTATGTATCTATCTATCTATATATCTTTATCTATCTATCTATCTATCGACCTATCTATCCATCCGTCTATCTACCCATCCATCCATCTATCTATCAATTGCTCTCTCCCTCGCTCTCTCTCTCTCTCTCTCTCTCTCTCTCTCTCTCTCTCTCTCTCTCTCTCTCTCTCTCTCTCTCTCTCTATCTCTCTCTCTCTCGCTCACACACACACACACTCTCTCTCTCTCTCTCTCTCTCTCTCTCTCTCTCTCTCTCTCTCTCTCTCTCTCGCTGCCCCTCTCTCTTTTTCCTTCCAAAACCCAGAACCGTCGAGTTTCGAAGGCAAAAAATTGCACCGACCAACGTCCTTGCTTCTTTTTGTTCGTCTCTTTCACCAGGAATTTCGCCAATTCCTTTAAAGACAACTGCGCAGCTCATATTTCGTACACAATTTTGCCGAGAATTCGGGAAGAATAATCACGTCGACGATATCGTGGATGATTGAATTTCGAGGAATAATACGGGGGATACTGATCGACGATGAAGATACACGGGTACGTGTTCAACGAGGATTTTCGATGCTCCGTGATGTGTTTGCCCGAAACTAGCGAGGGTTAGACCCGCGTGTGTGAGGCTGAGAAGATCAATCTCCATTAGTCTCTGATCGCGTGGATCGTAACCTTCGGGGAATCGAATTCGGGCAAAGTCTCGCGACCCAATTCCCACGACTTACGAAAAATGTTTGCACAGCTCCCTCGGGTGGGGAAAGGACTGACACTTTCTTTCTGATTTCAGTCGTAGACATGGCCAGTGAACGTTCAATTTGCAACTTTTCGTACGCCACGGTGCAGATTTTTCGGTAAACACAACCCCCCCCATGATAACGTCAAAACCCAAATTGTGTCGGTCACCTTGAAAACAATGTTCACGTACTCTCGGTACGAGAGACATCAATATATTTAGCCAGACCACGCGAGCGACCCACCGCCAAGGACAATTTTTTCCGAATGTATCGTAAAAATGAAACGAGTTTACGCTCCTGCAAAAACGTCCTTGCCGTCTCTGGCCCCTCGGTCGGCGCAAACGGAAAAGTCGTGCTAGTTCCAACGAGCTTCGAGAAGGCTTCACGAACCCGTCGATGAAAACTAAAACTATATAACGTGACTAATTTGCCAAAGGAATGCGGCAGAAGAGTGTTGTTTGATGAACGCTGGAGATCTTAATCCGGGATATGCGTCTCAATTGGTCGATTCAATTGGCCGAGCGTGCGACGAGAGGAACGAGTCGTACCTACACGCAGGGCGGGGTCGCGCGAACGGACGCAACGCGTTGGAATGCGTTAAGACCCGAGAGAGCCGAGACAATAATGAGAGGAAAGAAAACGATAGAGAGGGAGGATTATACTTATATACGTATGTACGTGTCTATACGTACATATGTCAACAGCGTCATATATATATATATATATGGGGGGAGGAGGAGTGTTGATATTTTGAACCCTTTATGTCGAGGTAATGTTGGCTGTCGACTAAAGTCGAATGTCTTCGAAATCAACTTTTCCCCATATACATATACCTAGTAGCGATACGCTGGGATAGGAAACGCTCGTGCGAGGAATATCTTTTGCGTACGTGTTCCAACATATAAGGATCTCGTGCAGAATTATTTCGTGCGAGAGCTTCTCGCTGCAACTGATGCGCCATCATTTTTTTTATTTGCTCTTGAGGCCATGTGTCACAGCGGCCACACTGACAGAAAAATTCTTTTGATATTGAGGGGTTACGTGGGTTTGAAAATTTCAAAAAATCCATTTTTTTTAATTTTATTATCTAATAGTACAATATGTCTAGAATATTCTCGCAAAGTTTTAAGTCAATCGGAGTAAAAGTCCAGGAGAGAGAGAGAGAGAGAGAGAGCCTTTGGGAATTCCTCCCGTTGGGAAAGACCTTCCGGGAGCGAGCGGGAGGAGATTTTTCTAAAAACACTATTTTTGAAGTCGGTGGACACGATTTCTCAAAAACTAATGCACCGATCTTGAAATTTTGCATAATTCTTCAAAATAGCACTGACTAGTGATTGAGCGAAGGTTTTTTTTTCGATTACAAGTAATTTTACAAGGCTATACGTAGTGTAAATTGTACCAAAAATTAAACTATTTTGCATACAACTCTGCCAAAAATTCAAATTTCAATTTAAAAAAAAATCCTCCGTTCAATCACAAGCTATACTTATCTACTAATAGAAAAAAATTGGTTTTTAAATTTCAGATAAAGCTATCATGAGTTATCCTGACCACCACGAGGACACTTTTTTTTGAGGGGTCTCCGGAAACCAGGTCCCACCGGCTGAATTTCCCAAATTTTTGGATGAAATTTTTTTTTAAATATTGTTGAAACGTTGCTCTTTTATGTGCTTAACATTTCGAATAAAATAATTGATATATTTTTAAAAAATTCAGAAAATATGCTTTTTTTGGCTTCAAAACCAAATGCGTCTATTTGATTTTTGTTTTTTTATTTAATTAACTAGATTTTTCGTGGAATTAAAAATTTCCTATTGCACATTCCATTATTAAAATTATTTATTCAAATCAAGATCTATTTAATATCGTTCAATAATTACATATTTTATTTATTCCTAATAAATCTGTGATTTGGTTTTATCTTGACGGAAAAATGGTACACGATTCAGTCTCTCAAAAATGTCATGGCTTTGTTTTCATTACTCATACTAACCTTCTTTATTCTTCTAAATTAGTCTTTCTATACATAAATTGTCGCGCCTATTAATAAAAGACACGAAGCTACTTTTCTTTTTTTTTTTCAAATAACAGCCTTGGTAGTGAAAAAAAAAGAAAAATAATTTAACTTTTTGGCACCGTACTTTTATGTCACGAACCTATATTTCTTTCTCGTATTCACGCGATATATCGTATTTTATCTTTACTTACTTAATTTGAATCTAATCTTTATTTGATCTGAATATAGTTAATATTTAGAAATAGCTTAAACAATTAAAAAAATATATTTGAAACAAATCGGGTCGTAGTAGGCCGCGAGACAAGGAAAAAACCTATTTGATTTAAATAGATCCTATTTAAATTAAATTTTTTTTTGGCGGTGTATGCAGACTTCAAGACCATACGTTAATTTTTATTTCTTATTTTTTATCATTATCCAAAGCCTCTTTGCGCAGATTGAGGTCATACATTTCTAATGAGAATACGTAGAAACGTATGAGCGATTTTCACAGCCTAAATTCGCGAAAAACATACTTGAGAAATGGAGAAGAATAAATTTTCGTTGCATTGCAATAATGCAAACTGAACGTGATAAAATTCCTATAATTTGCTGATCGAGGGGAAAATTAATTTAAAAAATGCTGTTTACAGGCTAGCTTATCATTGTCCCTCTTTCATGTTGACTAATCGAAAGAGCGAAAACACATTTATCTGCTTCTTTTTCGATCCCACAAAAGTAGCCATTCGAATACGTTCTTGTTCCTCGGTTGCAATTTGCGACACGATTTTTTATTATTTCTTTTTGTATTCAGAACCTGCATGCAATAACGGGATAGTGCAACTCGCAAGTTGACAATGAGTGGCGTTCATGTTCTACGGTATGAAATCGCATGAGCGGGATTTAGGCTAATTATTCTAGGTGGTCTGATGCACAATTCGCAACAATCCCGAATACTCGATTTTTTTTTACCTCGAATTTCCGATGCGTAAAATATTTTCAGCGTCAACGTTGATTTGTTCAATTTGTTCAAAAGAAGACAAAAATTAATTAATCGTTTTGACATTAATGCGGTGGGAGGGGTTTTCGCGCGGCTGTGACTGTATTTGGTGGACACACGTAGAAAATACATTGACGCGACTGGTTTATCGGTTCGATCGAAGGCACCGCGCGTTCTTCATACCGATCGAATTGGCTCGGTGAAATTGATCACGTACGACTCGAGTTTGGCCAACGGGAATTTAAATTCATAATGGCTGGGCACAATGCGTTACACTGGACAATATCGATTAGCATTTTATTAATGTTTGCCAATAATTGATTGTATGGTTGTAGACGTACCATATTATTCGTGAGACGAACGATTATTTGATTATTATAATTTTTTTATTTTTAGTGATATGTATATACTTACTATGTTATTAATTTTTCTATTTATATATATACTACTCCAAAGAATTAAAGGAACAGCACATTTCTTCCCTTTTTTTTAGTGTTTTTTTTTTTGAGCGCTGTATCTCTGTAAAAAATGGTCGTATCGAGATGAAAAAAAAAGCATTTTGAAGCTTCAAGTCTCTAGTTTTGAGATATTTTTGCAAAATTTTTTACGAGCTGCAGTTATCTCACAATCATAAAAAATAGCGCGAGACAAAAATTTTCAAAATTTTTTTTGTTCTTTTTTTTCAAGGGCCCACCGGGCTCGGAATTTTTTTTTTCAGTTCAATCAATGTATAGGTCAGTTACCTTGTTTATTCAGCTACAATTTCGTTTTTTGTCAGTCTCTCTACGTCAATTTTTGGCTGAGATATTGGACTTTGAATGAAAAAGGATCCTTTTGTCTTTGATCATCGATATCTCAGCAATCAATGATAGCACAGGGAATTAAGGGGCAGTTTTGCAAACTTCAATACATTTTCTACGAGATCCTTTCATTGATTTTTGAGAAACATTTTTTTTCCACCCTTAACATCAATTAGAAAAAAGTACAAAAAAAATTACTTTTTCTGGTGTTTCAGTAAATCTACCACTACTTTACAAATATTCATGGAAAGACTAACGTTGCCAGGTTTTTTTTTCAGCTTAATGTACCCCCGATAGCCCTGGAAAATTTTCAAATTGATCCATTGTACGGTTTTTCGGGACCGATTGATCAAAGTTGTACAAAACAATTAAAGGACCAAGTGTTCCTAAACATCGTGTCATCATCATCAAAATGAAAAGACGATTTTTTTTTCGACTTTTCTCCACAACTTTGCAATAGTTACTTATTAAATTCAAGAAAATAAATATTTCGAAAAATTTAAAAAAAAATTTCAATTAAGAATAATAATACAGCGCTTCGAAAAACAATAAAAAAGGGAACAAATGTTCTGTTCCTTTAATTCTTAGGAGTAGTGTATAATAGTTATATAGTAATATTAATACTAATAGTTATTAAACATTAATATTAGGGTTTCATAGTTATTATTATTATTACTGTTTCGTTAATATTATTATAATTTAAATTATTTACACTATTACTATGTTACTAAATTATTACTATATTATTAATAAATTATTTACACTATTACATATGTAGAAATGTAAGCGATTAATAAGTAGCGAAAAAAAAGTCATAGCATTATGAAATTATGATTTCAATTCTCGTACACTGAAAGATTTTTTTTTTCTAAACACTCCTGAATCCTTTTACAGTGGGTAAAAAAAGTATTTGCACACCCTGTGTTTTTCAAATTATCCTGCAAGAAAAAAAATACTCGCATTTTTTTTCGAAGAAAAATAAAATGTTCGACAAAAATTTTCGAAAAAAAAATGAGAAGGACAATTAGAAAAACACGCAGTGTATAAATACTTTTTTCACCCAATGTAAATGCTGTTGACGTTTGCATCGTTGGAATCAAACGAAAATTCTTTTTTATTTCCTTTTTCTACATTTTTACTTGTTATCCAAAATTGTTTTTCGATTTCGGTTTTAGCTCTCTAATGAGGACCGTAAAAGAAGTTTGCCGAGGATATTTGATCTGCCAAAGAAAAGTTTGCAATTAGAAAGAAAAAAAAAATTCGTTCCATTCCAACGATGCAAACTTCAATATCATACTTTTAATACTTTTTTCAATTGTTCATTTTATATTTCTGTTGACGTGAAAAAACTGATCCATAAATGACTTACATCGCGCTTAACTTTTATCTATAGAAGCATTGACGAACCGGGGACGTAATTAACGAGGAAAAATACTGCGTCTCGATGAACATATCGGTTCTCTTGAGCGGTTATCACATTCGAGACGAAGACTCGCTTCGTGCGCGCGAGAACGAAACGCCTGGAAACGGGAACACTTAGAATCGTTATGTTCTTTCGTTTTTTTTTTTCGTTCAATGCAAGATTCCATTGTTCTACGTTACGAATTACGAATTATCTTGCGAGTGAGAAGTATTGTAATTTAAAATGAATTCATTTACTTGGAAAAGCTTGCGTTTTTTTCTTTTGTAATTACTTAATTAAATTCGACATTAATTAATTGAATTACGAATAAATTAATTTAACGTGAAATCCATTGATCAATTTAAGCTAGACATCAATTTGTCAGAATTAAGATAAATTAATGCAATGTAAAATTAAAGACTCTCACGTCCCGATGTTGCCGGAAGGATTTTTTAGGAGGTAAATAATGTCAAGGGCTTCGTGGCGGTCCTCGACGATATTCCAGCGTCGACGTCCGGTCTAATGCGCGCCGCAATCGTCGTGGCTCGTCACCGAGGGAAAATTTCGAAAATTCACGCCAACCGAATTTCAAATGACTTGATGACTGGATTTCTTTTTTGTTTTTTTTTCCCCCCCGTCGATTCGTGCATCGTTCGAATGTAATTAGGGGTTTGCCGGATGCTTTTGAAAAATTGCAGAGATTAAGAAATATTCGAAAATAAAAGTAATCGTCGGCATCGAAAAGAGACTTTAAGAAATCGTTACCGAAGTAGGAAAAATAAAGAAAATTATGGTCGCATTAGGGAGAGAACAAGTTTGAAAAATCTTCCTTAAAGACTAGGTACATATTTAAAAAATATTTTGGTAAAATTATTCTCTCTAATGCGGCCATAATTTTCTTTATTCTTCCTATGTCGCTAACGATTTTTTAAATACTTTAAATTTAAAAATGAAATTTCAATAGGAAAAGTAGAGAATTTTTCAATATTGTTTAAATAATAAAAATATTACATAGGATAAATAAAGAAAATTGTGGCCGCGTTAGAGAAAATAATCTGAGGAGCAATTATAAGCATATAATTTTTTTCTACGACTTTGAAGTTTTTATCGTTGGAATGCAACGAAAATTAAAAAAAAAATTTGGCCGATTAAGGCGGTCAAAATTGCTTAAACGTTTCTACGTTTAAGCAATTTTTTTTCTACACTCTCGGTAGAAATTTACGACCTGAATTTGCAAAAAAGCTTTAGATAATGATAAGAATAAAGAAATAAAAAATGAAAAAAAATCGTTGTATTCCAACAATGCAAAATTCAACGTTATCCATTTCTGAAACTAAGTTCTTTAACGCCGCCACAATTTTCTTCACTTTTCCTACTTACATTTTTTTTTTGAATTTGGAATATTGGAAAAATCAATTGCTCTCTCTCTCTCTCTCTCTCTCTCTCTCTCTCTCTCTCTCTCTCTGTCTGCGGCTCAGAGATCCTTAGGATCAGTGATCCTCAATCTGTAATCTTTAAATTAACCCAAACCCGAAATCTTTAATTTAACCCAAACAAACTCACTCTCTTTATCTTTGGTTATATAGCCTCACCTTTTGCAATTGTATCATGGGTCTGAAGTTCGCAACGTTGCGGCGCAACGAAATTTTTTTTTTTTAATTTTTGAAATTCAATAAATTTATTGCATAGTTCACTTCTGGGCGCCTATAAAATATAATAGGAAACATTTTAAAGGCTTTTGGCCCTTTAATAGGGGGTGAAAGTTGAAAAAAATCGTATCTCCCACCGTATGGGGATCCCCAACGTTTTTTTATTGAAGTTATCGATAAAGGAACCCAAATAAGTCTCAAAAAAAAAAAAAGACCAATTTTCGTTTGCCGGAACTCACCCTTGTATTTTCTGTACTCTCAGACTGTGCAATGTGTTGCACAATTTTTTTCCAGAGCACAAATAAATCAATCCAAAATTGATTGCACTAATGCGACCACCTTTTTTCCCCCTCTGTAAATTTTCTTTTTAAATTTGAAATCTTTAAAAAATCTCTATTCTTCCGATTGTAATTTCCTTTTGAAATTTATATATAGCCTTTAAGAGAGATAAAAAAAAAAGCTCGTCCGCAGTATCTTGTTTGGAGAAATAAGACGGGATGAATCATCAAAGAAAAATCGAGTCAGCCGCGTTCCTATGACGTTATAAATATATATATATATATATATCAAAAGCACTTCGCATCAAGAGAAAGCCTCGAATTGTGCGACCGCAATCGTACATAACGCGCGTATCGAGAGAAGAGCTCGAAACTTGATACTCGAGACGCTACACGGTTTGGCCCGATAAGCCGACCACCGATTTCCAACAGCGCGGTACGGACCAGTTTCTCTCGACGCTTCTGTATCGTCGATTCTCAAACGTTCCAGAGTACCAAATCTTCGTGCGAGTGCCCGTGCCCGAACCTTTTTTTCTTCCACATTGCCATCCGATGCAATATTTCATTTTCGAAACTCGCACAACACAACTCGGGTCAACTGTTTTGACAATTTTTCCCAAAATCCGCGACCAAGTCGAATCGTAACGCGAAATGAAAATCACGAGTATCAATACAATCGCGACATCTTTTTCACCATTCGAAAAAAAATACGGAACAGCATTTGTTTTTTTTTTTTGCTCGAGCTGCAAGAATGAACGATTTTTGTTGTTAATTTATTGACAAAAATGATTATGGTTTTGGGATGTTACGGGTTATTGTACATTGTTGTTGTCGTTTTTGTTATAAATGTTATATTATTATTCTATCGTCAACATAATCATCAATATTGCCATTATTATTATCTAATCTCATTGGTATTATTATTATTCTTGTTTTTTTTTTATCCCGCTGTTAATTACTGCTTTTTATTCTTTCTGTTATTGTCGTAGTTATTCATTTGTTCGTAACTTAATGTTTCTCATTCTTCTTGTTACTCTTGTACTTGTTCATTAGTTTGTTAATGAATGTTTTTTTCTTTATTTCATTCCGCAAATATAGCTGAGAGAATTCAACAAAGAGGCTTCTCCCTTGAAAATTCAATTACGTCGTGTTCGCAGGGCTCTCGAAGATTGGAGCGCAATCGTGTGCTTAGCCCTAATAGTGTCTATGACCGACATACTACGTGGGGAAAAATTCGTGATCGTAAAGTTCCTCTCTTGTACATAGTTATTTTTTTACAGAAGGTTTTGCGCGTCAATGCGAAGTGAAAATAAAAAAGAGCGAGACAAGGAGGAAGAGAGACAGGAAAAAAGAGAGAGACCGAAAGAAAGAAACCGAAAAATTGGAATGCTTGTGTCTAGAAAACACCCTCAAGGCAATAATAGAGAACTGAAGATAATTCTAAACGAGACAAAATAATTTAAAACTATTATAAGGAACGAGAAGCGCTGGACATTAGATTTATTGTGCCTTGGTTAAGGAGGTTCGAGCGGTCCGGTTGAGTCAAATGACGGCTTATGAGTTATTTTTCAATAAACCTAAAAAAAAAATGCATGCAAGGTATAGATTTATTCTGTAGATAAGTTTTCATAAAGTATATAATTAAAGGAGAAAATTATGCATTTTCATGCTTTGATTACGCGAGAAAAAACTGTTGTTTACTACCAGCTTGATAAAAGTATAACATCATTCATGATTATTATGAAAGAGTCGTAATCTTTTACCAGATTAAGAAGATTCATAATCTTTTATCAAATCTTGATGGTTCAATATTGAATATATACGGTGTTCGATGAGCACGACGAACTTGGCAAAGGTTTAGTTTACGTTAATCCATTATTAGAAATAGGTAACGCCCCAACCTAACTACTTTAGGAGACCGAAAATTAGATTTTTTTTTTATTTTTTTTTATTGTGAAAAAAAACGGAAATTTCCGCAACTCTGACAATAATTTATTTATATTTTCATATATCTCTGGTAATTTTTTTCAAGTTCTTTCATGCATCAATTAAGGTGTAATCCGCTGTGTCCCTTGGCGTGTCCTCATCGTCATTGTCGATTTGCGAGAATTGTGCAGCTCGCAATTCCCATCTGAAATAATCCAACAAATTTTTATACATTCTTGAGATGTTTTTTAAGAACATGAACCTAAATTTTGAAAAAAAAATTGAGAATTGACTGTTGGAACGTGTTTGAAAAAAAAATGATCGATTTTTAGCATTTTCTTCCCAGCATTTTGCAATAATAAATGTTTTAAACAATCTAATGTTTCCAACTTTAGGTTCATGTTTTAATAAATTATATTATGTAAATTATATTATGTAAACGTATGTAAAATTGAAAAAATGTCGTTTCGAGAAAAACACGTTTAAAGTTTCACAAACGAAAAACTCAAAGTCAAATGTGTTTAATCAAATGATAAAGTGTCTTACCGATTAATCAGCGATTCCAGCACCATTCAGCAGTCCTTCCTCTTCCTCATGCAACTCATTAGAAGTTTGCATTTCCTCTTTACGAGCTTTTCGAGCTTCTTTTGCCTCTAATAAAATTTTTTGTATTTTGCCGAGCCACGCGCATCTGATTCATTTGCTCGGCACATCCGTAGCTCTGCCTGCCAACTACGATTTTTAATTCGTTCGTAATCATGAGTAGGGCTGAATTTCCTTCATTGAATAAAATAGCAGCAAGAAATACCGCTACCTCGATTATTTTGTACCCAGAATGGAGATGTTTTGGAGCTAATCGCCAAACGTTAGAGTTTGGGTTTGCTTGGGTTATGAAAACCTAAATTTGGGTTATGAAACCCCAAACAAACCCAAACGAACTACGTAACTGAGCGCTCGTGGATACCTGAGCGCGCTTGGGAGTCGAGCGGAGATACCGTTAGCAGGAATCCGAATATCGTTTTGAAATTTTCAGGGTGTATTCTTAAGATATTTTGCTAACGATTTATGAAATTAAAAAAAATTGATTTTTTGAAGCATCTGAAGTGGTTGCCCGCCTTAAACGATCGAGCGATATAACAATAATTATTATTATAGCAGTAATAATGACACGGCGCAATTGTAATAATGATAATCATCGTCGTCCTTATGATAATTATCATTATTATTATAGCCGTGATGATAATAATAGCAATAATGATAATAATAATAGTAATAATACTACGAATATATTAATAAGAGAGAGGGAGAGAGAGAAAATGTTGTTTTCATTACTTCTCTCTCTCTCTCTCTCTCTCTCTCTCTCTCTCCCCCCTCTCGCTCTCTCTCTCTCTCTCCCTCGCCAACCCGAATCTCTCCCCTCAGCGCCATAATGTTTTCTCAGTTTGCCTCGTATTCGTAAAACTCTCTCCGTCCAAAAGACCCCGAACGCATGCTATACACATGTGTGTACGCGGGTCATCCTTGAGGCCTCATCTCGAAGCGTACGGGGAAATATTCAGCCCCTGTAAGCGGAGGTGGGGCAGTGTCCACGAGAGGGGGATGAAAAATAATACGCGAAGCTCTTACGGTCTACTCCTCCCCCTCCAGGCCAAATATTCATGTTCACATGTATTTGCGTACGCATGTATATGTATAGGCTGCCCCGTAGCTATTGTACGCATGACTCGCACGTATGGCCGAGGACGCCATGGATGTGTGAGTTAAATGTGATAAAAAAAAAACCGAAGCGTCGCCCGCCTGAAAAACCCATAAACGAGCATTCGCGTCGCGATTCGTCGCTTTTTGCTTTTTTTTTTATTACCGAATAAACAATGAAAGAAGCGCGAATTCGGAAAAAAAGAAATTCGAATACGCACAGGCACTTGCGCGATATTTGATGTTGGGAGAAAAGATCAACGCAATTCTTCAACAACCCACGCAAATCCGTAATCTTAATCGCCTGCCGTGAAAAATAAAACGATTATATGGATATATAAAGGGTGTCACGAAATTACCTGACCATTTATATTGCGCGCCATTTTTTTTTTTTTGTGGCGAACATAAAGTACTTAATCTTTGACAAATGGCATCAGGAAGTATTGAGATTTAGTCATGGAGAATCGAACGATCGACCGACGCATAAAAATTGTGAAAGTTATTGCAAACGAAGTTTCATGGTCGTGTTATCTCGCGCCGCGGCGAGGTGAATTGGCCAACCAAGATCGTGCGATTTGACGCCATTGGACTTATTTCTTTGGGATTTTCTGAGAAGAAAAGTGTATGCCAATGACCCATAGACCATTCCGGAGCTCAAGGAAGCTATTGGACGCACCATTAATGAAATTAGTCCGAAATTATGCCAAAATGGTATTGACAATTTTGTCAAAAGTGAACATTTACAAACAAGGACGAGGTGGGCATTTATCGGATATTGTGTTCCTCGCACACAAAACCTCCATGTTTGTATCTTATAGTAAAATAAAAATATTCGGACTTTTCAAATAAATAATACGTTTTATTAATCAATTAAAATGTCAGGCCATTTTGAGACACCCTATATATATATATATAATAAGTCGAGGTTTCGAATTCGTCGGATGCGTCTCTTTCCGGATTGGCTTGCCCACTCCTTCGCATGCACGCGAAAAAAAAAACAAAGATTGGCTATTGCGCAGTCCGAAGAACGTTGAGAAAAAAAGCGTCGCAGCTCAGCGAACTCTTGAAAATGAAAACGTAGTCCGTTTTGACGATTGTTGTTTTCTTTTTTTTTTTCTTTTGTTTATCGACACAACTCACCTCGTATTTGACGTCGTTGAGTCTCAGCCATGTCTCGACTTTGAGGCAATAGGGTGACAATGATGGTAGCAAGGGTGTACGTGAGAACTGATATAGATAGACAACGTCCTTGTCGAAGTTCGGTTTGTGTACGGTAATGGGTTTTGCCGGGGTCGCCGAACTAGCCGTGGCTGATGCCGGTGCCGTTTCTCCGTTGCCACCGATGGCCGCGTCGTTCGTATCGTCCGCCGATTTTTTCTCAGCCTCGTCTTTCTCGGCCGCCTTGGCCGTAGCCTCATCCTGTTTGTTGTCCTGCTGCTGCTGTTGTTGCTGTTGCTGCTGCTGCTGCTGTTGCTGTTGGCTCTCGTCCTTCAGACCGTCCTTTATCTCTTTGACGTTCTTCGCGTCCTTCTCCGTAGCTGGACTACCGCTGTTCTCGGTTTCCGTAGCCATTGTCATAGCAACCGCGTTGCGCGCTTTCTCGACGATTTGAACTCGCGTGTACTTTTCTCGCGTACGCGTGAAAGCGTGCTTACTCGAAATGAGAGTAAGAAAGAAGAAAAAAGAAATAAACACTCGGCACTTTTCTCACCTTTTGACGGATCTAGGGGACGCGTATAAAAAGAGTTTTTGTTTTTCTTTTATTTTGCGAAAAATCCGCGAGAGGTAGGAAACTCGTTCGAAGCACACTGAAGGTTTGAGATCGTACGCGGGATTCAAGATCCGCTGTTGCTGTTCACGCTACGAGCGCGCAGTGTACACTGACGAAAGTTTTTCCCGAGTAGCGCCGTAGATGAGGCGGCTCCGGCGCGAGGGTGCGTCGCGTATGTGTGTACTTATTGGTCGCGCGAAGCTTCGAGAGCGCTTGTGGGACTTCGGCTGGGGCGAGAGCGCGCGCGTGCTCTTCGCGTGCCTGTGTTTGATCAGCGAGTAGAGCGTTAATTCTAGCCGGCAACTCCGTGCGCCGCTCGGCTCTACTCGGCAAACTTCGTCTCGACTCGCGCGAGCCTCCGCGTCTCGTCGGTCAGCCAATCTCAGCCAATCGTACGGGCTCGGCTCCAGTCGGGCAGGAACGCTCGCCATGACCAGTGGTGTTGCGTACAGCAGTATACAGTCGCGTCTGCTCGCACCTCTCACACTTCGATACGCGTTCAATGCTTGTAGCGTGAAATCAGGGATGACCCCGCGAGCATTCATTAGTATTATTGCCCGGGGGGGGGGGGGGGGGGAGATTAATATTATCGGGGTGAACGGAAAATTCGATTGAAATCACGTTCGTTAAAGGGCTGGACTTATTTGAGGCCAAGGATTCGCGACGCCCCGCCACGATGGGGTCGTGCGCATGCTCACACGCGCCACACCCGAATAACGCCATGTTTTATTTACAGCCGCGCTGCTTGCATCCCCCTGTATCGAATCGCTGAGATCCCTTTTGCTCGATTATACTCGCAGGGACGTCGCGTGCCATGGGAACTGTCTACCGTACCTATTATTTTTATCACAATCAACATCCATATAGATATATATGTATATTTATATAAATTTCTCGAAGCTCGTATTCTCACATTTCGCGCATGCTCGCTTCAATGCTCATCCCGCTCATCCGGCAACAGAGCACTTGTTTCTTTTTGTGCTCCCGTTTCGTACGCATCGTCCATTCACCCATAAGAGTAGCCTCGCCGGAGCAAAACCTACTCACCGATCTCTGGAATCTTTTGGCCCGAGAGGGGACGAGCGAAATTTATGTGCGCCGCATCCTTACAGCTTTATCCTATTCGCGATACAATGAACGCGTATGCTTCGCTTTCGTGCATGCTCTATAGCAACGACACAGTCGGACGCTTTTTCCGAAATCGTCGGAAATAAAAATACGGGATTTTTACCGACTGAGCGGCCTCGCATCAACTTTATTTAGAAAAATAAAAACTTGAAGGAAGAAAATTGCTTGGGGCGCTGTTAAAGAAATATGGATGCGAGAGCAGTAGGGGCGACGGCGGAAAAAGAGAGAGCTTCTTGTGTTAAAAATAAAAACTGATTTTTCCTTAACGGTTAATGAGTGTACTCTTATTTCAAAAATGATGTCCCCGTTTGGGCTTAATGCTTATCCGTAATCCTACTGTTTTCAAAAACGTATTGATTTTCGGGTAAAGTTCCGGAAGAGAATGCGAGTTGATTAAGGGGTTACGTGAGTGTGAAAATTTTAAAAAATCCTTTTTTTCTAGAATATTCTCTCAAAGTTTTAAGGCCTTATATACGCGAAAAATTTCAACATTTTTCATTTTTTTTTAAATTTTTGGTTCCATAAGCCTGAACGGTTAGGAATATTTTAAGCTTTACAGAATTGAAGAATTCCAAAAATTGTTAAAGTTACAGCATTTAGAGCGTATAATAGATACCGCGCGGGGCGCCCGACCGCCAACTTCAAAGCCGTTTTTCCACGATTCACTTTTTTGAACCTTGTGAAAGTTCTAACTCTTGAACGAAGGTTCAGATCGCTTTGAAATTTTTACAACATATTCGTAGTATCATCACCTATCGTGTGAACCACAGAAACAAAAATTTCAATGACACAAAAAAATATAAAAAATAAAATACCGACAGAAAATTGAGTAAAAAAATGTTAAGTTTCGAATTTTTATTATAATAATTTTTTTAAATAATATTGTTGGTTCACACTGAAGATACATTCATTATGCAATTATAAATATGTTCATTTTTTTTTTCAGACACACACATCGATGCCGAGAACTTTCATCATCAACGCGCGCGCAAAAAAAATACATTGCTTTATTATGTTATATCTCCGCCATTTGTTAATATTTCTGATTTTTTTTTTTTACATATACTTAACCATATGCATAAATGATCTGTAAAAAAAATTTTGTCAATATATGCTCTCCTCTTTGTGCGGATCTTCGTCTTTCCTACGCGCACGCGCCCCCACCCCCCTCTTAAACCCACCGCGCTGCGTGTTGGCGAGGCGAAGATCCGCGCAAAGCGGAGAGCGCGATCTTTCGTATCTAGGTATAGTCAGAGCACAGCATACTAGATATACAGATGTAGCAGGAGCGCAATAAAATAACTTTGAAAACTCAATATTTCGAAAATTATAGCAATTCGCTAAAAATCCTTTTAGAAGTTCTTTTGTTCCTCAGTTTACCCTTTTCCGTACTTTATTCGTAAAAAAAAAGTACTAAAACTGTAGTTTACGAATTTTGTTACCAACTGAGCGCGTTTTCACCTCATGTTACGAACGCGGTGCTTACCGACCGAGCGCACATTCCGGCAGATTCAAAGATTTCACCCAAAGAACTGATATTTTTATATCCTTCACTTTGTAAGACAAAAAAAAATCAACGGAATGTACGTTGTTTGCTCGAGACGTAATCCGTCTAAGCGAAAACATTGACGCAGGATATTTACCGACCCTGCGATACACAGTCTCAAAAAAACTCAATCGGTCAGCAACGATTTACGCAAGCGGTTGTCCCGAGCATTCGAATTACTCTATAGTTACAAGTCATCTCCGGTGACAATCGGGGAGAATGAGAGCCGCTGTACGCAGGCGGTCTACCTTATCGATGCACGATAAACGTACAATACATATATATGAGGTATTCCAGCCCAAGTGTGTAAACCCGTGAACCTGACCCTCTCGGATTTCTTTGATTTTTTTTCATATGATCGCATTGAGTCTAAAATACACCCTCATAATTTTTTTAGATTTTTCCAAAGCTCCCTTATTACAAAAAAAAAATTTTTTAAACGCCATTTTTTTTAAATCTAAAAAAATTCTGAGAAAACCGTGATAATATATAAAAATTTTCAAGCTATCACCCGTAGTGGGCAGATTTTTTTTTTCTGTGTTTTACAAGCTATTAACGTTCTCCAAATTCCAAAAAAATCTCAAATAGCTCACCTTTTATATTATACGGTGCCCCCCGCACCGTAAAAAGATTAGCCACCCGTGCCAGTTTGCAGTTACCACCTGATCGCCAAATAATAACTCCGCAAGGACTTTTCGAGTGGGCTTCACAATCGAACAATCTTCCCAATATTACAGTGAAATTTTCATTGAATAAAATAGCAACAAGAAATGCCGCTACCTCGATTATTTTGTGCCAAACGGTCGAGTTTGGGTTTGTTTGGGTTATGAAAACCCAAACAAACTACCTAACTGAGCGCTCGTGGATACCTGAGCGCGCTTGGGAGTCGAGCGGAGAGTCTTTATCATTTATGTACATACCGTTAAAAGGAATCCGAATATCGTTTTGAAATGTTCAGGGTGTATTCTTAAGATATTTTGCTAACGCTTTATGAAATTTAAAAAAAATGATTTTTTGAAGCATCTAAAGTGGTTGCCCACCTTAAAGTATCCTCATACCATAAAATTTACGTTCTTCAAATTTCGGAATAAACACCTTTTTTGGAACGCGCACTATGCTACTATTTTTTTCCCCCAAAAGTAGCATATCTAAGGAGTATCACGTCCAAATTTTAGGTAAAAATGTTGAAAATTCACGCAACTACTATTTTTTGAGCGAAAAAGGGTCTTCTTTACGTTTTCACCTTTTTATGAATTTTTTTTTTAACATGTCGCCATTTTATTTCTTATAAATAAATTTTTCGTACATCATCTAGAAAGTTCAGAGCATGTTCCGTAATTTTTTTAACCACTTCGAATGGATGGTTTGGTCAAAATACTTTTTACAAAACTGACTGGGTAGAATCGAGCTAAGTGTGACCACCGCGCATGAATTTGGAAGTGTAACCACGAAGGGTTAAATGCTAGATTTGGAAGTCACTGTGTTGCACGAAAATTATAATATTCTTATAAATACGAGTATCATGTTTGTTATTGCGATTTCGTAGAAAATACACAAATCTTTTTTTGCATCTTAACGTGACATTCTCAAAAAAACTACCGACATTTGTTTCGACAGAGAAACAGAAAATCAAATTTCGTCAAAATTTGGTTTTTGTGGGTTTCGAAGCCAAAAAAAAGCATATTTTCTCTATTTTTTTTTTAAAATATAATATGTGAATGATTTTATTCAAAATGTTTTAAGCACATAAAAGAGCAACATTTCAACAATATTTTAAAAAAATTTCTTTAAAAAATTTGGGAAATTCAGCCGATGGGACCTCATTTCCGGAGACCCCTAAAAAAAAGTGTCCTCGTGGTGGTCAGGATAACTCATGATAGCTTTATCTGAAATTTAAAAACCAATTTTTTTCTATTAGTAGATAAGTATAGCTCGTGATTGAACGAAGGATTTTTTTTTAATTGAAATTTGAATTTTTGGCAGAGTTGTATGCAAAATAGTTCAATTTTTGGTACAATTTACACTACGTATAGCCTTGTAAAATTAGTTGTAATCGAAAAAAAAAACCTTCGTTCAATCACTAGTCAGTGCTATTTTGAAGAATTGTGCAAAATTTCAAGATCGGTGCATTAGTTTTTGAGAAATCGCGTCCACCGACTTCAAAAATAGTGTTTTTAGAAAAATGCGTATACCTGCGTCGCTCCCGGTCGATCTTTCCCAACGCGGGGAATTCCCAAAGGCTCTCTCTCTCTCCTAGACTTTTACTCCGATTGACTTAAAACTTTGGGAGAATATTCTAGACATATTGTACTATTAGATAATAAAATTTAAAAAAAAATGGATTTTTTTACATTTTCAAACCCACGTAACCCCTTAACGACATCTGTGATTTTTTCTTTTTGCTAAATTATAGTGATTCGAGTTCGACAATTCATATTCTTGACTTATTTTTCATATAAATCAGCTCTCGTCCATCGGTCGGTGTACCGTATATCGCGATATACAAAAAAAAAACTAAACCCAACGAAGGTGTTACTTCCGGGAAGTTACCACTTCGTTCCGGTTTGTCGGGAGCATAGAATTTTCAAATAAATCGCTGCTTGGAAGAAGAAAAAAAACGTTATACCGTGTTAGCGCCGGCCACACCTCATTACAGTAAATGGAATGTTTAATCAAGTATCCACCTTCGATCAATTTCATACAGCCGCGTATATCCCGATCTGAACGTACCCATATCGTGCGTGAAAGAAAAGCAACGAAAAAAAAAGAAAGAAAAAAAAGCAGCGTATTTCTTCCGAACACGAAACGGGCATATAAAGTTTCGCAGGCGTGCGATTAAATTTATTTGACTCGCTGGTGCACGCACCTGTAATAAGATCGGATAAGGAGATACGATGTTTCTTTTCTTTCGTCAAATTCGTTCGGCAAACACGAATTCCCGAGCAATGCCGAGAGCGCGCTTGTAGAACGAACGGCCGAGCATTGCCGAGCAGACTCGATCTTCGCAACGACCGAAGCCGAACTTTGCCGAGGATCGACGAATCACGAGAGGAACCGTCGAGCGAGTGTGCCTTGTGTGTGCTTGCCGAGGCACGGCGATGTCATCGGACTCTCGAGCTGCTGACAAGCACACGCATAATAATATCGACGTGTATCGCAATCGCGCGTTGTCTCTTTGAAGACAATATATAACATTGAATACAACAATATCGTAGGGAGGATTTTCATTACGAAAAATTTGCCATTTTTCCTCGTCCTCGCCCTAAGCGCGTATTCATTGCTGAAAATCGGGTGAGTTTTAATTGTTGGATTTTTTATCGCGATAAACAGCTGTGTGTCTAACGGAATTCATCTGTCAATCGTCCCGATG
Source organism: Ophion ventricosus (assembly GCA_963932345.1). Taxonomy (NCBI): domain Eukaryota; kingdom Metazoa; phylum Arthropoda; class Insecta; order Hymenoptera; family Ichneumonidae; genus Ophion; species Ophion ventricosus. Next base: position 6,990,735 of record OZ010723.1, read on the forward strand.
AGAAAACGTACGCGCTTGATCCACGAATAATCTGTTCTTTTCAAATACGCGCGATGTTGTTTTTTTTTTCTCTTCTTTCTTTTCATTCTTTTTTCCTTTCACGTAACGCGGCCGGATCAACGCCCACCGTACATTCGAATGTTAAAGATTGTCGAAACGAGTTTCGTGAAGTGTTCCGTATACACCGACGATCGAACGCTAACCTATTTTTTTTTTTTCTCCAACTTACGAATATTTGCCGCAAATTCAAGCTTCCGATTTACACGGCGGTGAAAAAATCCATTGAGTGTTCTTTTCAGGCCGGCGCACCCAGCGGCTTTTCCACTTAAGCTTTTCTTTTTTTATCGATGAACAAATCTTTTTCTTTTGTTCCAAACGAACAAATCTTTTTCTTTTGTTCCAAACGAACAAATATTTTGTTGATCCAAAAAAATATTTGCAACGTTACGCCAAAATAGCAGTCGAACGAAAAAAAATTTCGACTATAAAAACTTTAAATTGTTATCAGGGAAAAAAAATTAAGGAAATTTTGTTAACTTTTTTATTTACAGAATTCCCAAAACAAATTGAAAAATTCGATTTCCTTCTCCGAAAAAGAATCTCAGGCGATTCATTTAGCAAATGCCCTTCCGCTATGAAACGCTATGAAAATTCCACAGGATGACATTTGTGCGAAAAGAATAATCAGTCGACCTTGAAACTCGTAGCTTAAAATTGCAACACTCCGTTACGATGGAGAGGCGTAATTGGGTTTCGTATCGCTTACTCTAGAAACATTTGTGTTGGATTGATATATTTCAGGTATTGGAAAGTGCGGGAAGTTGAGAACAAACGGAGCGTCACGTGAAATAATGGTCCACAGGTGATGAGCGTGCTCTGCTTCCCCTCATCGGAGATATTTTCCACTAATAGCGATACGGGTGGCCCTTCAGTTCCGCAACATCGACGATTAGTCGATACGAGCGAAAGATCAGCCAGTGTTTCGAAAATATCCACCGACGAGCTGGCACTATTAGCAAAACTGGAAGAAGCCAATAGGTGACGAGCTTAATTCTACTCATAAGCTAGTCGATCGATCGCACATGGCTTTGTTGTCAATTTGTTCCATCGCCGAGCTGACTGTGCGAGAAAGTTTGTTTTTTTTAACAGCAATGTTTTACGCATTGTTTTTCTTCTTTTTCATTTCCCGTGACTTTAGGCGGAATGAATTAGACGCGAAATCGTTGAACTCGTTGCACAGTAATCACAGCAGAAAAGGATCGGACACATCGCAAGTGTCGCTGGCGTCGGGCGATAGCAACAGCTGCGGCGAAGTTGCTGGAACCCGACGCCACGTCTCGACGGACGACGAGGAGGTAAGATGGAAGCTCTGGGGCGAGGTCGTCGTCGATTGGGAAAATTATTGGAAGAAGAGAAAAGACTTCGTGAAGGAGTTGGTTAGACAAGGAATTCCGCATCATTTTAGGCAAGCCCATGAAAATTATCAAATCTTGTGAAACTTCGGTATACTGCATGCATAATTTTTTCGAATTATTTGTATATTTTGTATCACTTTGAATTTATAACACCAGAATGAAAAGGTGAATTCTCAATTAATTAGTAAGAATTGAAGACATTAAATTCGCTTTAATGTATCGTTGTTCTTTTCAGGGGTATAGTATGGCAGCTATTGTGCGGTGTTCATCAGTCACCGGTGAAGAAACAATTCGCCGAGTATATAAAAGCTACGTCCGCCTGTGAGAGAATAATCAGGCGGGACATAGCGCGAACTTATCCAGAGCACGACTTTTTTAAGGAAAAAGATGGCCTTGGTCAGGAGAGCCTGTTCAACGTTATGAAGGCTTACAGTCTTTACGATCGCGAAGTCGGATATTGCCAGGGCTCGGGTTTTATCGTTGGACTGCTACTTATGCAGGTACCTAATTCGTTTTCAAATACACGGTCGTGTTTTTCAACCAATCAACAGTGGCAACAAGTTTTGATGAGCCCTCGTTGAAACTAACGTTGATTTTCTTTTTCGCACTATCGAAGCATTCGGTAATATTTACGCAGTCCACTTGATACACCAAGACTTCTTTTTTTCGTAATTTATAATCGCCAAAGTATGTACAATAGAGTGTGTCGAAAAAAAAAATCAACTCTTAACCCTTCGATGAATAGTGTTAGAAATAAAAAAAAATATTCATGCCAAATCTCATTCATGCTAAAACTTTTTTTTTTATCGTCACACCCTAACGTACGTCCGAGCGAGAAAAAAAAGACACCCGGCACGACAGCTTACGCGACTTTTTTTCGTTTTTTGTTGTTGTAATTAATTGCAGCAAATGCCAGAGGAGGAAGCGTTCGCTGTTTTGGTAGCTCTGATGCAGGATTATCGTCTGCGCGACATGTTCAAGCCAAGCATGGCCGAACTCGGGGTTTGCATGTATCAGCTTGAACATTTAGTTGCGGACACCCATCACGAGCTTCACGGTCACTTTAACGCTCAAAGTTTTCACACCTCGATGTACGCCTCGTCCTGGTTTCTCACACTCTTCACCACGGCACTAAGTCTTCCCACGGCTTGTCGCATATTCGACGTTTTTCTCTCCGAGGGCATGGAAATAATCTTCAAGGTCGCCTTGGCCATGCTGGAATTGGGCAAGGAGGATTTGCTCAGTTTGGACATGGAGGGAATGCTCAAGGTGAATTTCGAGCGACGTAACGACCGCGACGAATATTTTACAGTAGGAACCTCCATTATCCGAAGCAATTGGAACTGAATGATGGTTCGGATAATCGAGACGCAATTTTTTTTTTAATGTACAATATATAACAGAAATTGAAATACGCAATCTATACATATATTAAATATATAATATGTAAGATATACCAAGATGGCGATGGGACTAAGAAGGAACACGCCGGACTATATCTGGAAAATGAAAGCAGAATGCAAGGGTCATAGGGATTGTCATGAAGAAGAAGGTAGCGGAGTGTATAGGAAAGATCATGGGAATGGAAGAGGAACGCTGACACGAAAAATGCTTGAGGGAAGAGATGACAAAGATGCAGAATGATAACGGCGACCAAATGGGGAAAATAAGTCGATGAAGATATGAACTAGGCAAGGGAGGGACGGATCGGAGACATAATGAGGAGGTGTAACGAAGAAGAGTGGATGAGGAAGACAGGAGGGCAATGCAAAACATAACAGATGAGGAAATACAGAGGAACTGGGCGAAAATAGAGTGGTCCGAATATTGGATAGAATACAAAGACAGGAAGGAAGAGGTGGGGATAAAGGAGTACTGGAGGAAAGGGAGAATGCGGGGAGAAATCAGAGATGGGCACGGATGAGGTGTGAGAGCGTGGGGAAGGAAAAGGAGAAGGGCTTCAGGAATACGGGATGCAGAGTGTGCCGTTGTGCAGAGAAAACACTGGCCCACATATCGGAATGTGGAAAGGCAAAGTCACAGATGAAGGACGAAGCAATAAAGAAATATCAACGATGGGTGGATCAACAGGAGGGTGGGATAACAATGGAATGGAGCAGAACTCTAGAAGGAAAGGAAGTAATCGAAGAAATGTGTGAGGTAGTGAGACAGGTTGAGAAGCTAGCAAGAAAGAGCGTAGAGGAGAGAAGGCGAGAAGACCAGAAAGAAGAAGAAAGAGAAAACAAGAATAAGAATAAGTAGATCCAGGAGAAAGGAAGGGATATGAACAGCTGATCGGGTGTTGTAAGAAAGTATTATAACGTAAAAAGGGAGGTATGAAAAACCCGCAAGCGCGTCAATGTGGAATAAAACCTAGTATATAATATGTATTTGATATAGATAGTACTAGCTTCTACTCCCGACTTCGTCTGCGTGGATCTCGCAATTTGTGTTAATATACTCCTTAATGTATTTTTTTTAAGGCTGTCATACGTCATTCAGAATTTAGTAAAATATGTGATATTTGATTCTATTCGATTTTTTTTAGTCGTCTGTATTCTATGAGAATTAAAATTTCATTAGATTTTTAAAAATATTATAAATAGAAAAATATTAAACGTTAGATTTTATCAAATTTAAATTATATTTGATTCGTTGCATTCTATAAGAATTTGAATTTGATAATTACGTTAGATTTGCCACGAATATTCTAATTAGAAAAATCTTAGATATATTCATATTAGATTCGATATTATATTATCATCTATTATATAATAAGTTTAATTTCTTAATTAGATTAGATTTGAGTATATAATATTATAATTAGAAAAATATTAGATATTAGAATGAAAAGTATTCTATGTCTTAACCCAGGCCATAAGCCATCTACATGTTAAATTTCATTGAAATCGATCAAGCCGCTTTGGCGTGATTCAGTAACAAACAGACAAACAGACCGTCAGAAAGTCAGGTTTATAATATTAGGTAGAATATCAAATCCAAATACTATGTCAAATGCATATACTACGGGGACAGTTTCCGCTTTCAAACATCGAACTCTTATTTTATTTCTTCGGTTTTGTATAGTTATTCATGGTCGAGTGTCTAGATTTTTCCTTATGTCGGAGATCGTGGTTAGTCCAACATCATAAACGCGTTCTAGAGCTTCCCTAGTTTCGCTCTTGTCTAGCTTTGAAAGAATTTTCTCGTTTTTTTTTCTCTAAAGTAAGATCATTACTTTTACGCTGAGGAATCAAAGGACTTGGACTTGAAGTCCTGGCACATACGAACTGGGCGAAATAAACGGGATGTAACCAATTTGCAACAATTCACATTGATATGTGCACCCTGGAAGGAACAAATTAAAATTGCGGGTAGAAGCCAGTGTGCAATCGGACTAAGACTAGAACCCAGAAAATGCGCGGTTCTTGCAAAAAAAAAACAGGAGCAGTATATTTCGAGACTCAATGTATATTTCGCGCCAACGTTTCGATAATTGAGGTTCGGATAATTGAGGTTCTACTGTATTTCTCGAGGACTTTTGCAAAATATTTCAAAACCGTTTATTAATTAACATCATTACAAATCAAATATAGCGAAAAATAACGGGTATCCTTGTTCGCGCGCTTGACCACGCGTTTTATCTTCTCCGCTTTTTCTTCGGCAGTTTTTCCAAAAAGATTTGCCGGGAAGGGCCGAGGCCGATCCCGAGCGTCTAATGAATCTCGCTTACGGCATGAAGATAAATCCGAAACGGATGAAGAAGCTGGAGAAGGATTACACGGTCTTGAAGCTGAAAGAACAAGAGGAGATGGTCGAGTTGCGTCGTCTCAGGGCGGAAAATCGTTTGTTGAGGCAACGCACGGAATTGCTAGAAGCTGAATCCGCGGAATTGGCCGACCGATTGGTAAGAGGACAAGTCTCGAGGGCCGAGGAGGAAGAAACGGCATTCGTCGTGCAACGAGAATTGACCGCGTTGCGTCACACGCATCTCGAGACGAGTCATCAACTTGAGCAAGCCCACGAGGACCTCAGATCACTCTCGATTTTGCTCGAGGAGAACTTGTCCTCCAAGCAGTCTTCCATCGACGAGATCGTTACGAAGCAGGAGGCCCTGTCTCAGAAGGAAGATATGATCCAGTGTTTGCAGGAAGAATTGGTACGGGTCCGACTGCACGAGGCCGAAAACGACGCCACCATAAGAGATCTGAGAGCTCGCATACAAGAGCTCGAGCAGGACAAGAAGACTCTCAGGGAATACAAGCCCGACAATTCCGTCGCCCATTTGCAGGAGGAATTGATCGCTGTGAAGCTGCGAGAGGCCGAGGCCAATCTGTCATTGAAGGTCGGCTCAACTTTTTCTCGACTTACCGGTTTACCAATTTCGGAGAACTTTTTGACCTGTTCGTTTACTTTTTATTCGATCCAATGCGTTCGACGCATCGGATTCGACAATTTCAATTCAAAATAGAAAAATTTCTTCGCGGAGTTTTTAAAGCAGTATTCTAATCTAGAGGCCTAAACTTGATAAAAAAAAATTTAGTTTCCAATTTATTAACCAACTTTAGGTTCATGTTTTAATAAATTATATTATGTAAACGTGTTCCGTATTTGAAGATGATCCATCAATTAGTTTTTGAGTTATGATTCCCGCATATTGAAAAAATGTTTCGAGAAAAACACGTTTAAAGTTTCACAAACGAAAAACTCAAAGTTAAATATGTTTAATGAAATGATAAGGTGTCTTACCAATTAATCAGCAATTCCAGCACCATCAAGCAGTCCTTCCTCTTCCTCATGCAATTCATTTGAAGCTTGCATTTCCTCTTTGCGAGCTTTTCGAGCTTCTTTTGTCTCTAATAAACTTTTTCTATTTTGCCGATCCACGCGCATCTGATCCATTTGCTCGGCATATCCGTAGCTCTGCCTACCAACTACGATTTGTATTTCATTCGTGACCATGAGTAGGGCTGAATCTCCTTCATTGAATAACATAGCAGCAAGATATGCCGCTCCCTTGATTATTTTGTATCCAGAATGGAGATGTTTTGGAGTTAATCGCCAAACGGTCGAGCGGAGAATCTTTATAATTTATATACATACCGTTAGAAGAAATCCGAATATCGTTTTGAAATTTTCCGGGTATATTCTTAAAATTTTTTGCTAACGATTTATGAAGAAAAAAAATTGATTTTTTGAAGCATCTAAAGTGGTTGCCCGCCTTAACCGGAAAGAACGACTACATCCCTAACTCACCCCCTCACTGTTCCGATTTCGCAAGTGTACAACGCGAAAGCCTAATTTTCAGGATCTGAGACAACGAGTAACGGAATTGAGTACAGCGTGGCAGCGACACCTCCAGGAGCACCGTTCGAATCAGCCGGCTCAGGCGGCGGACTCGACCCCGAAAAAATTACTGTTCTGGGAGAACCGCGGCCACGAGAATCAAAAACTCGAGGAGGATCTGATGTCGACGAGGATGCGCGAGATGGTGGCGCAGAGCGAGGTCAAAGAGCTAAGGCTCAAAGTAATGGAACTCGAGACTCAAGTGCAGGTCACAACGAATCAATTGCGCCGACAGGACGAAGGCGAGAAAGCCCTCAGGGAGGAGCTGGAGTTCGCCGTTTCTCGAGAGAAAGACATGGCGAGCAAGCTCCGTGAGCAACAGCACAAGTATTCCGATCTCGAGTCGAAAATGAAAGACGAGATGATGATGGCACGAATTAGGGATGCCGAGCACGCCCAGCAAGTCGCCGAATTGACGCAAAAAGTATCACTCCTCGAACTCAAGGTACGCCATAGATTTTACCTAAAAAATTATCGTTGATTTATGCTATTCGTCGCAACGAGGTAGCATCGAAAGCTATTGGCTTCGTGCAGAGTATAGTGGACAAAAATTGCAATAAACTTGGCTATTTATCTGTGAAATCAGTATGAGCGTAGTACGAGATTTTCGCGATTAATTTAAAAATATTGCTTTATTAAAAATAGGCCGCGACAATTGCTGTGTAATAAATTGCAGAAATACCGGGAGAAATAGTAAAAGCAAATTTTATCAATTACCTACGGAAAATCGGAATTTAGAACAACGTAACAAATGGATAGCTGCTGTTGGAAGAAAAAAGTCAACATTATAAGGCTTGCCTTATGATGCGAGCTTGAATTATTAAACTTGGATCATGTTTTGTCCTTAAGTCTTCTACGTCTCTGACGCGTTTAGCAAATACCAACAGTTTTCCCTTAGATTGAGTTTGAGGTTGGAAATTAATATTGTGAGTTATACTCTCGAAGCTGGTCCTTTTAAATTTATGCTCATTTCGGTCTTAAAACAAAATGTTATTTATTATTAGCGGTACAGCACAATATGTTAAATTTTAATGAAAGCAACTGTATATCTTCGTTTTTCTCGTCTTATAAAAAATTACAAATAAACGAAAATATACATTTTGAGGAAATTTTACTTACTTTTATTCACGTTACTGAAAGGAAACACTTCTTGTCGTCTTTGGCTAGACAAATTGATTTAATGCAAAAAAATTAAATGCAGTTGCGGCGCGATTTTAATATTTATAATTTATCACAACATTGTAACAACAATCACAGAGCTTTTGACAGAGCCGACAGAAATACGAACGCTACGCGGCGCTAGTGTTGCGCCCGGAGCCAATATGCTTGATAATTTATTCGCTTTACATTACAAATCTGAAACAATGGTTCACTTTGAACAGAACGAGGAAATGCATGCCGAGGGCGAGCTGAGAAGCAATCTGGACGATAGTGAAAGAGTACGCGAGCTGCAGGATAAGGTCGCCGAATTAAAAGCCGAGGTAAAGTATCTCTTCGCTTGATATATTCTGAACAAAGAACAACAGTCATGCGCGTCATTTCGAATCTCTCCCATGCTAATTAAGAAGCTTTCGTATCCCCGAGGATTAGGAAACAATTGATGCGCAAAACCTTCGATCATAACACGAATCACGAGAATGGCCTGAGTTTTTCACAATTCGCTAAACAGCGCATTAGCGTGCAACATTCCTTAACAACAAAATATATCTCGCCAATAACTCAACCCCGAAAATGCAAGCTTAAGCGTAATAACAATACTGCTCAGCTTGAAACCTTAGGATTGTAGTGCGGAATCCGTTTATTGCCGAAAGAGAGCCAAAGTAATTGAAATATATTACGAACCGTTTTCTAAAACGATTATATATTTTTTCTTGAATTTCCAATTTATTCGAAACAATGTTGAATATTCAAATTTAATTCTTGAATTTTTCATTCACTCAGCGAATTCTGAAGTTTGAAGCGATCCTTCCAGGCTTAAGGTTCTTCTCGAAATCTTCATATATAAAAATTTTTTTACAGATTAAAAAAAATAGTTTTGGGTCTATGCATAATTCCATAGCGAAATTCTGACAGATATCGTTCGCAGTTCTTTGTTCGCTCGCACATGTGTCAACCATATGAAGCATCGTATATTAAGTGAAAGCTAAAACTTGTGCCGACATTTTACAAAAGTATCCATCGAGATCCATGACGTATAGGAAAATTAATTATATTTTGAACGTGAAAGGAAAAAAAGTGTATTTGCGATACATTTCGCTTTTTTACTTCCGAAAAAGCAAAATTGCGTTGCAAACTCGCAAAAAGATATGCGCCATGTACGAAGAGAATGCCGTACGCGAAAGTGTGTGTCGGAGCTTGCACCTTCAAACTATCATTTGTTTCGGGCCCTACAGAACAGTTTAAATAATAAAACCTTCAGTTCCGTGGACGTCCTCACTTGGGTGACTTCTTTGCACAAAGATCTCAGGACTTCTATAAAGGGAGGATAACGAAACTCGTGGAGAGATGGCAGAAAGTCATTGAACAGAATGGAACATAGTTGATTAAAATCGCTTTTTTTTTGGTAAATATTTTGCGTTTGAAATTTGCTCGATTTTCGCTACGGAATTATGCATAGATCCAATAGTTCTGAAAAAGTGGATCAACGAGCGATGATTAGAGGGGGAGCTGAAGGCATAAACATTATTATATTTCGCCATGCGTGTTCCAAAGATTGTAATACTAATTCAAATTTATCAAGAATATTGATGCAACATCGAGACAAATTTATATTATTGTTAGAGTATTCGTTTGTAGAAGTTAATCATGTTACTTATGTTTTTCCGAAGTCGAGATCTGGCTGAATCACTTTCTCGCACCCAAAATGGTAGAATTGGATCATTTCATAAAAATCTTCAGGCCCGTTTTCAGAGTAGAATTTACAAAGCTACAAATATATTATTTTCCACTCGATGCTATAGGATTTTCGACCCGTTATATTTCATCCAATCGTGCAAAATACAAATAAAATAGAATTCTTCGTTTATTCAATAGAATCTCTAACTTTTTGAAGAAATCACGAATTATCAATTTATTCGCAAGAATTAAAAATCCTCGAGTGCGAGGAGCCAGTAATAGTAATTATTTACGAACGTTTACTTAATCAAACATTTTAAATGGAATTCTTTGTATATGTGATTTTATAGTTTCCCACGCCGATCACCAGCCCGGAGACAGAGCCTTGGCGTTGGCTCGAGTAAGTTAAAGAAAAAGAATGAGTCAGTGCTCGAAGCGAGTTTCAATTTGTATCGCTTTTTATTCTAATGCTCGAATTAGCTTCGCGTTTTACGAAATACATTGTAGAGTGTTTTTGAATGCTTGGATCACTGAGACAATGGACCTTAGTTTGGCAATATTTTTCCAACTTTTACACTCGCACTCTCCATTTTTATATCGGTCTTTGACCATTGACAAGGCTAAATTATCGGATAATAAGAAAAATAACAACGAAAGGAATCGAATAAAGGAAAAAATTGGAAATTCCGATGACGCAATTTATTACGTGGTAACACGCAATGTCATATTTCTATATCGATAACGGAGTGTTTTACAAGTAGGACGCATCACATTGTAATACTGCATGAGTTTCATATGACATGGTAGAATGAAGGTTGTGCATGCGAATCCACGAGCATGAATTTCGGCATGAGAAGAAACTTCAGGATACGTCGTGGAGCGTTGCTCGTACACGTTATAGAGATGCAAGTAGGAAAATATCCCCAAAAACAGGAACGTTCGTGCGGACGAGATCGAACCCTCAATTATTGGCCTTTGTCGTGAAGATTTATTGTCCAGGTCCTCAAAGGAAGTAAAATAGTACCAATAATCCCCAACCACTATAATAAATTCATCCACTACATCGTTTACGAACGATCCGCGTTATTTCTCCTCATCTCGACTAATTTTTTTTCCATATATTTCCATCAAAGTATTATCCAGCTACCTCAGTTGTCAGAACAATACTTGTGCACTTTCCATTGGCGTAGCCAAAATTTTGATCGGGGGCGGCGCGCCGGCTCGACGAGAACTGATTTTGTTCACAATCATCTTTTCTTTTTTTTTCAAATAAAATTTGCATAATAGTTGATAATCACGTAACACACATGAAATATGAGACTTGCTTCGTTCGCACACTCATGTTAACATTAATATAAAACCCTCGCAATACCCGAAAAAATAATCAACTAATACTTCATCATTCTTTAATCTCGTTACCAGTCATTAAACTTTACTGTCAGTCGGTAGCTCAGATGAGTCTTAATTTTCTATTTTTTCCTGCTAATCGGGCCAACACCTTTTCAGTTGAAATTTTTTTGGTTTACAATGTAATTCTCCATGTTGAGCAGTGAGATATGAGAGAATAGTTCCTGGACCATTGTACTTCAACTTCTCTCGCAGCTGGCGGAGCTCATTGGGAGTACTATTGCTGGTTGGAAAAGTTTATACGAGTTAGGATAGTACTCCTGTTTTAAAAGCTTTCTTAAATTTTCAGCATTTATTTAATGATTTTTAAATTGAAGCATGTTTTTGATGACCACCGTGTCAGCTTTTAACAAGGGGACCTTGCCAGGCACGCAATCGATTTCGGGACGTCCTTTCAGGGTAGTGTAGGATTCGGTCCCTACACTAATTTATTACAAACTAGATGAAGAATATAAGAAAAACAATTGGATATACAACATTTTTGAAACGGTGATTACAATCACGCGGGCAAGAATTGGAAACGCAATATAAACAAGTTGGATTTAAATTAAAGTAAATAAATAAAAATAACGTTTACAAGCGTTTAGATTGAAAAAAACAAAATAGCGGCAGCAGAACTCTAACCCAAAACCAGCAACGTATTAGCCGAAGAGCTTAACCGCTAGGCTATCGCGCCGCTTCGAAAATTCTTGTTATTTTCGAGGTTAAAAAATCGTCACACAAATTTTGTCTGGTCGATTTTGTGAAAACGAGGGCCCGCCAGGGTGAACGGTGGCAGGGGGTGACACTTGGGAGCGAACCCTACACTACCCTGAAAAGACGTCCCGAAATTGATTGCGTGCCTGGCAAGGTCCCCTTGTAAGGCTGACGTATCAATTATTAAGATTTTTCTATATTGATGAAATTCACTCCGTTCTTGATATCCAATTTCAAAAATGCATCAACAGTATGAGCTAACGTTAGATTCTCAAATCAGCGGTTTAGATATACAATGAAATTATCCACTACTTGGTAGTAAACATTACCTCTCCGGTATTCTTCTGGTTGTGTATCGACCGGCAAATCTAATGTATTGCTTTTGCCCACAGTTGACTTAATTGCGAGATTTAAATATTTAATTTACCTAATAAAATAGCTACTTTTTATAAAAAATTACGAATCTTTCTGGGGTGCATGCTCAATTAGCGCCCTGGCTACGCCAATGGCACTTCCATTACAAAGGAAATCCAACTGTGTATTCAATATTTTTCACTATGTTTAGTCCCACACGTTTGCGTAGCGAGTCGTAAATTTCGAGCCGTGCTTTCTCTCGAACTTCGCAAGCTGAACCTCGAAGCGTTTATCAAAGCCCGGGGTTTTTTCTTTCGCAGGTCATGAGGCTGGAGAGCAGAAAGGACGGATGGGCAGCTGGACACGGTCAAGCAGTGAGAAGTATCAGTATAGACAACGAAAGTGAGCTGGACGAGAAAGATTTTACACTGTGTATACAAGAGCACACGAAGAATTCTACGCCTGGGACGAAATCCATCTCACAAGGAGCAAATCAACGTGCAAGCTTTGATTGATCTGTATTATACACAAAGGGAGAAGAAACTAAGCGAAAGCGAAAAGACGATAGCGCGGAGAAGAGGAAGCGACAAGTGGGGGAGCAAAAAGAAAAAAAAAAGCAAAAAGAAGAGGGAAGAACAACCAGTAATCTAATAATGTAACGTGCACTCACACACTTAAACGCAAGAACTCGTAGATCGTAATCTAACTCATATCTTTCATTCGTATACTACATATATATATGAACCATATATATGGACATGTTATCCGAATATGTACGTCTTATCTAACGGCAATAGTTTCCGTAGCGTTTTTGTCAAACGGCATGCATCGTCTTGGGCAGATTCTTCGGCCAACGCGTTTTGTTTTTTCTCTGCCTCCACACGATCGTACGAGGTAAATCCACCAAAAATCGATCCTTACAATTACTGTTTTCGCGAATTTGTTCGAGTTCTTCCTACGGAGTAGACATATTAATAATCTTTTCCATGGAAGCTTCTTTTTCTTATTTAATGTTCCTCGACGACCAATAATCATTTCGACGATCGAATAATAATACCCCCCCCCCCAACAACATTTTACTCGGCTTGAAGCTGGAAACCGAAATTGGTTCCGGTGTCGGAGCTGAAATACTTCACGTGTCAAAGAAATACAGGGTTCACTGTTGCAGTACAATGGTATTTCAAATTCACCGAAAAATAAATTTTCAACACACCTTCTAATGATTGCGATCTGTGTATTTGGGCTTGAGGCTTATATCGCTGTGTCGAATTTCTAGATTTCATTTACGTTATATATTCACGTGCCATCGAGTGCGCGGCACCAAGGTACGTGAGAAAAAAAAATAATATTACACGACGTCTTTATATTTTTTAAACAATTCGTTTTTTTTTTACGACCCGCACGGAATTTCTGAGCGGGGATCTCTTTCCAAATTTCCATTCTGTTTGAGCTGCGGCACGGGAACGTTCCGGAAAATTCGTGGCGTTGCTTAAAGGGGCGCAGTACTGGAAAGCGATAATGTCGATATGGCGACTGTGCAGCATTTTTCCGATGACGCCTTTATTTCTGGAAGGTCAACGGCCGGATCAACAGCTCCTATAATTTTTGAGTTATGACGAGACACTAAAGTTGTTTCGATTATATATAAGAATAGCTAAAGAAGTACGTAGGGTTTTTTTGATATATTGTTTTTTGTCAAAATTGCGCATTTCGAAAACAAAAAGTATAAAATGCCATGAGAAAATCGTCAGAAAATTGTTTATAAAAAAGGAACTATGCAATATAATTTTAAAAAATCCTATGTAGTAACTCAGAAAATGTAATTCTAAATATACGCGTTTAAAGTTAGTAGAAAGTCACGACATGAATAAAGAGGGGTTGCGCTAGAATTCGAAAATCGAGTACTTAGAGATTTTTCACACCCATAATCTTTTGAAATATAATTTTATGGGTACTAAGGTACAGTTTTAACAAAAAAAAAATCGGTTTTTGGAAAATCCTAGTAGCCTAAGGCCTTGATGGGTTACGTGGGTTTGAAAATTTCAAAAAATCCATTTTTATTTTATTATCTAATAGTACAATATGTCTAGAATATTCTCCCAAAGTTTTAAGTCAATCGGAGTAAAAGCCTAGGAGAGACCGTCTTTGGGAATTCCCCCCCTTGGAAAAGACCGGCCGGAGCGACGCAGGTATATACGCATTTTTCTCAAAACGCTATTTTTGAAGTCGGTGGACACGATTTCTCAAAAATTAATGCACCGATCTTATTAAAATTTTGTACACTTCTTCAAAATAGGATTGACTAGTGATTGAACGAAGTTTTTTTTTCGATTACAACTAATTTTACAAGGCTATACGTAGTGTAAATTGTACCAAAAATTGAACTATTTTGCATACAACTCTGCCAAAAATTCAAATTTCAATTTTTGTTTAAATCCTTCGTTCAATCACAAGCTATACTTATCTACTAACAGAAAAAAAATTGGTTTTTCAATTTCAGATACAGCTATCATGAATTATCCTGACCACCACGAGGACACTTTTTTTTTTTAGAGGTCTCCGGAAACCAGGTCCCACCGACTAAATTTCCCAAATTTTTGGATGAAATTTTTGTTTAAATATTGTTGAAATGTTTCTCTTTTATATAGTTTATATTTTAAATAAAATAACTTATATTATTGGTTTGTTCCAGCCGTACAGGGTCTTTCCCTTTTTTACGAGCCCCGACCCACCTCAACTTCGTTCTGTCAGCCATTCCACATCACCCCTCTGTATCTCCTCGATCCAACAATTCCCCCGTCCACCTCCCATCCCCCACCTTGCGGTCGCAGCCGACTTCCCCCTCTGTATCGTATTCACCATGACATGTCTGCCATGGGCACAGGGAAACTCGGGAAAACCTATACCGATACAGCCGGTCCCAAATTCGCCTCCCAGTCACGGAACTAGTCGTCTTTCGCCGAGAAATATCGAAGAAAAATATTTCATGACGAAAGTGACACGCGACTGGGATTCGAACCTGCGACCTCCCGATCCGCTGGCCAGCACGCTAACTACTAGACCAACGCACCGGGTTTAAAATAACTTATATATTATATTTTAAAAAATAGTGAAAATATGCTTTTTTTTTGGCTTCGAAACGCACGTAACCCCTTAAGCAATGTCTAGCGACACTAGCGCCACGAAGGGACTGGAGCAGACTAGAACTAGATTACAGTAGTGTGCTGCATATCCGTATACGCAGTGTATCTACGTAATTAGTAGCCGGAATGGATAGTCTGATACAAAAGTGAGGGTTAGATAAACATTATCTTTGACGTTTTCATCATTACTTTATAAGTTTTTACATCTCGATAAGATGTACAACCAACATTATAAGGATATTTCGCAATATTTCGAAGCTTTTGTGGATTGAGCGAAGAATAAACGTTTCAACGTAACTGTGGCGAAACTACTACCTTAAGTGACATACAACGCTTCGACAGGTCACCGACGCCTTAGAAATTTGAATTTCCCGCGAGAAAACGAATCGTCCGGGACATCTCGATCCTCGGCCAATAGGAGTCGCGAACGACACTCGGCCGCGACGTGTCGACGAATCTCGAAAGCCGATTCGCTGGAAGCGCAATCACGCCCAGCCAATCGTCGCTCACTTTTCAACGACCAACGTGTTTATTGATCACGACGGATCGTTGACGCGAGTACGCACGAGGCTTTACGAAAATTTAACGCCACATGTAAAATCGCCCGAGGTAAAACAGTTTTATTATGCATCTTTAGTTCCTCAAATACGGTAGATGACAGACTAGTGTATCCGAAATATATAAAATGCGTCTCTAGTTCATTACGGAGTTTCCGATCGTTGAGCGTCATCTGTACCGCGTAAACACAAGCCCCCTCTCTTGACACGCGGTCATTGTTATTCTTTTGAACATTGTTTACGTGAATAAATTTTCGATCGCGCGGCAACGAGTGTCCGACAGTTAATAAAGAAAGCGATCCCTCGATCTCGCGAGGATTCACCGAATAACTTCTATCGCCTAAAAGCTTTTCGTTCTTTTTTGATTTTTGTTTTGTTGCCTAAAACACTTGTCTCGCGTATAATTTGTTGTCTATTTGGAGTCTGTTGGACACTCGCGAGCGTACACATTTTTCTGCATTTCGATCTCCGCCACGATATGTCATGCAGTTACGCCGACGGGTTGTCGCCCTACGAAAACAAAGGAGTTTGCGGCTCCGAAGAGGTACACAAATAATATAAATTTTCTTCTTCCTCTTGTTCAGACGATCGTGAGACTTGCGTATTGCAACGATTAAAAAAAAATGTACTTATTTTACTAACGTCCGGAGAGAATCCAAAGATATTCGGCTTTTCCAACATTTTTTTCATTTGCCACGTACTTTGTTATTGCTCTCTCGCTCAAGTAAATTGCAACAACTTTGCTCGCGGAATGACACACGAGCAAAGGAAATTTTACGTTTTCGAGGGCTTTGCCCTGATGAAGTTAAATATTAACAAATGAGAGTGGAAAAATACCTTGAACTCGATTGGTTCCATTCGGCACATGGAGTTAACCGACCAGTGAATGAACGAAAAAAAAAACGACACTGAAAATATCAAAACAGACTTTTCAATCGATCTAGCTAGCGAAAGATATTATTCTGATAGTGGAAAAAAATATTTGAAGTTATTGCAACAAATAATATTGGAGGAATTGTTGAATGAGTAGCGAAATAACTAAATCGCCAGTGAATGGATGAAATTACCAGTAAATGGACACGTAGCGTTGATGAACTATGTAAACGATAACGATTTATTATTTATTTTTATTAAATGTTAGATTTGGCGATCACTGTGTAGCACAAAAATTATTCTTATACATGCAAGCATCATATTTGCCATCGCCACTTTGTAGAAAACAAATCTTTTTTGCATCTTAACGTGACATTCTCCAAAAACTATCAAAGTTCGTTTCAACAGAGAAACAGAAATTTAAATGTGAAAATTAAAAAAAACGAATTAAATGATTTGATGATGACATTTGATATAAATTCTTAACAATAATTGATTTGCAATTTTTAGCCGATAAGCTACATTTTTCACTCTGCTTTGAGAATTATAAGAACAGAGCCCATATATTATTACAAATTTGTTAAAAAATTTTGTCTAAAAATCAAACAATCGTTCAATCATAAGTAATAAAAGTAATACCTATCCTCAAAAGTCATAAAAACTTGGATTTTTGCGTTTAGAACACCTTCTGCTCACACCTGTATCGTAACTAAGTTGCGTGTTGTGCCAATACGACATTAGAAAAATTCTGTTTGGAGTCAAAATTTGATATTAAACTAACAAGGGGACCTTGCCAAGCACACAATCAATTTCGGAATGTCCTTTCAGGGTAGTGTAGGGTTCGGTCCCAAGTGTCACCCTCTGTCACCGTTCACCCTGGCAGGCCCTCTTTTTTTGCGAAATCGACCAAACAAAATTTGTGTGACGATTTTTGAACCTCGAAAATAACAAGAATTTTCAAAGCAGCGCGATAGCCGAGCAATTAAGGTCTTCAGCTAGTACGCTGAAGTTTTGGGTTCAAGTCCTGCTACCGCTATTTATTTATTTATTTATTTCAATCGAAACGCTTATAAACCCCATTTTTATTTATTTACTTTAATTTAAATTCAACTTTTTTGCATTGCGTTTGTATATCATATAATTTGTATATAATTTTGTATATCCTATTTTTTTTCTTATATTCTTCATCTAGTTTGTAATTATTGCTCGCTTTTTTTTTATTGTTTCTATTAACTTCTATTATTGTTAATATGAGGAAATGAAAAAATTATCGCTCTGTCGATTAAATTAAAATACAAAACACTATATTCACATTATGTGGGGAAGTGTAGGTCATTTATTTTTCGTTGGATGGAAATAATGACGTGGATGGAGATTTCAAGGAAAGGTTTATGGAAAAGGGAAATTAAATTTACATTAACGTTATAAGTAATTGCAATTAAATAAAATTCGAATTAAAGGAAAAGTTCTCGGTTGAGCTCTGTTTTGTCGAAACAGAGTTTAAACACGTTGTAAACGAAAAAAGGAATCGTAGAAAACCAAAATTCAAATGAAAAGTGTAAATAAAATAATAACTGTATTAATACAGACGAAAATATCAAACAGTAGAAGAAAATTAATTTAAACAACGAAAATATATTAGAACAATAAAAAAAGAAGCAAAACTTCAAACTAGATGAAGAATATAAGAAAAAAATTGCAATATAAAAAAGTTGGATTTAAATTAAAGTAAACAAATAAAAATAACGTTTACAAGTGTTACGATTGAAAAAAAAAAATAGCGGTAGCAGGATTCGAACCAAAACTTCGGCGTACTAGCCAAAGACCTTAATTGCTAAGCTATCGCGCTGCTTCGAAAATTCTTGTTATTTTCGAGGTTCAAAAATCGTCACACAAATTTTGTTTAATCGATTTCGCCCTTCGAACCTTACACTACCCTGAAAGGACGTCCCGAAATCGATTGCGAGCCTGGCAAGGTCCCCTTGTAAGAAATTGGTTTTAACGAGACGTGTTATTTTTTTGCTAGTTTTAATAACTAGTTTTAATCAACAGCTCATATTCTTTACTTATTTTAACATAAACCAGCTTTCGTCTGTTCACTGATCAGTGTATCCTACATCTAAGAGTTTCAAAATCTTAATGTCTTTGATACTTTTGCCAAGTGCCCAGCTTTCCATTACGGCTAGGCTCGTTAGCTTCTCGCCCAAAAATGTGTCCAGCTGTCTTCGTCTGCAGTTTTTAATTGTTGTAAACTTTCAGAAATATGATTCCGCGGAGACCCTGAGACTGAAGTGCGGCCTACTCGCGGAATGGATCCAATCTGCGCGACACGTCGTCGTCCACACCGGAGCCGGCATAAGCACAGCGGCCGGAATTCCGGACTTCCGGTAATTGCCTCGTTCGTACGATTTTGTTTTCAATGATCCCTCATATTTGTTTTTTTTTTGCCGATGGCGCAACAGTGGCCTCAACGGTGTCTGGACCTTGGAACAGAAGGGCTTGAAGCCGGACATGAGCACTTCGTTCGACGAAGCTGTTCCCACAAAAACTCACATGGCTCTAAAGAAACTCATCGAAAGCCGTAAGATCGCGTGATAGCAATTCGTGTCGAAGAAACGGGCGACGGGAATTTATAAATCTACGTCTACACAATTTCAGACAAAATAAAATTCATCATAAGTCAAAACATCGACGGATTGCACCTGAGGTCAGGCGTGTCCAGGCGAAACCTTTCCGAGCTGCACGGAAACATGTTCGTCGAACAATGCGATAAATGCGGCAGGTTTGTTTCTTCGATGAAAAAATTGCCCGCCTTTGGATTTATTTCTTAAGACAGTATTCTAGTCTAAATTATGGAAGTTTTTTCGGGCCTGATAGAAACAAAACAAATATTTTTAGCACTCATTTTTGACTATCTTTTTATTGATATTTCAAGGTGAAGGTGGACTAAACTTCACCTTGACGAGTCAACGAATCCGATGCGTCTGACGCATTGGATTCGTTGATTCCAATTCTAGACAGAAAAATTCCATCGCCGAGTTTTTCAGGCTTGTATGCTTGTCTAGAGGCCTAAATTTCGGGCGTTTTTTCGCGCTTGAATTGAATTCGAAATTTTCAGCGTGTGTTCTTAAGATATTTTGCTAACGATTTATAAAATAAAAAAAAATTGATTTTTTGAAGCATCTAAAGTGGTTGCCCGCCTTAATTGAGGCAGCTTTTCACTTTGTCCGGTTGAAAGAAATTTTTGGTTTGCGTTCTTTGAAAGATTAAAGCCTAGGGAGTTTGCAGTTGGAATGAACATAATTTTGGTCGTATGAACATTTTTTTGTTCAAGGAACTTACTAATTGCTTTATTTGTCGTGGTTTTCCTCGGAATTTTTGAAAATTGAGGATTTTTCAACCCAACATAGTAAAAACCAGCTTTAACCGAGATTTTATGATTCATCACGAAACTACTCGGCGTCTGTTTCCTTTTCTTCTGTGCTTTAGGCAATTCGTTCGAAATTTCGCGACGACGAGCGTCGGGAAAAAGTGTCTGGAGACGGTTTGCAGATCGGAACAGATCGGCGGTCGGCCTTGTCGCGGAAGAATGCACGACACAATCCTCGATTGGGAACACAATTTACCCGACAACGATCTCGCACTCTCAGATCTTCATTCCAGGTGAATTATCGTCGAGTGAATCCGCGATAATCATGATGTTATATCTCGTTACGTAACGCCAACAATGATTTTCTCTTGTTTCAGCGTTGCGGACTTGAGTATCTGCTTGGGCACGACCCTTCAAATAATCCCGAGTGGAAATTTGCCGCTTTACACCAAGAAATATGGCGGACGCCTTGTCATTTGCAATCTGCAGGCAACGAAGCACGTGAGTAAAAAAAATACAATTTTTGCGCGATTCGGCGGTTGCGGTGACCCTCTATTTCCAGCAGCGTTGGCTTGAGCCAATACTGAGATTCGGCGAACGCTTAGCTGCGTACTGGCTTGCACGCTATCGCGGGGAACTCAGTTTTGCTAAGTTTCCGATGATAGCGCAACGGAAACTCACAAGGAATATCATTTTAGTCTCCGCTACAGAAGTGTTGAAAAAAAATTAAATTACGGGGTGAACCACCCTTCTATTTGCCGCTTTCTCAGCCCACACCTAAAAGGGTTGCGTGGAAATGAATAAAACAAGTATCATTTTGAAGGGGGGAACAAAATTAAAATTTACGTGTTTTTGCAAAAACTCAAGCAAGAAAGCAAACTTGAAGATGTGACCCACCCCTTACATCAATTTATTCATCACAAACGTGTTTTCTGTGTTCAAAACGTATTCGCTGATTTAAAATATTCCTATACGATACGATTCAATGTTTTCTCATATTTCGATATGATTACGTTTGTCTTGAGGGTAAACTACCTCCTCAGAGTTTCTCTCCAGTCGCAGTTTGAGGCGTGGTGTTTCCCCCGTTAAAACAATTTTTTCGCCGATAAAAAAAATACGCGTTTAATCGTTTTCAATGCTTTATCTCATATATAAGTTTCAACAAAATCGAAGGCGGACACTTGCGTGATGTTCCTTGTCAGTAAATTTGTCATAAAAAAATTGATGAAATAGTACTGTGACGTATGACAATTGCAGTTCGTCTTCTCGTCTTCTTTTCCTATGGAAGTATGTGTATGTATTTTTGCAGGACAAAAAAGCGGATCTGGTGATAAACGGTAACGTTGACGACGTGATGGTGAGTGTAATGAAAAATTTAGGCATAGCCATACCGGAGTACAAAACGGACGAGGATCCGACCCGCAATTCGGACATGTCGTCCTGCGAGATGGATTGGACAATACCGACGAGTTGGGTTAAAGAGATGAAGCTTCTCTACAAAAAAGTGTGCAAACCGACCAAAAGAAAACGAAAAACGTTTATGTACGAGCGGGATCCGATACCCTACGCGAAAGACACCGCCAAGTCAAAGAAGCGTCTATTGGATGTGAAGAAAGAGATAATGCCGGAAAACAATTCCGTCGATCAAAATTCGTCAGGCACCAAGTTCGAGACACGAAGCTCGATCGTCGAAGGGGCGGCGAGTGTGCAAAAAGTTGAGGATCAAAAAAGCCCTTCCTCACAGGATGATCCGGCAATGGATTTTCATTGCGAGATAAAGCACGAATTATTCGACAAGTCAGATTGATTCTTGAGTCAGTAATATTTCTTTTTTTTTTGTTTTTCTTCGTTCTATGGTCAAGCGTGAGGTGCTTTGTGAAAGTGGAGCTTCGCGTCTAAAGTACGTTTGTGTACATACATGTAAGATAAATACATGTTCGGAGAGGAAGATTTGCGAGCGTCGGAAAGAGAGCGAAAGTGACATAGATTCGGAGGGAAGAGAGGACGAGGAGTGGAATTTCGATAGTCATGATCTATTGTCATTAATATTACGATTCTATGACGATATCGATGGTAAATGTGTAGGCCTGATCCTAAAGTGTACGCTGTAAATTAATATTATCCCTTTTGCGGAACGTTTAAGACGCGACAGACACTACGAGTCTTTTATCATAAACGCAGTTACGGATATATATATATATATATATATACAAATTCTTATTCCACGACGCATTGGGCGCGACCGAAAAATTCATTTCCATTGAAATCCGAATGGAGAATAAATACTTCCAAACGAACGCAGTATTTACACTTTAACGACAAAATCACGTTTCCACTAATTCAATAAGTCAGTGAATGTTATTGTTGCCGTATTGTCTTTTTTTTTAACGCGTGCGTTTTGAAGGGAGAACGAAAAAAAACATTTGAACGTTTACGATTCTGTGACGGGCGAGTTTTCGCGAAGCAAAAATTTACCGCAATTTTACGTAAAATAAAAAGGTAGAAAGCTTTCTCGAGCGAGTATTAAAGAGATATGGCTCGCGAGCTACTCTCGAATACGTAAAATGTCGTTGACGTTCGATAATCGATTCGCATTTTCTAAATCCTTAGGAAAAGTTCTTTAACATTCGAGGACAAAAGTTGCGCGGACTCCTAACTAGTAATTATATCTCTCATCGTTCGTCGTAGAAATCTTTTCGTCATCCGCCATATTTTTACGATCCGCCGTTGAAGCGAGCGAAGAGTATAACAAGAGCGAGACAATTGTTGCTGTTGTAGTTTTCCCATTGAGGAATTGTGTCGAAATTGTGAAATTTTATGATATTTCAGTTGACAATTGAAATGTCAACGATTTACTTTTTCATCGACAGTTGTGTATAATTCCCGCGACGAAATTCGGTCTCCGCGAGACTCGTCGATGCTATGCTGGTCAGTTTTTATCTGAAGTAAACTTTTCGCCGCCGCCTAAAAGTCACCCAAAACACTTGACTAACTCGGAATCAACGCTAGTGTGCTCCTTGCGATAGTTATGGCATCAATAACTGAGAAGTTTGTTTAAATGAATTCGTCGCGGTGAACGAATGCTGGGTCAATTTTGCCATATTTTCCATTATTGTGTTTCAAGAAGAAAAATAATAGGACCAACCATTTCTATCGAGAGAAAAAGAACAGATTTTGCCCGTGTAATTGTGTCGTTTTTTTTTTGCGGAATATATGAAGCTTCTCAGTTCATTGGCCACTTGGCGCTTCCTATGTTTGCGTTGGATGGCTCTTAGCGCCCGAGGACCCGTCGCCTTTCGATAGGACTACGAGGGGAGGATCAAAAGTTCGCAGCCCGGCTGAAAAATTTCCTCCCTTCTCTCGTATAAACGTGAAACGTCGTGGACGAATTCACGCGGCAAAGGGCGACGAACATTGCATTTTTACGTCATATTTTTAACATAAGGGCTTCGATTTCTACGTAGAGTTAAGAAATAACTTGTGCATTATTTCGAATAACAGATTGCCAGCAAAATGTTGGCAGTCATCGTATCCAGCCGTATATAAATATATTATTTTGTTTTTGTTTTTGCCTGTCCTGGTAACAGAGGCAAGAGAGAGTAAATTTCAAAAACTTTACAAGTCCACGCAAAATGACATCGAGACGTTGAAAGGTTTGAAGAAATGTGGCGTTGATAATTACAGTAAAATAAAGACTGTTATCGCACCTATTAGACGTACTTCCTATTCAGTTACAGCAATTTGGCAATTCTTCGATGTATAATGATTTAATGATGTTCCGCATTAAACAATTTTAGAGCCAGAGCCACTATTGGTCATTTTTCTCAATTGGAGCAATTGTAGCTGCCGAAAGAGCAATATGGTTCACGGTAAACTTTGTAGTGGTGAAAAATGTCCATTTGAAAAAAGATTCGAGAGACAGAGGAAAAGTACTCTTATTCTGACTCTCCTCTTGTAGACTCATTCAAAGTAATTCTCGTGACTATAATCACATTCATCGTCATCCGTTAGTCTGAGAAATAATTATATTCACAGCAGTAATAATAATAACGATGATGCACTGTAGTCGTTGCGTGTTTTCATTGTACATTATCGCTACAATGGTAATAGTCGAGTCGCAGCGACAAGAGATGGATTAATTTTCACAAATCGACAGAAACATATGAAAAAGAAATAAGCAAAATTTATCGACATAGTTATAACCCAATCTTTTAATAAATGAAATCCTATGAAACTCGTATCTTCGTCTTTTTTTTTTTTCAAGATCCTCACAGATCCTACTTCGGAAAAAACTCCCAGCATTCACGAAAAAAAAACCCACATACTCTACTTTCGTTTTTTTTTACTTTTTTAAAATCATTTTATTCTGAGACAAATACAATTTACTTGAGTGGAATAAATCGCGAGGAGTGAGTGGCACCGATACCTGGCCTACCGTGTTTGACGGGCTTGTACGTGACGGAAAATTCGCCAAGATAGTGGCCGATCATTTCGGGTTTAATCTCGACTTGATTGAAAGTCTTGCCATTGTAAACGCCCACGATGGAACCAACCATTTCGGGAACAATTATCATGTTGCGCAAGTGGGTCTTGACGATCTCTGGTTTCTCGTTAGGTGGTGCTTCCTTCTTGGCTTTGCGCAATTTCTTCACAAGAGCCATCGGCTTCCTCTTAAGGCCGTGCGAGAAACGCCTGCGTGCGCGGGCGTGCATCAACTCCATCAGTTGCTCACTGAAAGTACAAGATTTTACATAGAACATGTATGAATATAAACATGAACAACTGAATCCAAGTGGAAATAAAAACGAAGGTCTATGGACAATGTCTTTGTCTTTTATTGAAAATAAAAGACATATATACAGAAAATCTATATACGACGAAGAGTATAGAGAAACGTAACTGAGACAACTAGACGCACGTCCGTGACGAAAAGTTGAGGTTAGGTTGACACAACGAACAAAAACTTACTGCGACATGTCCAAAAGTTGATCCAAGTCCACTCCGCGGAAAGTGAACTTGCGGAAGGTCCTCTTCTTCTTCAGAGTTTCGTCGACCTGTCAAACGCAAAATAATTCGTACGTCATTGAAACATTTTTTTCGCGTCGCCTGTGAATGCATCGTAGACGAGCGAAATATTCGCGCGATTCGTAAATAATGGATTTTTCGTGAACGCGAATGACACCCGAACTTTAATTGGTACGAGCAATTGTTCGTGGAAAACGGATTCGCGAGATATTGCCGGATATTTATTCGTTTTACACGGAGCATACCTCAGCCATGTTTGCGCTTGTCCTCGGGGAACACGGTAAAAGAAGTGAAATTCGGGCTGCGCTTACAGTCGTGGATCAACGAAAATGCAAACGGCGAAACGCCCTCGAAATATCGGCTTTTACAATTAAGGCGTGTTTACAACGAATGCGCAACGTGCGAACAAGTGGCGACCTCGAGGTGACTAATCGGCGAACTAAAATTAAACACTTCTCCAGGGAGCTTGTCATTCTGTCTCAATTCTTTGTCCAAACGCATCGTCACGATTAATACGTGTCCCCGTCGTTCAACTCCATATCTGTCAGTTGTGTTTACTTGCTATTCATCGAAATATATCGTTGAAAACATTTTCGCCGATTAAAACACGATGACTTACATATCAGGAGGTAATTTTCGTCCTATTAATAATACGTGTTTTCGTATTCAACGGTCTCTCGATCTTAAATTACGTTGAACCACGTATACACATATGTGCCTCAGTATCTAATTTTTTTGTTGCTCGATTGCCTACGAATGATATGTCACACTCTTTTTTTTTCACCCATAAAACGATTTCGCAACGTGATTCACATTTAAGGGCATGTACGGAGTCAACAGAACCTCACTAATTTTCTAATCCAGTTTTCTCATAGTTCAGTTTTTTTAGGATGAAACAAAGTATCAGGCTCCGGAAGATTCTCTGATGCAGAGCTTGACGATTTTCTTTTGTCTTAAATAGGGTAAACCCACCGGTGACTGTAAAATGAAAATCCATACAAATTTAAATGCTGCAAACCATAACGAATTATTATTTATTTTTATTAAATGCTAGATTTGGTGATCTCTGTGTTGCACAACATTTATAATATTCTTATACATACGAGTATCATATTTGTTATTGCGACTTTGTAGAAAACACAAAGCTTTTTTGCAACTTAACGTGACATTCTCATAAAGCTACCAGAGTTTGTTTCGCCAGAGAAGCAGAAATTTAAATTTGATCAAAATAAAAAAAACAAGTATAAAACAATTTTATGATAACGTTTGAAGAAATGTACATTGTCAATTCGTAACGGTAATTAATTCTGCAATTTTTAGCAGATGAACTAAATTTTTCACTCTGATTAGAGAATTTTGAGACAGAGCCCATATGTTTATTTACCGAAAAGAGGTTAAAATACAGCACCAGTGAATAAACATGTGAGGTTGGCTTTAGTAAACGGTCGCACGAATTATAAGTTGATGGGGGTGTTATTTTGAAGGCGTTGGTCTCCCCTTTCAATTGAGACTTCTCCCCGCTCGCTGAAATGATTGGTTTTTTAAAATTAATTTCTTAGTTTGCGAGTAAAGAAGCGAAATTCGACAAATATCAGTTGGCTTCAGTTTAGGGTTGCCCAAATTAAGAGTTGATAGGGGTGTCATTTTGAAGGGGTTGGTCCCCACTTTAAATTGATAATTTTCCCCGCCAGTGAAAATGTTTGTTTTTTCTTTTAATTAATTTTTGAGTGCACGAGAAACGGAGAAAAATTTCGACAAATATTAGTTGGCTTTAGTAAACGGTTGCACGAGATAAGAGTTGTCGATAGGGGTGTCATTTTGAAGGGCTTCGTCTCCCATTTCTATTTATACTTCTCCCCGCTCGCAGAAATGGTTGGTTTTTTTAAATTAATTTTTTAGTTTGCAAGTAACAGAGCGAAATTTCGACAAATATTGTAACAATAGTACATTGTGTACCAAGGAGGCAAAGTCTCAGCCTCCTGTAGAAGCTGTAACACGTGTGTCACGTGTTACAGCTTCTACAACGCCTCGAGACACGATGCTCACACTGTAATATTCAGGTGTTAACAATTAATTGTATGGCTTCAGATGGAAGTCTTGTGCAGAAGACACGATGGAGTCTCGGAACACTGTTCGGAATGTTCTTTGCGTTCTTCCATGGGATTGGAATGTTGTAAGCGATATTTTCCTTCTTAAATGGAATTTACAATTCATTGGATCGTTGCTCGACGATTGATTCCTTATTGACTCTGTCGTAGCTTCAATACGCTCGTCCAACCAAAGTCCAACAAATACGGCAGTAAATACACCAGGGATTACAGACCAGGCTCGGGGTGAGCGGTTTTGCATTTCTCTCCATCAGTTCGATACGATATTGAAAAAAAAAAACTTCTGAATAATAATAAACATAATGAATTTTAAATTCGATTTTTCAGAGCTCCACGTCCGCCGACTCGTAGAATGGGAGGATTGAATTTGGGTCCGACAGTCAACGTACCCGGTGGATGCAGCAGTTGCGCGCGCAGATAATTTTCTCGCGTTTGAGATTTAAAAAAAATGCATTTTTCACGGATCGGAATAAAGGGCGAAGGTTAGCTCGATCGATCGGTAATCGATCACGAGCAATTGTCATGGAATACGACAAATTATCGTCGCAGTATCGTTACACATTCGATTTTTCGCAGACGCACGTACAAAACTTGAATTGCTAACATTCCAAGTATCGAAGAATCACTCGAAGCGTACAAATATTACTCATCCGTGGATCAAGCTGGAAAAACATGTTTTCTTTTTTTTTTTTGCTTATTTGCCTCTTTATTGTAAATAACATGCGAAATATAAACTTACGTAATAGCGCGATGGGCGACGGGTCTATTTGATTTTCGTGACGAGACCGGCTGCTACAGTAGTGCCGGAGACCCGGAGCATTACTCTACCCAATTGCTTGATGTCCCTGTACAATTCCATAGGAACAGGCCTCTGAGTCTGTATCTCAATAATAGCGCTACAATTTTTTGGCAAACAACGGGGCTTGTTCTTGATGACTTCGCCGCTACTTTTGTGCAGTTGGGCGATCAATTTCGTTATAGTTGCGGGCTCGACGAGTGACTGCTGATGCAAAACGACCGGTAGACCCTTTATTATTGGCACCGCCGCGGCGAAGATAACAACGTGTGCTTCAAAACACGTTGTAACAGGAACGGGATTGAAAATGCTACAAATAATGTCGCCAACACCGACGTTCTGCTGCTCGATACCCGAGATCGTAAGAGAAACGTGGTCCCCGGCAAAAGCGTTGGTCGTCGGTAGCTCGTCGGACAGAATTCCTGCTTGATACAAAAAAAAAAAGCGAAATGGTACTTCGAAAATCTCGGAGCAGCATTTGTTGCGCATCGTTTCTTCCTTGACCCTGGATACGAACCTTTTATAATCGCGATTTCATTGGTGGGCAACAACAAAACTTTATCACCCACAGCCACCATCCCGGTCTCGACGTGACCGGATACGCAGAAACCTGAACCGGTACCCTTGAAGACGTCGTTCACCGAAAATCGAAACGATTTATTGATCGGACGTTCCGGACAGTTGAAATTGTCTATGACGCTGAGCAACGTTGGCCCCGTGTACCTGAATAAGCAAACGATAAAATTATGAGCGAAAAAGAAACCGTCGAATCCGTGCTGAAATACGAATTCCGGATTTCCGGTTGGAGAGAAAATTAGAAGAATTCGTGGATAAATCGAAACTCACCAACTCGAGAGAGCCTCGGCTTTTGGTTTCGCGAGTATATTTTCCCCGGACAATCCACTGCACGGTACGAACGGTACGAACTCCCTGAACCCGGCTTGTTTTAGAAAAAAGCTCAGCTTCTCGACTATCTCGTCGAATCGTTCCTTGGACCAATCGACGGTGTCCAGCTTGTTGATAACAACGGCCAGCTGCGAGACACCTGCCAATGAAAAAAAATGTGCCATTAAGGGGACATTCTAATTTAATTGAAAAAAATGCAGATGGAAGAATTCGGATGGGAGTTCGGGAGTATTTTTTGCATCAAATAGACTCATATACCGAGGGAACGAAGAAGCAGAGCGTGCTCTCTGGTTTGTCCTCCGCTGTCGAATCCGGACTCAAATTCTCCTCTCGTCGCGTCGACGACCAGCAGAGCTACGTCAGCCTGAGTAGCTCCAATGATCATGTTCGGTATAAAGTCTCTGTGTCCCGGGGCATCGAGTATCGTCACCGATTTTGTTGCCGTCTCGAATTTCGAGTAACCGATGTCCATCGTGATTCCCCGTTCCCTGCAATTCATCGTTGAAACGAGCAATCATTGAAAAGAAAAAAAAATCAACGAAATCGATCATCAAGGTGATCCGATTCGGTTATTGAAATTAAATTGTGAGAGATGGATGGTATTTATAAGAGATCCTTGCCTCTCTTCGCCAGTTTCGTCGAGTACCCAGGCATAGGCAAACGACTGTTTGCCAATTTTTTTGCTCTCCTGCTGATACTTGTGCATTAGTTTGGACGGCACGTGACCAAGATCGCAGAGTAATCTACCAAGGAGGGTACTCTTGCCCGCGTCGACATGGCCAACCACAACGAGATGCAATTTTTCCTTCGAATCGCCGCGTTTATCCTTGTAAATGGCTAGAGCGTCACGTTTTTCCTCGTTGTTCTTGCCTCGGACTTCCGGTTCCGGTGTTGCTCTGCCGCTCGCCGAATTCGGCGATTGGCAGCGCGGTGTGTTGGATCTCGAGAAGGCCAATTTTTTCGGCACCATATCGTCCTTCCTTCTCGCATCGGGTGAACATCGATCCGATGCCGGACTCTCGATTCTCGGAGTATTCAGATGATCCTGATTGTCCGTACTTTTCACCTCGAATCCTTTGACCACCGTACGAGTAGCGGCCGGTATGACTTTTATCGTTGTCGTCGTTCCCAATTTCCCCGGTGTTTTCACACTCTGCTTAATACCTACATTTATATTCAACCACTGATAATAGATTAATCGAGGCAATTTAAAAAATACATGTATTCAGATATCGTCTCACGTTACATTGAAATCGAAAGAACAAAAAAAAATACAAGTCATAAGAACGAGTGTAATTCATTTATAAAATTCATGATCAACGCGAGTATTCGGGAGCAGTGGGACGACGTTGCGAAGATCGTCAGACAGGCCCATCGCGAGCACGTCATTATCGCATCCGCAAGTGAGCGAGTATGACGGAATCCGGAGAAGGCGTGGAAAAGTCAAAACGTCGGATATTTCCGTTGATCAGCGGCTTTTTCTTTTTTATACGAGGCTTGCGCGATTGCCAACGCTTACAGAGCATCCGACCGAAGAAAGATGCCGTTCCTTTGGAATATGCGAGCTTCACGTTACGCAAGTAGCTCAAATTTAATTTGCAAGCGTGACTGGATGCTGCCCCGTCTAAAGCGTTCAAGCACAAATCGAACGGTGATCGATCTTTGGCAGGCTTGACAATAACGGCTTGTGTCGCCAGTAAAATCTCATCGTTGGTCGCTCCGATGACTCTTTCTTCCTTCGTCTGCGATTTGTGACTAGATCTTGTCTCGTTCAATCGCAATGCCGTCGTCAAATCTATCATCCAATCATTACCGATCGTGTGTCCCTCTAAATTCATTTCACCAAGTTTCACGCTCAAATTGTCCCTCTCGCTGCTCATCGCAACTCCTTGCGCGGACATATCCGGCGTTTTCACGACGTCGGGCGAATCAACGAGGCGAAAAGTCGACGGCACCCCGAGAGGCCCACCGTTTCCTCGACTCCGCGATGAGAGTTTAGGAATGACAAAATTCGACTTTGGCGATTGCGAGCCTTTGCCAAATAGACTCGTATTCGCCTCATCGCCGCGGCTATTCGATCTTTGCAAATGGTGTGCAGTCAAATCGGCCAAAGTGCCGAAAGACTTTTTGCTCGGACCACCCGACGAGGGCGATTTCCCGTGACTTGCCATCAACTCGGCCAATGATCCGTAATCTTTTGTCTCTTTAGCTAACGAGGGACTACGATCTCGCGCAAACTCGTCACCTTCTCCTCCCTTGCTGCCGAAAGGGAATTTCGGCGCGGCGAATATTTTTCTCCCATTTTTACAAATAGGGGGCCTATTGGCTGAGCAACCTTACCTTAGCCGACCAATCGGTAGCAATACGGCGCAGCACATGCAAAATAAAGAGACAACGTTTCTCAAGTTAAAAGTCTGCATATGTTCAGAAGCATCGGGGGTTTTGTTTTTTTTTTAAGTGAAACTTTTTTAGCCCAATATGTCGTTCGGTTATGCAGGTCGAATCTTTCATTTTCAATGACTGCTGGTGGCACGCAACATAGTTGCTACATTTTGCTCTCTGCAGCGTGAATTTTCCAATTGGTACAAAATTATTCACGATTACCAATTACTTTTTCTGGCGATTTTAATGTTGATTTTCAAAAAGAAGTTACAGTATATACTTTTGGCGATTTCAAGATAAAATCGTTTAGGCTTATGGCAAAAAAGTTTCACTTGCATCGTGGTTTCGTAAAACTGCACGCAAGTTTTTCTCTAATACGATATATACCTGTGTACGCCTCGGGATGTTCTTTGCCGGATGGAGTTCTCTCTGCAAATAAAGCATCGACAATCTTTGTACTCAGTCGTCTCCCTTTTAGTCGTTGGAATCGTCGTAAAGCTCGAGGATCTACGAACCGACTGAACAATTCGGCGATGCTTGGTTCAGTATGTCGTCCAGTACAGCAGCCGCATTGTAATCAAATTTAATGATCTTTTCCGAGAGAATCGCCTCGCTCGCCCCGTCTCCAATGACGCTCCTAACAACTTCGAGGCAGGTATTTAGTTTGGCCCTTTCCAACTCCGTTAAGGGTGTACTCCGAACATCGACGGAAGGAACATCCGGTTCTGTGAAGAAGGAACTGATGTTCTGTCGCTTGTTGCGGTCGAAGAGAAATTCCTCCGCTGGAAAATACGAAATAGAAAACTTGTACTAGATGAATCGGAAATTTTTGGAACCTGCGCGCAGTTATCAGCCGCCGTATCATGGAACTTGTCCGAACGTCAAAGTCGCGGGGTTGGATTAATGAAAAATTTTGTACGATTTTTGGACGAATTTGATTTCACAGATTTCTTCCTCTGACAAAAATTTCTTTTCGGCGACTAATATTTAGATATCGAGGCTCTTACCATCGGGTGAGACGGTGTAATCGTCTTCGACAGAATGTCCGTACACGTCGTCGTAACCATCGTACTCTGCAAGAAATTGCAAATTGCAAGGTTTCGTAACGTTGCACTATTGTTTTTCGCGTAGAAGCCAAGAATAATCGGAGCATTGATAATAAATAGCGATTACCCACCGTCGGAATAATTCATCGACCGAACGTCCCTGTGGCGCGACATTATTACGCTTTTTTGTTTTTCTACTCAATTATTATTTTGTGCCCCGTGAAATTTTGATAGGACATTTATCGGACGAATTGCCCAGCTGTTCTCGGTCCTCGGTTTACTTTACTCGAATGCTTCGATCGAAAAATCCGTATGATGCGGCGATGCTGCGATTAAATATTAAACGGACACGAGCGCCGCGAACGGCGAGTAACAGCACTTTTCACCCGAAACAAATACCTTCGTTGTCATTGTTAGTTTTCTTACGATTATCAATTCACAGTCATCGCGTTCCTTTGTGACAAATTGTAATGTATTGAAATTCGATTTTCTACTTTATCCTCTACTATCTTAAGACAAAATAACACGCCCTTGCCGTAATTAGTCCTCGAAATACCTAAAAATAAGAGACGTCAACAACGTGCGAATATCATTCGACAACCAAACGTCGATTGTGCAAATTTCGAGTCATCGGCCCTGCTGACTTAGCGAAAAGTTCGAAAACTTCTAATGGATTTCTTTACCGACGGAATCGTCATACCGACCGAGCGGCCATGATTGCGAGAGAGATAACTAATTTGCAGATTCCCAGTGTTCTCTGAAACGGTTTTTTTCTCTAGAAGAAAACTTGGCCATACGATTTTTACAAATCGGACGTGTGAGCCATGCCCTTAAGGATTTTCAACACCAAAATCGAAACGCTTGTAGACAGTTGAAATTTATATCGCTAAGCGATTGATTTAGGATCCATTAACTGTTAAAAAATAAATCAGTTTAACAACATAGTTTTAGCGATTTTTAATGTTCACGTTGAACCTTTATCTATTTGAAAATACACAAGACACCTCGTAAACACCAGTTATAGGGCTGAAGGGACAAAAATAACACCGAGATTGTAACATTGTATTTTCATTGTAAACATAAATATTGAAAGTCTTTAACAGTCCCCCCGGGAAAGTCTCTCATCAATACAACTGTACAAATTCTTTAAGCGATCGAAATTTTAAAGCAAAACTGCCAAACATTTCTTCTCAACTGTAAATGCGCCTGGATAGAACGCAGTTTGAAATAAATGGAATCCCCTCTTCAAATACTTCATATACGGGATAATTCAGCCTGACACAATTGATTCATTTGCATAATCAAGGCATTCAAGATGGAGGGGGGATTTCGAACCGAATCCTTCCATGTAAAGATTAAATTACCTGACGGAATAAATTTTGTATCCGGAAAAATCGAACCTAAGCTCTGTCAAGATTTGTCGTCTCGCAGCGCGCTAAACTGCGCATCGCGTGTATCTTCATTTGTGTAAATCGATAAAATCGTATACTCCACACGGCTCGGTCGGTGTACAGATTGCTGTACGAATCTTCGAAGTTCGGTGCAGTATTTTTGTTCCGCACTTGCGCCATTATCACGTAAGCAGCTGATCGTCAGTGCGCTCTCATTGCCTTTGCGTTGTACGTTTCCACTTGTTCGCTTTCCATATCGCGTTTATTTTACGTTCTCTCGTGTCGCGTACACACGCCGATTCAGAGTCAAAGTATCGCGTGTACCGGATAAATTGTTCGCACATCAAACGAGCGTCGAACAGCTGATCATTTGATAATTATAACCAAAAATATTTCGCATTCGCCGTTCCAGTTCTTTTTTTTTTGGATCTGCGAAGCATTACATCCCGAGGAGTTGCGTTCTCGCTAGCGGAACGAGATGTCAACGCGTTATTTACGAAAGGTTTACGGCGCCGTTGGAATTCCGTGGGAGAATCGCGACGATTCGGACGATCTTGACGGACCGCCTATAAGCGAATCCAAACTGTTCAACATCTTCGATCTGGTAGCTATCGAAATTCCGTCCCTCTTTACTTATGAGAAATTTCAGCTTATCGCATCTCCAGCAATACCAGCTGTCACGTGAACTCGCTGATGGAAATTTGTTTTCTTACAGCTCAACGAGCATTCCGAGAGCGAAGAGAGAGAGAAAACTTCGGCGGCAAGCGAAGAACTCGATTCTCAGAATTCCAAGCGCAAGAAGAAAAAAAAGAGGCGCAGGCGGACGGAGAATCCGAGAGTCGCAGAGGGTTTTCAGGTATCGGTAGAATTGTGTCATCTGAATAAGGCAAAAGTCTCAGTCGATCGTACTCCTTTGTTAGATTAAGGTAGTCCTTTTATGGAGGATCCTTTTTTTGCGGGTGCATAAGACAGAGCCCCTTTTGGATCATTAGTAGATTTCAGTGGCGCTCGATAAAAATAAATCTCACTAATATACCGAGATGAATTTTTACTTAATTGTAGAACGAAAATTAATTAATTGTCAAATATTCAGGTTCGTGAAAGGAATACCTTAACTCTGGAAGTTCTTCCGATAGGTCTAACGTCGAGCAATCCATACGCTTAGAAAAGTGTCAATAATATATTCGCAGAGCTTCGTCATACATGTTTTGAGTAATTTTGAAAAACGTTTCAAGAAAAACGAACAAAAAAAAAGAAAGACTTTTAGTGAAAATTTGGCAGTAAAAATGGCAACTTTTCAGTATCGGACCTATCGCATATTTTTTCAAAACCCTAACGTTCGATGGTGAAAGAAAGATCGGATTTTTGAAACCCTCCAAAGCAGCGTTACGCTTTAATCGGCTCTTGCACAATATTTCGATTTTCCCATTAAGACTTTTGCGATAGCGACTTACTGAAAGATATTTACGATTATTTTAAGGAGGACGATGAGTCATTGGAACCTGCGGACGAAATTGAGAGAAGCGTACGAGAGGTGAATAAGCTTCTGGGCGAGCCACAGCCAAGTTCTAGCAAAGAGGCGAGCGATCCGCCGATTCAGAAGGCCAGAGAACTCATCCTCGCTATTCAACTGAAGCACTTCAATCCCTACAACGAATTGAAGAGGATATGCGGCAGTAAAACTGTACAGAAGGAGCAGAGGTATATCGCAATTGGCGTAGCCAGGGGGGAGGCGGTGGGGCTAATTTTATTTCATTTTTACCCAAGCAAACATAAAAAAATAATGCAATAAAAGTTGAACTATTTCTTTCGTCATAATTTCGGAATTTGGATAAAGAGTAGCTATTTCATTATGTAAATTAAATGGACATTGAAAATTTGCAATTAAGTCAACTTTGGGCAAAAGCAATACAATAAACAAGGTCAACATTTACTACCAAGTAGTAGATAATATCATTGTACGTTTAAAATGCTTATTTGACAATCTACCGCGAGCACGTGCAGTAGATGCATTTTTGAAATTACATATGAAGAACGGCGAGGATTCATCAATAATTATACAAAAATATTAATAATTGATAAGTCAGCCTTAGAAGCTGGAGCGATGGTCATGAAAAACGTACTTCAATTTAAAAATAAAGAAATAAATGTTGAAAATTTAAGAAAGCATATTAAAAAGGAGTACTACCCAAAATTGTGTAAACTTTTCCAAGCAGTAGTACACCCAGTGAGCGCCGCCGGCTGTGAGAGAAGTTTTTCTGCCATGAGGCGGATAAACATGGGGCTAGAAGCACAATGCTGCAGGAACGATTCTCTCATATGTCACTGCTGAACATCGAGACTGACAGTGTTAAAAAAAATCTCACATGAAAAAGTGTTAGGACGATTTGCAGAAAAAATAAGAAACTAACTCTTATTAAAGAATGATAGAAAGTTAGTTTATTATTTTTAAAGATATTGTAAGAGTTTGATTTTAATGTTAACATTTACGTGTGATTAAAGCAAGTTTCATATTTCATGTGTGTTACGTGATTATCGACTATTATCTAAATTTAATTAAGAAAAAAAAACATGATTCTGAACAAAACCGCCTCTTCCGTCGCTTTGATCTTCCATTGATCTCTGACATAAAGAACATTTTTCGTGTTCCAGCAAGAGGCGAAATCGTGCACGGACGGGATATACGAAAAAAACTTGGCTCGTCATTCCCCGAGAAAATTGGTCGCCCATAGGGAAGACGGGGCTCTCGATGTCAATAGATTCGAGTATCGAAGCGAAGGACGGTATAACGTATTTTGTTTTCGTGCACGGTTCTTACTATCGGGAAATTCAGAAGAAATTCTTCGACGCCGTGGACAGTAAAAATCCCGAGAATATAATCGTAAGGATCCGATGAAGAGCAAATAAGTAGATTAGTCCGTAAAATTATTATTAAAATATTGGCTTTTCAGAATATCATGGTCGCTCATACGTATCACGTTGATACGCTTCTGCAGCTGTCGGACTTGTGCAAGCTCAACGACGATTTACAAATGTTCGCGGAGCTCCTGGAACGAGCGATTTACTGTATGGAATGCGCGATCCATCCCGCCTTCAACTTTACCACGGGCTTATGCAGGCTGAGCTACAAGAAGCAAACCAATCGAGCTTTCTTCATTACTCTCTTCAAGCGAATGGTTTTCGTCGGTGGTCGAGCTTGTTACAGGTACACTATCGGTCAAAAGTTGCGATGCATTTTCGTCTTTTTATTTTTTTTAATGAATTTTTTCCCTCTTTAGCTATTTTATTTTAAACCGCATAGTTCTCGAGTTCCACCGCAGTTTAAAAAACTGCACTACTTTACAAGAAGCTGAATAACCTTGCGAAAAAGCCTGAAAAAATATTTGCCTGAAACCAATCAGAGGTAAATCCCCGCTCGAGCCCCTCTGCGGAGACATTTTTATCGTAATGAAGAATGAGTAAAAAACACCCACGACGGAGATTGTTCTTTAATTTTTCAAATACTACCCCGAATATTCTTTTGCGTGTTTTTTTTCGAGCGAGACCTTTTGTCCCAATCGAGAATTCACAAAGTGTAAGCGTACTATTTCGCCGATAGAGTGAAAAACTGCTTTCGAGTCATCTACGAGCAACACGTTGATTCGGCTACGCTTATTCACGAGATTAACGAATCGAACGGTATTTGTACATTTCGTACCGTCATTTTATCAATTGCAGAACGAGTTTGGAATTTTGCAAGCTTCTGATGACACTGGATCCGGAAAATGATCCGCTCGCGGTCGTTCTTGCGATTGATTTTTACGCCCTTCGATCACGCGAGTACGAGTGGTTCATCGATTTTTGCGAGCTCTGGGAGGAATCGAGGAATCTCACGCAATTGCCGAACATTGCGTACAGTCTTGCCCTCGCGCATTTTCATATAGACGACAAACGAATGGCCGATGAATTATTGCAGAATGCCCTCTTCATGTTCCCCGGCGTTTTGTTGCCGCTACTGGACAAATGCGGCGTCGATACGGATACGAAGGTTCAGAGATGCTTCCTTATTACGCTTCGTGTGTACTTTAACAACGGTGTGGCCCGTGTGTTTTCTTACGAGAGCTATCAACGCCGTATATTTGTCATTTTACAGGTCATAGGACACGATTATTTCAATAGCACAGCTAAATCAACGACGAGCCCGGCGCTTGAAAAACTGCAGGATCTTTACGTAGCGAGGAGTTACCATTTGTGGAAGGAACGCGACGTCTTGACGTGGCTCATGAACGCAACCGCAAGTGTCCTTGATCGCGTCGACAAGGGTGACGCGTACGCCCAATATTGTCGGACGAAACGTGCAAAGAGGTATCAGGGCCAGCCACCGAGAAATATTCTTCGGCATATATTCCTGTCGGAATTCAAGGAGGTCACGATCAGCCAGCATTCGGTACGCGATTCATCGTAACAAGGGTGTCGTTGTCGTCATTCTTCTTGCGTGACAAACAAAAATATTTCGATTTTTCACAGATGAGAGACACCGGGCCGATATTCTCCTACGATCCTCTACCACCAGCAGATTCGATTGACATTTATCAGAGACAAAGAACGGTTCAAAGACCACCACAAACAAATTCGAATCTTTTTGCGCTCTTCATGTCTTCGCTGTATACGGACCTCGAGGGAAATATTCCCAACATTGCCTTGAACGGACTTCAGCTTCAGTGAGTATCGTCGATATATATCCACCTTGAACCGGACAAAATGATTATGCGTGAGATCCAAAAAGTCGCCAGAAATTCAGTATTTCACGCGCGTATTGAAAAAGTACAAAATGCTGAATTATGCGTTTCTTGCAGCGATGAGGAAGGTACCGACGATGAAATCGATTGAATATTCTACGAGGAGGCTGCTAGGCTGACGAGCGCTTCCGGTAACCAGCTAATGTAATATATTTTCCCGATCCTCTGTAGCATACTTTTTCCGTTAAATCGACACTCTGAACAAATTTCTTCATTTTTTTTCTTTCCAACGTCGAACAGATAGCGAAGCTATATTAATCATTATAATTGAACTGCAGGCGTAGCACGCCTGACTTATGTACATACGCGTGCTATACATATTTGGAGGTGTGTCGAAAAAATAATCCTACCGCGCTAGACAATATTATTGGGTGTAAAAAAGATGCATGTCAAATTTGAGCTCTTCAAGTGGTGTTGAAAAATAATTATATCGAGATTTCGGACTTGAGTAATATTAGTCGTTGAGTCACTCAAGTTTTAACACAAAGAGCGAATTTACCGTGTTCATCCAATGGAATAAAAGTTTCCTGCACTAACGCTTGTACTTGAGAGAGTTCGAATTCGGGATGTTTTTTTTTATACCTAGTAACGTTGAACGATGCGTTGAGATATGATTTTTTTCGATGCACCCTCATTTATATATATATGCACACAAACTTCGATAACGAAGATTGGCTGAGAATGTGGGATAGATCGCGAAGGTGAAGCAATAACACGAATTCTCTTGGATTAAAAAAAGGGACAATTTAATTATCAAGGATTATCTGTATGTACAAATTTTTTTATTCTATACAAAAGTTGTTGGAAACGGTGCGTTTTGTTTTCTTTGTTTTTTTTTTTGCGAATAACGCAAGGTCAACGAACTCTGACGCAATGTCTACGTTTCAACAACAATACTCGTGAAATATTATGAAATGCTTGGATTTTTCGCGTCCATCTTCGACTTCGTCTGAACCGAAAATTTTCCGTTAATTGTCTCTAGACGAATTTTCTCTATGGAGTTTAAGGTCGAATGGTGTCAGAAACAGAGAGACAGAGATATCGATAATTGTTTAATAATTTGGTAATTAGACGCTCGACGTATCATGGTTAAAGTAGCAACAAAATGTTGTGGTCGGAGGCCACGATCCTCGGTTACTACCGAATTTTCGTTTCTTGCTTCCGTCTTTTCTTCTTGTTCGTTTTTGAGGATAAATTGAACGACCGGTGTGCAGTTAATGTTGACGAGATCTCGCTGTCGTCGCGGACGTCCGACCTAGATCATACTGCGAGTAACTGCATTGTAACGACAAATGCTCGGTCCCCATTCCTGATAATCCTTTTTCGTATGACACACGTTGTAGAATTCGGAACTGCCAGCCAATAATGCTCCACCGAACCAGACCGCGCATCGTTGCTTGTGATGAGACACCACACGAACGTCTATTGCGGTTGGCTGTGAAAAGCGTGAAAAACAAAAAACAGAAAATAATAAAACAAAAGATAATTGAGCGCTGATTAAGATATCGTATTTTTCCAATCGCGTACAACGCGCTCTAATTCTTGTGTTGGCTTTACCGTGATGTGTCCACCGCTGAGCATTTCACTGTTTTTGAGTCGCGCGTCGACAGTCTTCTTGAGGTCGCGTTGCAAACGTCTACCAAAGTCTTTGAACATGGTCGAACCACCGGAAAGAACGATATTCTTGTAAAGCGGTCTTCTAACGTCTATGGGACAATTTTGTATAACGTCGTCCACGATCTCGTCCAGGGGTGTTGTAAAGTCTGGATTCGCGAACTACATACAAAGCGAGAGATAATGTCAGTACCGTTCGAATTATCGAAGCGCCTTTTTTCGTTTTTTTTCTTTTTTTCGGTCCAGTAAGAAAAAGGGTACACACTTCGGGATGAAAGAAGATTTCAGGTCCGAGAAATCGCTCGTAGCCGACGTCCACGTTGAAGGTCTGTTGAGTAATATTGTTTACTCCAAGATACTGCTTTATTCTGCTCGAGTCGATGTCGTATTTGGCAAACTCCTTGGCAATGTCGGGGCATATGTAGCAATATTTTTCCTTTATGGATTTGGCAGTCTCGAGCGATTGTTCCGGCGGTATACCGATTTCTCGTTCGCGCAGCAAGCTTTGAATGAAATAAGTGATGTCTCGTCCTGCGATCGGAATGTGCTTAATGCAGCTGCCTATCACGTATCCGTCGGCCTAAAAGCATTTTCCAAAGATGTGCAATTCTGGCGCAGAGGTGAGAATTTTTGTTAGGCACCTCGAACGCTTACCACAGGTATAACGTGGGTCACTCCGTCGCCGCTGTCCACTACTATTCCCGTCAGTACTCTGTCGTCTATGCTCTTGGCGACCCACGAGGCGGCCAGGGCAAGGACCGCCTGTACGGCGATGTACAAGCCCGGTACGTTGAACGACTCGAACATTATTTCAGCCATGTATTCTCGATTCTCCGGCGTATTGAGCGGCGGTTCCGTCAGCAGAAAATAGTGATCTTCCGGCTCGGCTCGAAGATACTTGAAGATACATTGACCCAGGAAACGTTCCATCAGGTCCCAATCCTCCACCAAGCCATGCCTTACCGGATACTACACGGGCGTTGACCATAGTCGGGCGAAGACACAGATAAACGTTAGAGATCAGGCGATGGACTCGCTTTTTAATTGGCTAAGAGACATCGGGTTTCTCGTCACCTTGACGGAGTATCCTGTCGCTTCGAATGCTTCATTTCCGATGTAAAAATCCAAGTCCTCGACGGCTTTGGTCGATCTTCTCGCAGTGTTGTCTCCGACTTTGGCAGTTTCCTTCAGTGCTATCGCTGACGGTATGATAATCTGGGGATCTCTGTTTCCGGCGAAGCCCAGCTTCGTGTATCTGCGAGTAATACAATAAACGTAGCTATATTACACGTTCGAGTATGAAAACGAAGTGAAAACGAAGTAAACTTCTTGCTTCTCGTATTTCGAAGATCATTTTTTTCATGCCGCGATAAAAGTGTCAAAGTGGGGGTCGTGTTAGTCATTTATTCGGATCGTTGGAATTGCGAGAGAAGAATCATTACGTTCTCGAGTTATCGCAACGATAATTACCCGGTTCCCACATCTATAACGCACGCGGGAAGCTGGCTCGCCATTCTCGAAATTTTCTTTATTCACGCTTTGTTTTTTTTTTCTCGTCTTATTCTTTCTCACGACGTACGATAATATATTGATACGAGGAACGAACGAATTGCTTCTCCCGTCTTTCAGCGCCGGACACAGCCGCAATTGTCTCAACGAAATACCGCCAGGCTCGCACGAGAAACGAGAGCGCGCCGCGCCTCTATCTGGTCATTTTGGGAATTGGGGTTTGTCAACCTGCGCGCTGGCACGACTGGGAACGAAACGATAGTGGCGCCACACTCGCTCGAAACGCCTGCTTATTTCGAATATTACAGATATCGGTACATTTTTACCAAAAATTTCGGTAAATTTAATCACTGAAGATAGAGAGAGAGAGAGAGAGAGAGAGAGAGAGAGAGAGAGAGAGAGAGAGAGAGAGAGAGAGAGAGAGAGAGAGAGAGAGAGAGAGAGAGAGAGAGAGAGAGAGAGAGAGAGAGAGAGAGAGAGAGAGAGAGAGAGAGCAAGGGTGATACGAAGTAACATAAGAATTATGCAGAAACCCAATAGAAAATATAAATATAAGGGCATTACGGGGAAAGGAGAAATTTTGATGCTGCACGAAACGACAAAGAGGAAGGTGGAAAAAATCGATTATATTGTAATAAATATCATACTTCATTTTTACTTGTAGGAAATTTATATAAGAATATACATGGCACTTTTGATTCTCTTTTATACAGTTCTCTCAGAACGTTAATATAAATTGGCATTTCGATCGAGCGGCTGGTCGTTTTGGCGTTAAAAAAAGTACGATACAATAGTACAATTATGCATACAACATAAGTAAAATTAAATTCTGGCTTTCTTCTTACAAGAGTCCCCAATGGCGGGGATGTCCGTGTGAAAAAGGGTCGATCGAATGTTTTTTTTTTCTTCGAATGATACCAATAAATTTCTTAAATTGTACGTGATAATCCTGGCATATTTGTCCCAATGACTATGGCAGAGTGTTGGAAATATTTGATTTTCTCGCGAGTTCATCATCAGAAACTCTTTTGATTGATGCATAAAAATGTAAATCATTTCACATTTCGTCGTTGACTCGTCCTATTTCAGTGTCCGTTGTCACTGTCACGATGTTCGAATCTTCTGTATCACTGATGTATCCAGTTTGTCCGGTATAACGAGTGGGATAAATGACGAGGGGATTGACCGAGAGGGCGACGAGGTCTCTGCGTGGAAAGAACTGTTTCCACGAATCCCTGAATACACAAGATACAATGCATTATTGATGGACAAGTTGGTGGGGAGAAGAAATCCGTCCGATCATACCTGGGATGATCATCGAATAAAATTGGCAAATATTCGTCGACCGGTAACATATTGTCGAGCGGTTTTGCCTCGAGTAATTTTTTCGCTCCGCTACGCGATAATATGTAACCGATTGTCCAGTAGCTGTACGTCGCTCGTAGCAAATGATTCGATCCTTTTACCGTTGGTTCCTCCTCTTTCCTCAGTTTTTTCCTGCCCAAATATCTGAAAGGAAAATTCCAACAAATTTTTCTTTGTCTACTACACTTTTTGCGTTGAAATGTTTAAACGAAAATTTCTCAATCGACGGTAATGGACGCGCGGAAGTAAATAATAGTTCGTCACTCGTAGACGATTGTATTTACTCACATGAGATCCCAGTCGAGGTGCAACGTGTCTACTTCGTCGAGAAGATTCTGCAACTTCTGCCGAAAGAACGGCTCGAAATGCACGTCGTCTTCCAGCACCATAACTCTGGCGTAATCGTTGTCGGACATTTTGTTCCAAATTACATAATGACTTAGAAAACATCCGATCTCGCCCA
Organism: Ophion ventricosus; assembly: GCA_963932345.1. NCBI lineage: Eukaryota > Metazoa > Arthropoda > Insecta > Hymenoptera > Ichneumonidae > Ophion > Ophion ventricosus. Next base: position 7,034,114 of record OZ010723.1, read on the forward strand.
TAGTCATCGGCCTGTCAAGAAGAAAGTTTATTCTTTTTTTCGTGTGCGTTTTGATCCCACGGTCGTGGCACGCTTTGAGGGCTAATTACCTCTTACGATATGGATCAGCGTAATCAGGCATCGTTTTAACACCCCACTTGTCCAGAATCGTTTTATTGAGAGTCCTGAAGAGAGAGAGAGAGTAAAAAAAACATATTTTATTCAGTCACCTACAACTCGAAAAAAATGTACCTATAAAAAAATGTCATCCAAACAATCCAAGACGTTTTAAATAGAATATGATTAATTTACATTTGAAATTAATTTTTTATTCAGTTTAGATGTATTGAACTAAATACATTCAATTATATTCAAACGAAATGTTTGAATATAATTCAAGTGAATTAAAAATTCTCTTTCGATTGAACTAAATTTAGGATTCATTAAAAATTTAATTCCATTATACTTGAATGAAAGGCCAACCTCATTAATTATGTGTAAAAAGTAATTTTTCTGATAATAATTTCTCTATTGCGAATGAAAGAACATTTTTATAATTGTCCATGGAAATTTTAGTAATCTTTTTCCTCTCAGAGCTGTGCACGCAGCGCCGAAATTTGCGCAGGACCTCCAGTCCTTCGGGGTGTTTATCCTTCTCAGCATTGGATCTCTGCCAGTGATAAAGAAGAGTTCGAAGTAAGGCGGCAGTACGAAACGAGCGCCCGCACGGTTCATCATAAAACGCGTGCTTTTTTTCCTCTACGGATTCTTCCGTTTTTGCGACACAAATGCAAAATACTGTTTATAAACTCTGGAAGAAGCTGCGATTTTTTAACATCACGTGAGTCGAAATCTTTCGCGAACTTTTGAGCTTATTTAAGTTTTTTTTTCTTGTCTAACGGATTTTTTGTTCTATTTTCAACTTTTAAATATCTGTTTAGATTTTATGATGTTTTGGAACAAGTAACCCCTGGCATAATAAACCAATAAAATTCGAAATTGATCAAAATGAAATGCAATTTATAATTATTCGGTAACACATCGTTAAATTTTTCGATACTTTTTTTGCCAAGAAATAATAAATAAATGACAAAAACGTTTATTTTAAACTGTTATTATTATCGTTATTGCCACTACTATTGTTATTATTATTATAATAAATATTTGATAGACGGTTAGACAAAATACGCCATGAAATTTCGCCAAACATTAACATTTTATAACATATGAAAAAAAAAGATTTCATTTTTCGACAAATAAATCAATTTTATGAACGTCGTTTCATTTGTAAATTGCGTTTAATAATGCGGAATAGATCGTGTTTTCGTTAGCTGATTGTTTCGTAAAAAAAAAGGTGAACGAAGAGAAAGTTGAACTTGAAAAACGATCGTACATTAGATAAATGGGGATCGCGTTAATTTCCATCCAATTCCTTCGCGGGGAACCTCGAACCGAAAATCTCTCGGGGATTATACGAACCCTCTATTTGAGCCTGAAAGCCCTTGAGCACGTTTCATCCCCTACTCCTGCCCTTCTGTAGCGTATTGCCTAATTACCAAACATTTGGATATACGACACCGGAAAATCGTTCGCCTTAAAATAGATTATCACTTTTATAAACAGATGGTTGAAAATGTATACCCACTTCGTAAGCCGTATAGTTAATTATTTTTCATACTCTTTTAGCGAGTCTTGGCGAAGGTGCATAAAATATAAATAAAAAAGGGGCGTGGGGATAATAATGGTCGTTTGAATAATCCCGAGTCTCTGGGGAGGTGCGCGTTGAATCCTAGAAACCGCGTGGCCCGGCATACCAATATAACACCATGTATGGAAAGGGAGAGTCAGCATTGATGAGGGCAAGGAAGAGAAACTCCGATCCCGACCGTCATTTGTGCGAGGGGGAAAGGATAAAAAAGTGCTATCTCTTATAATTCAACCATACGGTGATGGTCCAGGGGGACCCGAGGATTTTCTGCACCCTCTTTCATCACGAAGTCTATTTTTTTGGCCACAGTCGTTTGTCCCGAATTTGCCATATAAAAAATTGACAGCTCCACGTCTGCCAAGTTCCGTTGCTCCTACAACAGTTGAATTATATCATCCACGGCACCGTATTTGTGTGTAACTAAATGGAAATATATTACTAATGCGGGATACCCAACAACTTGACGAATTACTTTCAACGAGAATAAACTCGACCGCCACCCTAACTACCTGTTGATACGAAACAATGCATTTTCTTTCCGCGTTTCCGGTATTCATAATAGTACTTCGATTTCATTGAATTTCACAACATTTTCAGTTATCCACTTTCGCTTCAATGAAGATTTTTTTATGCTAAATTAATGTTTAATGTGCAAAAAAAAAAGAATCATACACAATAACTCTGGTTTGCACTACATTTGTATTATTAGTTCTAAGAGTATAAATAATTGCTTCTTAATCGAGTCAACGTTAGGCTGCAGAACGTATTTCATGTATGTGTGATTTTCGTTTTTTTTTTCCAAGTGTATCTTTGCCCTGGTTTTATTTTTTGGGGTCTGGTCCGAATAACACGATAAGAGATTTCGACAGTTGCGCCACGACGCGAATCTTCGCAAAATGTTTTCTTGGTCAGTCCGGAAATGACGGGATTCGGTATTTTTCTTATACCCGCGTGCCCTCGGGTGTGTTTTCGTTGTTTCAAGACAAGACTCCCTGTCTACATCATTGACACGAATGCGAATCCGCAATTTCAATTTTTATCTGATATATCCGTTCAAAATAATCTCGACAAAAAAATTTGCAGCGACAAAAAAAACAATAATCGAAGAATCAACGGAAGAGATGACATTTTTTTAATCGGAATTATTTTTCATCTCGGAAATATGGAATGAATAACTTTCTCTGCATTTGTTTTGGCGATCCATATATATATGTCCGTGTGTGTGTGTGTGTGTGTGTGCGTGTGTGTGTGTGCGACGGTGAATTATTGTAGGTATAAATCACACTTATGAAACAGAAAGTAAAGTATTATTGGCAAAATACTGTGGGGACACAGGTGTTTAGGGATTTAAGGAAACGGCTTAGTCCTTCCAAAGAGAAAAATAATGAAGCACGCGTTGCCTCGAAGCACTTTCCCCCGATACCCGATGAGGAGGGTGACCGATGAAATGTTGGTGCGTAGGAGCAGCTTTGATACCCCGTACATCCACCCCCTCCCCTATCGCTTTCTCTTTCTCTTGTTCTCTCTCTTCCTCTCGATCGCGTTGTCTCTCTTTTATTTTTATTTCCGTATCCGTATTTTTTATTCATGTATTATTCAGTTTTTAGTATCTCTTTTTTTTATCAATGTATCGTTTGTTATTTGTTTTTCCTAAATATAGCTGTGTGCCAAAGGGCTCCACATCCGACCGCACTAAAAAACCGTCTACCTATCTCGCTCGCTTTCTCTCTCCCTCTCTCTCTGTCTCTCTCTCTCTCTGGCTGTCAGCCTTTAAAGGTCAGTGCTCTTGCCGAAGCGAGCTCGATCATCCGCTATTTCCGCGTGAACGACCGGGCTCCGGTCATCCGTAGCAAATAGCCATCTCAGCGATGATGAATCGCCGCGGCACGTTGGTTCCCATATGACCATAATGTATCCTCCATATTTATAATTCACGACTCAAAAGGAAAAATCAATGAAGCTTGAAATTGGCCGGTTTTTTTCTCTATTATCTAGTTGAAAGAGCAAACATCGCAGCTGATTCGAGGGAGTAGAAAGAGAAGCTTGAACAAACAACATCCTCGTTTTTGCGTGTTTCGTGGTTTACGAGTAGCCGCCAAAGTCGAGCAACAGCTGAAAGGGTTTCCGAGAATGATCGATCTTCAGAAAATGCTTGAGAGAAAGGAAAAACTCGTTGGCTGATCCTTGGCACGGAGTGGATGACGTCGCTTCCCTACGTAGTTGATAACACGCGCAGTATGGACGATTGTTCGTCTTCGGGGTGTGAAAACTTCACGGCTTCGGTCACTTCGTCGTACGATAATCGAACGAATTACGTGGCCACGGATTTTCTCTCCACGACGAGAAGAATTTTGAAACAGCAGTGCCCGGAAGATCCGCCTGGATGCGATCGATATCCGGAAGAAATGAGACTCTCGTATCTGTACGGTACACTGCCGTTGATATTTTTTTGCGCTATTTCCGTAGCTATAAATATCAAGATATTGATGAGCGCCGGTTGGATAAGACGTCCGCTCAGTCCAACGTTGCACATCAGTCTGAGCCTCGCCGGTGCGGATGCTTTCTCAAGCACGGCGTTGGCGATCGGTCTTGTCATGAATAGCTTCATACCTCATGGTCTCGGCCTCAAGTTGACAGGTAAGAATACAACCGAGCTTCTCTTTGGTAGTCAGTTGAGCCACATGGATGGATGCATTATTACTTCGCTTTCTGCAAGCCTGTATGCAAAATTTGCGATCTTAAATTAAAATTTTCATTGCACACGTTCTCATGGGACGTTGCCTGCCTCCCAGATGTGATCAGAACATCGTAAGGAATGTTTGAGATTTTTTTTATGCGTGTAGTATACGTGTGAGAGAAATTTTTTTCGAAAATTTTACAATCATTCACTACACAAGTATAATGCAGGGTGGCCACTAAATCGGACGAAAAAAAATCCCTGACATTTACCTGATATTTTCGAAAATTTCCCTGATAAACCATTCAGAATTGTGAAAAAAAAGTAACACGGTAGGAACATTGCATATGTTTATTATTATTCATTCTTTGGTATTTTTTTTATAAAATTATATCTTTGGAAGGAATAAACGATATAATATAAGAACTATTTTGCTCTCTTCAACGCCGTTATTTTTTCATTGAGAAGTGCTTCTTCTTGTTTCGCATTTTTTTACGAGTTCGTTAAAAAAAAAATGGATAGTGTCAATTTTTAATCAATGCAATTGAAGATGAGTGAAATTATGGTACGCAAAGGTCGAATCGTGTCTAATATGTGTCAGTATTGTGTCCTGAAATGTTTTACAGATTTTTAAAAAATCAAAAATAATTTTTTTAAAATTTTTTGAAGTTTTGTTCTGAAATTGAACGAGTAACTAGTGTAAAGTTGTGAAAAAGGTCGGAAAAAATTGTTCTTTTCATTTTTATGATGATTACACGATATTTAGGAACGATACACTTGTTAATTGTTTTGTAAAACTTTGATCAATCCGTCCGGAAATACCGGTTCGATGGATCAATTTGAAAATTTACTGGGCTAAATTAAACTGAAAAAAAACCTGGCAACGTTAGTCTTTCCATGAATATTTGTAAAGTGGTAGGTAGATTTACTGAAACATTGGAAAAAGTCATTTTTTTGTACTTTTTGTCAAATTGATGTTAAGGGTGGAAAAAAATTGTTTCTCAAACATCAATGAAAGATCTTGTAGGGAATGTATTCAAGTTTTCAAAACTGCCCCTCAATTCCCTGTGCGATTATTGGTTGCTGAGATATCGATGATCAAAGACAAAAGGATCCTTTTTCATTGAAAGTCGGATATCTCAGCAAAAAATTGACGTAGAAAGATTGACAAAAAACGAAATTATAGCTGAATAAACAAGCTAACTGACCTATGCATTGGTTCAACTGAAAAAAAATCCCGAGCCCGTGGATCCTTTAAAAAAAAAAAACAAAAAAAGATTGAAAATTTTTGTCTCGCGCTATTTCTTATGATTGCGAAATAACAGTAGCTGACAAAAAAATTTCGCGCAAAAATCTCAAAACTAGAGACTTGAAGCTTCAAAATGATTTTTTTTCATCTCGATAGGACCATTTTTCACAGAGATACAGCGCTTCGAAAAACACTAAAAAAAGGGAAGAAATGTTGTGTTCCTTTAATTCTTTGGAGTAGTGTACATACATACATACACTTTTTTGTTCTCGATTTGATATTTCGTATTTTCCCTGACTAATATTTAATTCCCTGACGTTTCCCTAATTTCCCTGACACTCAACAAATTCCCTGACATTTCCAGGTTTTCCCTGACAGTGGCCACCCTGTAATGTAACTCACTTTCGCCCGCGTGGAATTTAATAATTATTATTTAGGGGTTGATTTTCGAAAAACCCTTTCTTACTTCACCTCTACACATTCTAAGGAACATATGTATCAAGTTTCAAATTAATCCACACACGGAATATAATTTTTCATAGAAACTTTTACACCTCGTTTCATCCCCTTAAGAGTTCATGTTCGAAAAATCCTTTCTTAGTGCACCTCTATACTTCCTAAGGAACATATCGTCCAAATTTCATGTTTCTGCCTTCAGCGGTTTAGGCTCTGCGTCGTTTATATGTCAGCCAGTCACGGAACTCTTTTTAAATGTATAGACTAATAGCAACATACCGAAACTCTTGTCATTTTCTCGTTCGACTCTGTCATACATCGTTTAGCCCCTAACGTTTCATACAGTTCCCCAAACCCTCGGTTCACCGCATCGTTCTCTTAGGATTACACACGCTTATTCGTCGCAATGACACTTCGTTTCGTTGATTGGTTGATCCCGTTAAAACAGGTGTCGGTTGCTCCTTACTGAGCTTGGAAGCGATTCGCCTTGGGGGTGTTATGATCACGGTTGGACACCTTGTTGCTCTCGCGATAAATCACTATCTCGGCATTGTGAAGCCTCTTCACTATCTCACCATCATGACCCACAGGATAACGAGCTTTCTCTTGATCCTCTTGTGGACCTGGCCGCTCGTCTTTTTCTTCGCGTACTTCAGCGTCGTCGAGGACGAGGGCTTTCAGTCGCGGGACTGCGAGATCAATACGTAAGAATTGCAGTCACCTTAACATCCCCCCCCCCCCCTATACCTGCGCCAACTATCCTGTCGAACCATACACCTTTTTCGTAAATATTGTTTTTTCTTGTGTGAAAAAAAAGATTTTCCATGGTTACAATCTGTAAAATAAAACTTGAGCAAGTAAAAAAAAAATTCTTTGCATTCCAACGTTGTAAACTTCAATTTCAACGTGCGAGAGAGAAAGAGAGAGAGAGAGGGAGCGAGAGAGGAGAAAAAATACGTTGATTATCGTGCAGCAAAAGGAACCGGAAGTAACTCGACCCCGTACGCTAACGTTCAACAGGTTTCTCTTCAAGAGAAAATTTCGTGTGATGTTCAGCAGCTTATTTTTCGGGCCCTTCATACTAATGGTCTGCATCTACGCGCACATATTCTGCATTGTGAGGAAGCATCAGGCTTCGAGATTGCGATTCAGCCAAGTGGGCTCATCGTTTAGGCGGAACGACGGCAGCACAGCCGAGCGAGACGAGCACAGCGCTTCCCAACAAATGGCGAGAAACGTCAAAGCCATTAATACTACGCTCTTCATCCTTGGTACGTGGCAGTCCGATAACTTCGAGACTCTCGATAAGAACGTCTTTCTTTTCATATTTAACCTTCTGCCCTATACAGCTAAGTGGTCCCTTATCTAAACATTGGCCAACGCTGCTCAAGGTATTCCTTTGGCGGACGGCCGTATCTTGCCAGCGCATAAGCAGGGCCCTTTAAAATAATTATTAGACTACAGTGGTGCTTAATAAAAATAAGTTATAATCAATTATTATACCAAATAATGAACTGGAATGAAAAATTTGGTAGATGTAGACATTTTTACATTTTCTCTGAGAACTTGCGGTTACGAAAAGTCTTCTGCTCGTCACATTTTTCTAAGTTTTATCATTAATATTTTCTTTAAACATTCATTACGGAATCATCCGAATTTTTTACATGCTTAGAGCAGTTTATATCAGACATCTAGAGTTATTTAGTATATAAATTATTAGATAGAAATGTGGCCAGCATGTCATCTCCATAAATGCTGCATAATTTAGACGATTTTTAGAGTCGTAATTTTTTTGTTGAAAGTTCGGTAACTTGGCTTGAAATTTTATCAGTATATTGGGATGTATTTTTTTACTCAATTGCAGACGAAAATCAGTTAATTGTTGAATATTCGGGTTCGTGAAAGGAATACCTCAACGCGAGAGATTGCCGAAGTCGCTTATCCACCGCGCGTTGACTACCAGTTTTTAATTCCTCATCGTGTTTTTTTTTACGCCGACGGCAAAATTCCCAGATTTTCCCTAGGCCTCGTTACGAGAGTTTCGCTTACAGATGCTCTCCCAATTGTGTCCCATCAGGTAGTTTCGTGGTGGGCTGGTTACCCGCTACGTTCCTCTACGTTCTCGTTTGCGAGGATTGTCCCTTGGAGTTCGACTGGATCACCGGCGACGTGAAATTCCTCGTTTACAATGCTTCCAACTGTCTCATAATCCTCAAAACTTTGGTCAATCCCATTATCTACGCAGCGAGAATGCACGAGATTCAGGTAGGTCATTTTCTTCCTCGAACGTCTCGGATAATTCGATTCGAAACATCACACGATTCTTCGTTTGGCCCACAGGTCGCGACGAAAAGAATGCACAGCTCGCTATGCGGTTTTCGCGACGCGGCGAATCATTCGAAAGTGCGAAAACGGATGCACAGTAGCGATAATGGCCTCGTCAGTCAGAGATTTTCAATATCGAAAAGGACGATTCGTCTATTGGGAATCAACGACAATTCCGGCAACAATAATGAACGCGAAGAGACTTACAGATACACCTATAAGGGGATCAAACGATATCCGCGCAACAGCACGTTCGTGTGAAAAATAAAACGGAGAGCACGAAGTTCGTTCTTTCTACATTTCTAATGCCGCAGAGTGCTGTACGCGAAAGCTCGAAAAGGTTTGTTCGATGGACGACTATCTCGAAAAGTACACATTCTGAAGTTAAAAAACGTTTCGAATAAATGTTTTTTTTTTTTGGTTTTAAGGAAGATTATAGATCTTTCACTTTGAGCGTGGGTGTAAGTACGAGGATCGTGTGAATTTACAACTAAGAGACCTACCTTTTCCCGCCGTCTCTACGAGACAACTTTCGTATCAAACATTTCTTTTCTACAATATGTACGCTCTCAGCAAGCAGCTCGCAATACTTTGAGCCACACTGTAGCGCGATTCTGTAACTCGGCGGCAGCTTTTTCCGTTGTCGTTAAACAGCAACAGCCAATCGCATGGACAATTACAGCAGAAAAGGTGCCTGATATTGGCCCTCGTGAGCTAACAATAACGAAAACTGTCGCTACGAGTTACAGAATTGTGTTACTTCATGTATAGATATGTATACCAGATTTACTATACGGTCCCATTTGAAATAATAAATGTCACCGCGAGATTTTTTAAGCTGAATATGCGAATGTGTGAATCTATTGTTGAGAAAGTTTTTTTTTACCTGACTTCGTTTACGCATTTTATTTGTACAGTTAAAATGGAATTCCCTGTATACGTTTGCATATACAGGATATTAGGGAGATAGTGTAAACAACTGAAAAGGGTGCTAGACGTAATTTATGATCGATTTGACCTAAAACAGTATTATCCCAAGTCTAACGATTTTCGAGATATTCGTTAGTTTTGTTACGTTGAAATGATATTTTTAACGATTGGGCGAGGATACTGACTGGCGGAAATAAAAAAGTTGACAAAGTTTGTATTCGATAGAACACACTCTAGATTAGGAATAATACCAAATTTTATACCATTTAGTTGTTTCCCATACCAATAGGAAAAAACTCGATATCTCGAAGACCGTTAGACTTTGGATAAAACTGGTTTCGGTCAAATCGATCCTAAATTACCTTCTTGAGCACCCTTTTCAGTTTTATGCGCTACCTCCCTAACACCCTGTATACATATACAGGGTGGACCATTTAATGTGACCACCCCAAATATCGCCGTTGCCTTTAGAGTGACGAAAAAATGTCAGGAGGTAATTTGATTGATTTCGAAGGGCTGATACAGTGGTGAAAAATTCGTTTTTGTCAAGGTCATAGTTTTTGCGTTCTCAAGGTCATGAATGGATTTCAAATGGGAACATGTTTTTTTTATTAAGACTTTGTAGCATATATTCAGACTTCAGATTTTTCTCCAAAATACACGTGTAAAAACGGGAAATCGTGATGGTATTGACATTAAGAATATCCGAATAATGTAATTGAATTTTTTGTGCAGAAAATTTATTGTAACAAATGTTCGAAGTCATGGCCATTAACCTCGACACATTTTTGAAGACGTCGGTTTTTCTCCTAGACAAGTTTTTTCCTAGACGGATCATATTTCGGGCAAAAGAAGAGAAAGCGGTTGTTCGTCGTTCAACAGAGCGGAACGTGTTTCTTTTCTTTTTTCCCAAAAATCAACCGTTTCACAAATCATTGGGTATCTGCAAATCAGCTATCTCTCTCGCACTCATGGCCGCTCGGTCGGTGTGACACTTGGCCTTAATAAAAAAAACATGTTCCCATTTGAAAAACCATTGATGACCTTGAGAACGCAAAAACTATGACCTTGACAAAAATGAATTTTTCACCACTGTATCAGCCCTTCGAAATCAATCAAATTACCTCCTGACATTTTTTTCGTCACTCTAAAGGCAACGAAGATATTTGGGGTGGTCACGTTAAATGGTCCACCCTGTATATATATATATATGGAGTTAGATGTCATTCATAAATAAATAATAGAGCGAGCAATCAAGTTGCCCGCTCTGGAACAGACCTTCCGTCCACCGCGTTAACAGTTTCCGCGAGAATGCCGAGCTCCTCGAAACATTGCTCCATTCTGGTTCTTCTCTCAGGCCTCCTTTCTAAATTGATCATATAAATCTTGTCGAAGCCCATTGTGTCTTTTCCCGGATACTTGACGAATTTCTTCATGTCCTCATCTATCGTTAGAACCCTTTCGTTATCTGCCGCGTCGAGAGTGTGCAAAAAAAAGAAAACAAAATACGATAACGGCGGTGGCAAAAGTCGTTTGGCGGAAATTGGAGAATGGTGTACGTAAGAGAGCTCACTGAGTTCGGCGAGTTTGAGATTGGTGAGCTGTTCGTTGTCCCTGTTCAATGATTCGTGACTCTCTAGAGGTCTCAAAACGAATCCGTAAGTATTATCGTTGCAGACGTGAAGAGGAACGTCCGACACATTAGCGCCCACGGCGAATACGATGATGTCGTCCTTGGGGCCGTCGTAGTTTCTCAGTCTCTCGAAATCGTAGGTCAACGAATCGCTCCGGAGTGTTCTCGCGTCGATGAGTAGAGCGCTGTGCACCATGGGTACTTCGTGACAACCGACAGTATCGCGTTCCAGGATCGCCTTGTACTCGTCCGACCTCATGTAATAATAATTAGGGGCCATCGCCGCCCAGAAATTACTGTACATATTGTCGGATTCGAGCATTGGCGCTGCTACGGTTTTTCCCTTTGATATCAGGAGATTCAACGTGGCTGGATTTGTTAGGAACACGTCGACGTCCAGCATCTACCGAAAGAACGAAGCACGAGGACAATTTTGATGAGGAATATGATATAACGGAGTCGCCAGTACAGTATAACCTCGATTATTCGAATCAATCGGAACTGAAGATGATTCGGATAATCAAAAGTTCGAATAATCAGAACGCAATTTTTTTTCTGAACGGTAATATACAACAGAAATGGAAATAAATATATATACATATCTTTGATATAGATACTGTATTTATTTCCATTTTATGTTGTATATTACCCTTAAAAAAAAAGTCTATCGTCGAGTGCGTGATTCATGCCACACAGGAGCATATATTTCGAGCGATATATTTTGCGAACTGATGCATAATTCGCGCCAATGTTCGAACAATTGGGCATTCGAATAAACGAATAAAAAAATTGTGTTTCGGATAATTGATGGTTCCAATAATCGAGGTTCTACCGTACTCCGAAAAGCGCATCGATAATCTATTTGTGCTTCGAAAGAGAGTGGATAGAAGATTCTTTCAAAGAACTTCCAGGCGCAATTTCCGAGTGTACAAAACCATAAAAAGAAATTAAATTTGAGGACTTCCAGCCACTATAGAAATTTTTACAATCCTACCGTCGTTTGTACAGCAGCGACTTACAAAAATGTAATCAGCCCATATTTTCCTGCCCAAATTCAGTATTCCCTCTCGCAGATTTATCACGTGAAGGAGTCTGCTAGACGGCCAATCGGTGATGCTTGCTTCATCCTCCAAACCGGACGATTCGTCATCCAATACCAAATCGACTGTGTGGTACTCGCCGCTGTGCACGTCCAACCAATATCGCAGTATTTCAAGTGTATCATCGATATTGTTGTCGCTGCGGATACTGCAAAGACAAGAAACATCAATCACTGGGCATGCATCGCCAATGGTTAATCGTAGCCTAGAGGCGCTGTAAGAGATATATTCTGGGATGCAAACGATGAGGCGCTTGGTAGACTCCCAGTATATTTGTCAAAAGATTGCGTGTCGTTAAGTCATACACTGACCCTTAGGGTCAGTTGCCCCAAACGGGTCCGTTTGTTCTCCGTTTGGAAGATAATCTCTGTAAAACTTAATTCACGTTCATTCAGTTGATATATTTATTTTCCATGCACGAGAATCGTTTATTTGTGGATATGTTCTCGAAATCGAAATTGAGGGTTTTTATGAGAAGGAATGAATTTAACGCTCTCGGGGTTCGAGAAAGCTATTTGGCGGGTTTACGATTTTGGCAAAAATTCGTAGAATTGACCGGAATAATTTCGACGAACGAATAAATCTGCCAATAATAAAATTATTCCATTTTATGTGATAAATCTTGACTATTTTACAACTCACGATTACGATCGTCGGGTGAAAGCGTAACAAGATATATTTTTCATACCCCTATATCTTCTATTTTACCAAACATCGCTCGCAAATTTCTGCCTATCGATCAAAGTATCGAAACGATTTGACGTTTAGGAAACACGCGGATGCGCTATATCTGTTCACCTTTACAATCGCGGCCCGCGCAGGTACGCGCGCGACCGGAAGTTACGGAATTCCATTTGAAATATCCGTGGTGAGCGATATGAGCATATCGCGCGCGCAAACACAATTCCCCATCGTGTCCGGTTGAGCATGACACAAAGATTCAAAATTGCCTCGTCGATACAATGCAGCGGCATTCTCGACTTCAAAGTCATGAAAATATAACGCGATAAAACGAGCAAAGCGACATTTAACAATTTGTTATTTCGCCAAACGGAAGATACGGAAGTGAGGTTATCTCGTTATCGTTGTCGCATGATACCGGAAGTTATCGTTTCGTTACGGCGCTTAGCACATATTCACTTACCAGAGTGTAATGCGATTCTTCGGATAGTCGAGAGCCTCGAAGAGACTCAGGAAGTACGGCAACGTGTGCGCTTTGTTTCTTATCAACATACCAACGAGGACCGTAGGTTTCTTCAAAGTTCTTTCGCACGTTGCAAAATTACACGAAAACAATAGAAAGGTCGTGACAATAAGTGCTTTCATTATCGTCCTGGCAATTGTCGCGTATTCCCGGCTCGATCTCATTTTGTTCTTTCGTCGGAACAATCCTAAAGTACGCGAAACATTGACGATTATTCATTCGGGCGATGGATACGAGGAGTCTCTACATGGGGGACCGTTAAAATATTGGGCAACACGAGTGGCAGCGCCGCACGAAACACACATATGCATATATACTCGCGCGTGTCCTACGCTGATCCCAGTTAAATATTCTTTATCTCCCAAAGACTGCGAGTCAACGAAACGTTCCAAGTGTTCCAATAGGGGGAGGGGGGATGGTAAGCCGTCTGTACATGTGTGAACGCTAGGAAAGGCATGAAAACGATTGACTGCTCGGCAGCGCATAAATTTCGAGCCACCATAAGAGAAATGGTCGCACTTATCTCTCAACATAGAACGTTTTGAAAAAAGAACCATTTTTTTCTCTGTGGAAAGACGAACATCGTAGGTTTTTTTTCTGAACTTAAGGAGCTAGGACTACTCCCTCAGGATCAACAAAGAGACTAAATTTATGTTAGCCCACGGGTGTTCTGATTTACGTTAACTTGTGTTGAATATTCGTATTGTCGATCTCAAAGTGCCAAATTTGTGGTAAATATTTTATTTATTGCATATTTAGTTATAAAAACTGAAAAATTAGATCCTCAACGACTTTGGAGTCTTCGCGACGATTTCCAAGCCAGTAGCGAGATTCCTGTAACTCGGTAGCGACCGTTTTCGTTATCGTTAGCTAGCGATATCCAATAAGAGGCTCCCTGTCTTCTGATCGTACATGCGATTGGCTGTCGCTAGCCAGCGACAACGAAAACTGTCGCTACCGAGTTACAGAATGTCGTTACAGAGCTAGGTTATGCTCGCCAAACGAATCAGCTGTTACGCCCGACGTTGGCAAATCTATGAGTACAATTTCGTCATTATGATAATATTCAACCGGAAGTTGAAACCGTTTTATAATGCAGTGCTCGAACTACACGGTGAAGTTCGAATTTTCCATTTTTTTACAATATCTATTATGTCAATTTTATCAAATTTCATTTTTCCAACGACTTTAGTTGGATAGGTGAGCTGCAAAATCGTGATCACCGCACTTCCGGTCGACCATATTCATAAGACGACGTGCTTCACTAGCTCAAAGTGCTCGACTTTGCAATGTTATTACGAAAAAAAAAACTGAACGTTCAATATGGCTCAATTTTTCCCAAACGGTGCATAACGTATTCGTCAACATTATATGAAAATTTCAGCCTCGAAAGTTGGATTCGTCCCCATAATCGTCCCCATAATCTCCTTTTGCTCGGGGGGTCTTTGCGGGGTACGCAAATGTTTAAACACGGCCAGCCTGTAACGGCTGCCAACTCTGAATAATCAAAGTTTCGGTTACCTCAAATAAACAAATTTCAGCTAATAAATATGTGAAATGCATACAATTGACTGTTTAGAAATGTTATTAATCGTTTTTTTGTTAATTCGCATCGCGAATACGCTATTAATCAAATTGAAATGTGGCAAACGCGCAATTTAGTTCTCAGTAGTTGGTAACACTGAGTTCAGATTCGAACGCGCCAAATCGTGACCGCTCGTGACATCGTCGCCCGTGCATAAGAGCCTAACTTCAACAATTAATTGCTCAACAATCATGCAGATGAATGACTTGAAATATTGCACGGCGTCGTAATACCCGTTCGCAAATATCCTTAATAAATTTTAGCAAATTCTTAACATTACGCGAGAGCTAAGCAACCTCCTTAAACATTCCCCTCGAAGATTTTGTCACAGGATTTTTACCGAAAGTCGTCTTGAATAATCGAAACTTTTTTTATATCTTTTTTTTAAATGAAATGCCTCCTGGATTTCCTGAATATAGGGTAGAGGAGAAGAGATCTTTGTAAATGCTTTTCGTAACGTTATCCCAGAACTCCAAAGAATAATATAGCATTTCAGTAATTACGAGAGAGGGTTACATGTGCCATATGTCTTCGTAGTGAAAAATGTTTATTTATAGCTGTAACTGTTTAAAATTCTCCCGGAAAAAAGTTTCCTTTCCTTATTGTTCACCCCATGCTACATCTGGTCTATGCATATATAGATATACGGGGCGTCCTAAAATGAAATTCTTGAAAGGCGTGTTGACGACCGAGCAACGATTAAAAAAGATGAATTTTAAGTTTGGCTCCTTTCGGCTTTGTTCCCGAGATAATTAAAAAAAAAAAAACAAAAAAGAGCCAGAGTACTTTTTTCTTTAACTAAATGGAGAGAATATTCTGAAAGTTGAGTTCTCGCAGTAACGCAAGCATTGCAATTCATCTCAACAGTTTGACATTTTTCTCTATTGGGAATTACTCCATCGAGCAAGCAAGAAACGTAAATTCGGTTCTTTAGTTATTTTTTCCGAAAGAAAGCCAAAGTAAACATCAACGCGACTTTTTTCATTCGTTGATCGATTCTCCCAACCGTTGACATTCAATATTGGGACACACTGTAACGTGAACCCACATCACACTTGTGAAAATCGCTAATAGAGGCGCTGATGCAACTGTGCCACAAACGACTCGTGTCTTTCCATCGTATGCGCACACGAGAGAACTTGGGCGTGCGTAGAGATCTTTGATCTCTCCGAGAACACAAAGAAACGTCACTCGATTATAAATATTTGATCGATTCGATCGGCAAACCGCCCACGTTCGAACGAGCACAAATTCCACTTGGTCCTTCACTCTTCATGTTACTTTTTATTGCGGTCGTTTTCTTTGTTTTTTTTTTTTCTCGTATATGTGCATACGCGGCTACACGCAGCAATGAAAATGTCCAACGACTGAGGGGGAGATAATCGGAATGATCGCGATAGTCTGAATTTAGGGGTTCGTTGCCTCGCGGGCACGCGACTTCCGGTTGACCCGCGTGTACGCACGCACGCGCCAATAATCTCGGGGTTTAGAGATAGCGAAAAAAAAAGTCGCACGGATCAAAAAATCACTGCCCCATTCTACACGATCTGTATATGCGTCACGCCCATGGGGTCCACGCGAACAGCTGATGGCACGCGTGGGCGGAAAATGCGACTTCCGCTTCTACATGTGTTCGTTTTTAGTACGGAAGGGAAGAAAAGGATTAAGGTTGTAAGGGAGATACAATTTCGAGCGAAAGAAAACGAATTTTCGAATTCTACAAGATGGGTCTTAGTTATAAAGTCAAATTCGTCATTGAGGGGCTTATACCTAGTTGACATTTTTTGTAAATATCAATTTTTCGTTTTCAACGGATTCGCAAAATATAACATTTCAAAAATATTCTCGGAATATTTCGAGAAAATTCAATCATATGAAATCCGTTTAAGATTGAGGGAATTGTGGACGTTTAGAGGTAGGTTCGGCAAAGCAGAGAACTTTAAACGCGTTTTTCTCAAAATTACTTTTTCAAGATCGACGACAATGATATCGCAAAAATCACTGCACCGATCAACTTCAAATCTCACAAGTTTCTTTTACGGATCGAAGGTTTTTTTTTTAACGAAATTAGAACGATTTTTTTTCACTGAAAATCGGTTCGTTCACTTTGGACTGCGAGCGTTTTTTTTTCTTCAAAAATCAATATTGTATTAATACTTCGCCCAAGCACTAGATAATTTCATGCAAAAACTAAGTGCGTACGATTTTTTGAATTTCGAATGCTTTGTTTCCGAACAGCGGGGGTCACCGCAAAGAACATTTTTCAAATAGCGGTCTGTTTGAAACAACCATTCGAATAACAAAAATTGTAAAAGATAATTAAGGGGAGAATACTCTTTAGAATTTTCAAATAATCGAATTTTTTTACATATTTCGAAACTATAACATATTAAGAAGATACTGTTAAAAGGAAAAATCGAAATATGTAATATTTACGGAGTTATAGCTCATAGTGGAGAGCGCCGAGATCGCATACCGCGAACTAGCGAGCTTACTTCGTTACTTGGTGAAAAGATGAAACAGCATCTCTTACCAATTTACAAAGATTTGTCGAGGGAAGATTTACTCGAAAGATGCTTGTGTGGCCGTACCCGAAACGCGGACGAGAGTTTCAACGCAACAGTTTGGCGATTAGCTCCAAAACATCTCCATTCTGGGCTCAAAATCGTTGAAATCGCAAGCCTATATTGTTGCTGGCGTGTTTAATGAAGCCTATTCCTCCATTCGAAGAATTATGAATGCGTTGGACATAATTGTTGGGACGTACGCCAGAGTTTTTGCCGAAAACTCCGACGAGGCACGGACAGAGAGGCAGAACCGGATGAGCCTTTCCTCGACAAAAGCAGCTCGTACAGCCCGAAAACAGCAGCAAATGGAAGAAAACCAGGCTTTCGAAGAGGTTGAAGGGTTAGTGTATGGGCCTGGAATCGCTGATTGATCGGTAAGTCACCAAAATTTATAGTTTTATCGTATTAAAACTTTAAGCGCGATTATCTCGAAACATCATTTTCAAAAACTGCTCACACTCTAGCTCCAAAAGTTATTGATCGATCTCGTTGAAATTTTGAGTCGTTTCTGTCTATATTAACGGAAGGATAAACCTACAGTTTGAAGGATATCGCGTAGATAAATAATTTTTTGGGGGTAAAAACTGTCGAAAAAATGGTTAAAAATTTGAACTTTTGGTTAAAAAGCCTGCGGAATTTTCAATTTTATACTTTTTTAAATAATTTTATAGGTTTATCCTTCCCCCTACATGTGTCAGTAATCGAAAAATATTTTCGTTTTCTGTTTCAGATGAACAGTAAAAATGTGAAAAATGGAGCATTTTTTGATGGTGCAGGAAAGACGCCTGGGGGAAAAAGCTATAACGTCGCTATTTTATTTTGTGAAAAAAAAAATATTTTTGAGCTCTTTAAACCTATAATAAAATCACATTAAAATTTAAAAATGATGCGATTATTTCATCACGCTTAAAAAAAATTCACAAAAATGGCTCATTTTCGGGCGTCTAAAGGGTTTTCTCCCCTTAAAACTATACTCTTTAACGTAAAAAAAAAAAACGGTAAATCGAAAACCTGCACACGTTTTCCAAGAAAAAAATTCACGAAAATTCCTTTTTCCCCGATCACGAGCTCGATGTGAACCGTTAACAAAAATGCATTCAATAAATTGAGTCGTAAAGTTATTTTGAAAATAGGAATAATCTGTAATTTGTATTGTCAAAAAGTTCCTACTATGTACAAACGGTAAATACGGTATTGTTTTGGATGAATTCTCTTGAAAAAATGGGAGAAAATCTATCTGGTTGAAGGTGTGATTGGAGAGAGTGAGAGCAATACTCAATCGATTGTTTTCTTGCTTCTAGCTCTTTTGTCCTCGGCTTTTGGGCACGTTTTCTCATCATCAGGATTGGAGCTGTCGCTCTTTGGTTTTTTCTTTTGCTCGTAACTGAGGCTATTCTTATCGAAATCCATGACCATAACGCCCAGATCGCCGCTGTATCGATTTTTCGCTACTTGAAGATACTTCTTGCCCCGTACCGTGGTTAATCTCTTGTCTTGAATTATGAGAATATTGTCGGCTTCCTGGCTCGCTTTGGCTCCACCGAATATCGACGCGGTCGTTAGATCCTCCTCCTCTCGTTCCTTTCGCGGATGTATAACGAGGGTCACGTGACAGTTGTACTTTGTCGCGAACGCGCGAAACGCCGATACTATAAAGTCCTGACGCCAAAATCTGTATTCGATAACGAGATACTTTGATACTTTACGATAAATCTCTACGATAACATTGAAGAAAATCGATTCGTCCCAATGACCCAGTTTGTTCTTCACCTGTCTATGTGCTTTGAATCCTCCGAGGTTCCCATCATAAATTGCACGTTGTCTATTATAACGTGGGCAATGTCGTGAACGTAAGTGGTGTGCTCCACCGCTTCCATCACGACTTTGACACTCTGCTGACCGTGAAAGGTCATAAAGTAAATCGGTAATTTCTCAAAGTTGTCCGCGTATGTGTCGAAATTCTGTATGTTCGTGTCTAGACAAACGCCCGCCATTTGTTGCAGCATTGTTCTCGCGAGCCTCGCGTTTCTTATCTCGAAACTTCCCCAAAGCGTATTGACACCCTGCATCGCAAGATCGAGCGAGTACTCGCTCATGAACGTCGTTTTACCCGAGCCTGGAGAAACAGAAAAACAAGGACGAGTGAAAGACGCGCTGGTGGAAATACAGTAAAGGATCGATTAAGAGGGCAGCGGATTAACCGTGCCTAAAATTCCAATAAAATGTATACTAAAGTCGTATTAGTCTTTATAAAAACTCATATATATATTGTATTTTCATGATACTGTAGCAAAAAAAAAAAATTCCAATTATCCGTGGACATTTCGGTCCCAGCCTGCTCGGTTAATCGAGGTTTTACTCCATAACATAATTTTCTTTTTCATACGATCGGAGGTGAATAGTTCAGACACAATTGTTGAGCCATATGATCAATCATAAAAATGTCAATGTTCTGCTTTATTTTTTATACTGGAAATAGTGGAGTGCCAGGAGGAAAAACGAAAAAATAAAAAATAAAGTTCATTTTACCAGTCGGTCCGGTCAATACTGTGAACTCCCCTCTCCTGTGACCCTTCAAAATTCTATTGAGAGAAGGATACCTGGTCCACTTGACACCCTGAACTCTCTCGATATTTTGCAGATCGCTGAGAACGTCCTCGCGAAGACTGTGGAAAGTCGTGATACTCTTGTGCCATATGGGTTGTGCATTTTGTACAATGCTCTTGAGATCGTAACCCATCGTGGCAGCGATTTTTGGTCTCGGTTGTGCGTCGGTCGGACGTACGAAGTGACATCTCTTCTCGTTTAGCTTCTTGGCGAAGTTCCTCGCCGTGTCCCAGCTGGGCTCGTCATTGCCGAACCACAGTATCAACTTTTTGTAACTCTCCAGGCCCGGTAGTATCTGTTGCGGCATGTTTTTCAGGCCGTAAGGCAAACACACGACGACAGGCGCTGCCTTTTTCGATATAAGTGCCAGAAGATCCTGAACGGAAGGCACGAGAACCGCCGGACAATCGCTCTTGGCGTTTCTCTGCCTGTAGACCAACACTCCGCTCGTATTCACGCTTGGTGTCGTTTTCTCCTCGATACTCGAACCGTACTTGAGACTTTTGTAACCGACCGTATTATTGCCCAATGTCGTTAACGGAAAGTGCAACTCCTCGGATGTGCTCTCGTAAAGGCAATTCATAAGGGACATCGCGTCTTGTGCAACCTCCTGTCAAACAGAATCAACCGTCGGTGTTTTTTCTCTGTAACGGATCACCAGGGAAATACAATTTTAAGGTATGTTTCAATAGCCAACGGATCTTTCGCTCATCGCTTGGAGACAAAAATAATTGTATGTTGTGCAATTGATAAATCGATTCCAGCGCTGCTAGCTCTTGCGCGTTTCTTCGTATCCGGCTATACAGACCGGCAGTGAGAATCTCCGAAGAATACTACTGTAGACATCCTCCGACAAGTCCGTAACGATTTCGCTCCTCTCTCGCAGGATGTTCCAGCGATCCGTAAAGTCTTCCTCCGTTTGGAAATTTGCCTGGAGCATTTCGAGCTCTTCCAACAGCCTCTTGGACTTCTTTGGCGCCAAGAATTTTTCCAAAGTACTCCAGGGTCCGACATTGCGACAATTCTGGCACACAAAGAAACCTGGAAAATATTGTTTTTTTAAATGTTTTTTAATCATTTTTTTTTTTATGTTGCTTTGTAGATCCGCCTGGGAAAGTTGCTATTTTAATTACTAAATTTTCACGGATAATGAAAATTCTGGAAGATAGGTGGCTGAAAAAGTGTTTGAAAGAAGAAGTCAGAGCGATAGTAAATGCAAACCCGTGCAAATGGGGACTGGACCTGAAGGGAGCCATGGAGGAGGTAGGAGTGGGAGCAGTATGGCAAAGGATAAGATATGGAGAGAGTAAGATTGATAAACGAAAGAGCTATACGAACAAAAATAGACAAGGAAATACAACAAGACTGAAAGAAAATTGAGAACTCGACGTCTTGTAAAGTGTACAAAAATTGGAAACAAGGTTTAGAAATGCAAGAGTACTGGGAAGAGAAGGGCAGAGAGAAAAGAACTAAAGCAAACACGAGCCAGGCTAAGATGCGGAAATATAGGAAAAGGGGTAAAAAAGGATACGCAGATACTTTATGCCGGTGTTGTAGAGAAAGGAAGAACCAAGCTTAGAACATATACTTGAATGTCTGAAAATGAGAGAGATAATAAGTGGTGGATGGTTTGGAAAAGTGGTGATGAGACTAGAGGAGGAAGGTACTAAAAGGGATAATTAATAGACTAATAAAAGGAAAACCGATGAAATAAAATTGTATGAGTATGCAAGAGTCTTCGAATGCATGATAAGAAAGGATGCATGAAGGAGAAAATGGATGAAAAATAAATGTTAACAAAATAGAAAATGTAAAAAACGTTATCGATGTTCAAAGGAAAGAAGTATATAGAAACTTTCAAGGGTATACTTGGAAATAAAGATCCTTATTATACTACATCTTCACTGTTAAAATCAAAATGACGCTGAACTATAGACACATTATTTCTTCTCAAATGCTTTTATTTTTCAAGTTAAACGATAATTTAGTTAGAAAATTTTTAACAAATTTTTTTTTACTTCTCTATGCATTTTTCTGTTATGCGAATTGTGATATTTTTTGGCTCTTTCTTTGTTCTGAGCAGGAACCCAAAAGTTCACTCACCGGTCGTCTTGTTGATGTAAACCTTGGTATCTTTGCCCTGTTCTTTCGCACATAGCGGACAGTCGGTGAGAATACAGGCGTGTCCATCCTGATAACCGACGTTCAATTGTTTCAACGTTTTTTTAATCTGTATCAATGAGCTTGTCGTTAAATTGTCGACGGAGTCGTGAAAACGTCGCAAAAATGAATCGTGAACTTTGCAATTCTTCGATCGTCGGACGAAACTTTTTACCATTAGTCTCGTAAACATTATACATCTATTCTCAACGTGAATAACATTCTTTTTAAGTCGCCTTCGTGCGTAAAGTTTAACAATATTTGTTTCGCGGGCATTGACGCGCTCTTGTTTCGAAGGGTATTCCCGCGCCCCGGCCGGCTAAATGATAACCTCAAAACTTTTGCCCTCTTTCGAACGATTTCGTTTCAATGTTCCTACGAGACATTGGCGCGTTTGTAAAATTACGATTAACAACAATGATGCCACCAAATAGCGAAAGTTCGTGAAGTCCGATGACACCAAGCCCCTTTTCGCCAATTCAACAATTGAAAATAAACATTACGAGCGTCCCGCGTGCTTGCTGAGAAAACGTGGGTACAAAAGCATAACTTGCAAGAGTGGGGATGAGCACCATTGCGATCAGGGGTCTCGGAGCATGCGTCAAAATTCGTCGATACTCTGCGAATTTTCTTTGATCCCTTCTCGGTAGGTTACGTTTCTTGGTATTTTTTTCCTGCCGTACTCACCACAATATTGCGAATTTGATTGCTCTCACGGGATTATTGTTCTACCTTGTCAGACCACACGTATCGCCAAATTGATCGTGAGTTTTTCCGAGCTACCATCAGCTTTCATGAAGTATCACTTTCCATACCTAACCTCAAAAAAAAAAATTTGTACGATCTACGTACGCCAGTAATGTTTTCAAGGCCGCGTAACATTTCAGTCGGGAATGATCGACTAAACGAACTTTTTCTTTCGTCAACTAACAATGGTTAATTCTCGACTTCTTCGTGCTCCGATCTTTCAGCAATGTTAATCGTTACGTAATACCCATCGAAGATTAAAGCAATGTACACAGGAGTACAGTCGCGTTAAAAACTCGATCGGTTCGAGAATTTCAACTTGCCGCTTTGCGTTTCTTGTTGCAGATTGATGGGTAAGCCTGCGGGTGGGGTCAAGGCGTTTCTGAAACGTTACGCCATATCGGTGATATTCCCCATCATTGCTATTTCCAGTATATACGCGGATCTTCGTCACACTCGGCTGTGGAAAGAGAAATTGGCGCTAGAGGCTGAACAGAGTGCCCAGGCTGAAATATGAATTACTATCAGATGCTGTGTATTCGGCAGCTCCCATGGCTGGGGCTTCCAATTACGGGCGCATATGTTGGATATGTGTTACAGCGCTGGGAAGACGAGAGATTGACCAAGTTCAGGGACAAATCGGCTCTTTTCGGACGAGAGCGGGCTCCGGGTGAGAAGCCGTCGTGGCCCTGAGCTAGCCTCAAATTTTCAAACATATGTTAAGAACGTAGAGCTATGTATTTGTCGCCGAAATAAGATTGGCAGTGCGTGAAACTGGCAAGAATAAAAAAAATCACACGAATATTCACGGGGATGTCATTTGTTGCCTTTGAATGGCAATACCCATTGGTGAGCGGCGTCATACTTGGCCGATACAGGGATGGCCGGAAGCTCTGCTTTACTCCGATTTGCGTGCCAATTACCACCAGTTTCCAACTCTTTCGAACAGTCTGGGATAATCAGAAACTGGATATAGCGCAGCAACGAAAGCAGGGACAAGTCGAAGGAATGCGATCGTGAAGCCCGAAAGAGCACACGATGGTACATTAGAAATAAAATATTTTTATAGTTACATTTAAGGTATTCTTTTCTCGAATCCGAATATTTAACAATTAAGTAAAAATACAGCGCAGTAACGTTTTTAGCACAGTAAAATTTAACTAGTGAAATTTCAAACCAACTTATCAAACTTTTAACAATAAATTAAGATTAAAAAAATCATATAATTTATGCAGCACTTTATGGAGATAACATGCTGGCCACATTTCTATCTGATAATTTATATACTAAATAAGTCTAGACATCTGAGGTATACTTCTCTAAGCATGTAAAAATTCCGAAGATTTCGTAACGACAATAAAATCAGAAGTTCACCGAATGTTAAAAGAAAATATCAAGAATAAAACTTCGAAAAACGTGACTAGGAGAAGAATTTTCGTAACCGCGACTTCTCGGAGAATATGTAAAAATGTCTAAATCTACAAAATTTATGCGAATTTTTTCATTCCCGTTTACTCTTCGGTATAATGATTGTAACGTATGTTTATCAAGCGCCACTGTAATTTACTAATGATTTAAAAGAGCTCTGACTTATGCGCCCACAAAATAGGGCTCTCCGCGAAAGGAATACCTTAAGGATCTCAATATTTGTGGATTCAGGCCAAGCGGACGTAAAACCGATTGATTTATTAAGGTGACATTTATTTTCTGAACGAAAAAGTTTTTTTTAATTCTACGTTACATTCACGCGCATTTTGGGTAAAAGTAATATACAGAGAAATCGAGTTAGCGAGTTTGTTTGTCGGATTATTAGTGAAGAATTGTGAAGAAGATGCATCGTTTTTCACGAAGGCTTGATTTACACAGCGACTGGTCCAACAGACGTGATTTCGTTCCACGTTGATGCGTGATCGGAGCGAGGATCACTCAACGAAAAATACCAAACTTCTTAGTCCGGGAATCTTTCTTCTTGGCGGCTTTTTTCAATTTTTCACGTCCGCTATCTGCGGCCTCGGTGTTTTCTTTATTTTCAAAATATTCACCCGACATTCTCATGGTTGCCATATTGTAAGCGTGTCGTTTCTTTCGCAGCCATTCGTTCGACTCTTCGTTCCAGGAGATGGGCCTGTCCTTGGCGTTTCTCATGGGTTCGTCCGTGAACTTAATCGCGTCCATGCCTCGCTCGAGACTCGAATAAGAATACCTCGCGTCGTCCGAGGCTTTGGAGCCACCGACACGTTCGTCGATGAGCCCGTAATCCTGATACTTGATCCTGTCGTCCTTTGCAACGACGACGTTGTCGCCCGTACGTTTCAAAATCTTGTCGTCCGAAGCGACGCGTTGAAAGCCCGGATGCGGTGGGTACTTGAGAGCGTTGGTCTCTTTGGGAAGATCCTGACTATCGCATCTGGCTCGACGCTCGCTCGAGGATCTCGTGAAGGCCTGAGGTTTCTTGAAAACTGTCGGATCAAATTTTCTCGACGTAACGACGAACGATGAGTCGCCAATGTCCGCCGAGAGGGTAGAGTCGAGATCGTCGTAAGAGATTTGAGGACGAATCCTCGGCTTCGACATTCTCAGACTGCTGTAAGCGCTCGAGATCGGGAAGGAGCTTCTCATCGTTTCAACGTGAGATTTTACGTTTGTTTCCTTCGGCTGACCTAGGGAATTTCCGCTACTCGCCGTCCACAGTGAACTTTTCGAATTTGGAGGATTCTTCATGTTCTCTCTCTCACACTTCTCCATCTCGGCTTGGCAGCTGGGAAATCGGTCGTTCTGTTGCGCGCAACTCGTCTTCGCGGACAATAACGACGTAGATTTCTCGGAGTTTCTCGTACGATGAGGCGGAAATCTTTGCGTATCCTCGGACGATCGTGTCTTCGCGTCGAAATTCGCCGAATCGATGCTCTGCGAGGATTGACACAGTTTCAGATGTAATTCCGCCTGTTTCAATTTCTCCCGGACGAGCCTCTCGAGGATTCTCAGCTCGCGCTCTTTCTTGAAAAGCAAACGTTCGCGTTCCTGGAGAAGTGTCTCTCTCACGCTCAGGCTCGACTCGCGCTCCCGCAGACCCTCCAATCTCCTCAGCCAATTGTTCTGAAATATTTCCTCGCTCACTTCCTCGGGCCTTTGGGTCGCGGCTGTGCATCCGTTCTTGTAACCGTGAAAGCAAAATTCTTCGAGGCTACCGTACGTCTCGCCTCGCTCGTCGATCGACACCAGGCTACTCGTTCTGATCGGTATCTTCGGTGGCAACGCCAACGCGATATCCTCGTACTTCTTGCTGCTAGGAATCTTCGAATACGTTGATCTTAAGATGCAAGGCTCGTCGTATATCGGCTCCTCGATCTCATAAGTATCCCGCGTGAATTTTTCATCAGGCTCGTTGTTGCTCGGCGGACTCGTTATCGGGGAACTCGCCGATGTCAATTCTCCGATGTTCAATTCGGCGGACTTTACCGGTGAACTGAGCTTCAATTTTATGTTTGCAATTTTTACGTCGTCTATCTCATTCGTCGTGGACAATTCATCCGCGTTTATTGTTTTTGGCACTATGAAAGCCTCCGCTCGGTATTTCGGTTTCATTCTGTCTATCCTCAATATGAATACACTATTCAAATTTGAACAACAAAAAAATATTGCACCAGCGCAAACTCGGAGTTTCCTTTTTTACACAGAGATTCACAAGCGCGGGCAATTTAAAAAAAATCACGTACCTTGGTCCGTCACTCTCTTGAATTTGAATATTTATTACGTCGATCGATAAAATTCTTCGCGATTGCAATTTAAAATTTTACGGATTTCGTTTCATGAACGGAATATCGAAACGTCTTGTACGACACACTGCCACATTTTTTCACATTCACACATTTCCTTTCACGCAATATATCGTAGGAGTGTTTTCATTTTTTACTGTTTGAACGCTGATTCGTTTTTTCTTTCTTTCATAAATCCAACGCGTATTCCTTTGGAGGAGATTAATACGGACGTCGATTTTTACACGGTACGGCTGAAGTTTCGCTTCAGCGTAAGTTAATTTTTTTTTTTTTCGATAGCACTATCTATCCTGATGGGATCATAATTACGCTGACTAAATGGAACAATCGCGCGCGTGGTCACGCGACGCTTTAAACCGTTGGACGGGGCATTTGCAAGCTGTGCGGAGATTTTCCACAGAGCCAAGGCACCGAAATATATATATATATATGTGATTGTATATTTTGTCAGAAACAGGTTGGGGATTGGAAGGGGCCGCAGGTATTTTTATACCTGAAGAGGGCCCGAGCAGGCCCGAACGTAGCTCAAATTGGGCCCGTTTCAGATCTCCCCTACATTCTATTCAAACACACCAAGGCTAACAGTAACGGATCATTGAAAGATCCAACGAATTTTTAAGCTCACCCTGAGCTATTCTAATTATCGTTACTTCAATTTATTCTATCACTAAATGCTAGAAATGTTATACTTTTTCCGGCCGATTTTTACGATCCCCTTCACTTCACACTTAATACTGCCCTATTTGCAGGACCTGAGAGAGATATCCCCAGAGTGTTGTCCTCAGCCACGTCTTTCCCAATGCTCCACTGTTACCCATCCAAGTATTGGCCCAGGCCAATCACGCGTTTGCTACTGAATGTTCTACACATTTTATATTAAAAATAATTTTAAAAAGTTGGCTATTCGGATGATGATCATTGACGCTATAAACGATTTCATTTATTTTCGTAGAAAAAAGGTACAGTTCGTTCGCTCGAAAACGTATTTTTCAGCGATTTCAGATAGCGCAGTCGGATTATTTTGAGAAAGATTTACTAAGCGTTCTTAACGGACCCTTTGACTATCTTGACATCGTCGATCGGTCGATCGTTCTTGTCCGTTTCCACGAGCCCGATCCTCTTCGCTATCGCCATACCGCTGTAGACTCTTCCTATAGGGGAACAAAATTGACCAAGTTTAATAAACCGATCAGGTATCGGATCGAGGAATAGGTCGCCAGGGTCTCACCGAATATTGTATGCTTTCCGTCCAGCCACTGGGTAGGACCCAGAGTAATGAAGAATTGGGAGCCGTTGGTGCCTGGTCCTGAATTGGCCATTGACAGAATTCCAGCACCTAAGGAACAAAAAAGCACACCGATAGTTAAGGAAGGGATGTTGTTAGAGCAAAAGTGGGCAACCTATCGGAGACCCGTAGATTACGAGACTCCACATAATCAGCTCGGGGATACTACGATAACCGGGGCGCCAAATTTTGACCATACGATCTTGATATGTCGGCCAAAAGAAACACTTTTTCAAGAGTAATCAAAATCGATTTTCGATTAAATAACGATGCTATCACGATAAAAAAAACGCTCGATCTTTTACTATATTTTCGAGCTACAGTGATATTTTATGGTTTTCGCGTATGCACGTGCGCGTGTTCGTGTGAGGTAACGTTTTGAAAAGGGCCACCTTTTGATCCAGCTAAAATTTTGCTCAGACAAATTGAATTTTGACACTTATTTATTTTACTGCGCTCCTAATATATGCGTCCAAAGCAGTGTTCCATCCATCCAACGATTCCACACGCACATCCAAGGTGCCCCGCACCCACACAAGTATACCATCCACCCCAAGATTCCACACGCACATCCAAGGTGTCCTGCGCCCACACGAGTATTACATGCACCCCACGATTCCACACGCAGATGCGTGGTGCCCCGCTCCCACACCAGTATTTCACCCATGGTTTTATAGCATCTCTTCGCCTTGATAGTCGTTGTAGTGGTTTTTTCAAGGTGCGTTTGCACGATAAGGGCCATTTTAGAATTTTTTTTTACCGTGTATATGTGTTTGAGTGAATGAACCATGAAAAAATTGGCGCAGATTTGAAATGTTGTAAAAAATGAACGTTTTTATAACGCGCTATAGCTCTGTTGTTTGATCGAAAATCGACTTTTAACACTCTTGAAAAAGTGTTTATATTTTCCCAAATATCAATGTCGCGCGGTCAAAATTTGGTGCTCCGGTTGTCGTAGTACTGCCATCAGCTCCGTTATTACGAAACGCAGCGGGATTATCATGATTTATCCTTCACCGGAATGTTTCAAGTCGTCGTGAATCTCGTCATCGAAGAATTCTCCGTAAATCGACACTCCGCCTTTCCCCGTGGCTGTGGGATCTCCGCCTGGATATAATCGTTTTTGAGTATAGGTCGAAAAAAATGACGTAGGGTAATCATTAACGTTCCTTCGCAGGGACTCACCTTGAATCATGAAGTCTCGTATGATCCTGTGGAATTTAGTACCGTTGTAATAACCTCTGCGCACGAGTTCAGCAAAATTTCTACACGTGATGGGTGCGTGTTTCCAATAAAGTTCCACCGTTATTTCACCCATTCTGCAACAGTTGTGGGAATTTTACGAGAAATATCGGGATACCAGAGAGCAGAGGAAAATTGTACAATTTTTATCATGTTTCGCGTCACACTTGCGAAAGTGAGGAATTGCAATATTTCGACTCACGATGTCTCCAATGAAACGAAAGGCGGTTGCCAATGTTTGTCGGGTATTCCCGAACCGTTTTCTATAGCCATTGTACGCTGTGAGGATTTTTCATCAACAATGACAATAAAGAATCGTTGACATTTGCCGGATCAACCTCGCTCGAGGTACACGATCTTGAAGGTTAGGTAACCCCGTTGATAACGCTCTAGTAGACAAGCTTAAAATACGAGTTTTCGGGCAATGACTTTCAACGATAAATAAAATAAACTGTTATTGGTCTTTTATTTTATACATTACGATATTTGAGATATATATAATTATATCGGTTATAACGACATTGAAGAAGCCCTGCAGTACCGACGTTATAGCTGATAGTCGTTATAAGCGATATATGGACTGGCTATAGACATTAAAGGGATCATGTCATTTATCGGAGTACAAAAACGAGTATGTATTACAAAACTTGAGCTTGCAGACATGATTAAATTGCAAAATAGTCAATTACATAAATAATTATATATTTAAAAAAATAAAATTTTTCTGTTCATTTTCATAGAATATTTTCCATATGCATACTGTCACGCCCTGTCAGTATGATTGTGAGATTGAAACCTCATCCGATTACTTTCACCACCTTGACGACCGATGAATTTCGCTTTATTTCGACGATAACATTAACATGGGATTATCCGATTTAGATCAAATATGCGCCGTTTTGTTCAATAACTTTTGTCCATTTTGAAGGCAATTTCATAATTCCGCGATTGAAGAAATCCTCGTCCCTATTGGTAAAAAACTTGACTAGCTCATTTTCACAAGCCTCTCTTGAGGCCAGTTTTGTAGCATCAAGAAAATTTTGCAAATGCTTGAAAAGGTGATAATCGCTTGGTGCCAGGTCTGGACTATACGGCGGGTGCGATAGAACCTCCCATCCAAGCTCTCGGAGCTTCTGGCGCGTCGTTAAAGATGCGTATGGCCTGGCGTTGTCTTGATGGAACACAACATCCTTCCTATTGGCCAATTCTGGCCGCTTCTGGTCGATCGCCTCCTTCAATCTGGTCAGTTGTTGACAGTAGAGGTCCGAATTGAGTGTTTGGCCCGATGGGAGCAGCTCGTAGTGAATGATTCCCATCCAATCCCACCAAACACACAGCAAAACCTTCTTGGCCGTTAATCCGGGCTTGGCGATCGTTTGGGCCGGCTCACCGCGATTGGACCACGATCTTTTTCGGCTGTTGTTCTCGTATGTGATCCATTTATCATCGCCAGTCACCATCCGCTTCAAAAATGGATCGATTTCGTTACGTTTCAGCAAAGAATCAAAGGCATCGATTCGGTCCAAAAGGTTCTTTTGCGTCAATTCGTGTGGCACCCATACATCGAACTTCTTCTTGAGACCAGCCTTATGCAAATGGTTCCAAACAGTTTTCTGGCTAATCTTCAGTTCTTGGGCAATGGAATAAGTGCTCACATGCCGGTCCGACTCGACAATTTCCATGATTTTGTCGACATTTTCGACGATTGGCCTACCAGAGCGTGCCTCATCTTCGACGTCCATATTACCAGAACGGAATCGATGGAACCACCGCTTTGCTGTTGCTTTCGATACTGTATTGGGTCCATAAACAGCACACATTTTTTTGGCCGCCCGCTCCGCCTTTTCACCTTGGTCGTAGTGGTACTGAAGAATGTATCGAATTTTCTCTTTTTTTACCTCCATTTTGGAACGCCGTAACACACAACTGGCTTTACCAAACACAAAACTGTGAATGAACTTTTTTTGAAGCGTAATGTCACCTTTAAATCGCCGTTATAGTATGACCGATTCGATGTATACTATATGGCTCTGATACATCGTGAGATATGTGGCGTCGCTGTCACCCATGTCCCGCGTCGTCGCCTTAGTGCGGCGCTACGAGCGCCTTCAACAAAAGAACTCACGACGAGGCTTTCTAAGAGTTCCGACGACTTCGTGTTCGGATATAAAAAGATATTCGGCGCGTCCTCCTTCCTCTCTACACGTGTGGCTACTTGTTTAACGTAGTCTGTAACTGTACATAAGAGTTATAAAGAGTTTTATCATTATTTATATAATTTGGTGGAGTGTCCTTATTTATTTCACCCGGTAATTCCCTCCTCCAAAGATATGGCTATCAAGAATATCATAAATAATGCCTGGACAGGCGAGAGTAGCTAAAGCGAGAGGAAGTTCGAAATTTTTTGAATATAAAATGAAGGAAAAAAAATGGATAAAAAATCGGTTCACCGGGGATCGAACCCGGACCGCAACCATTGTTAATCCGCCAGGCTGCCGACGCAGCCACGACGCTCATTGAGGATAGAGAAACATTTATGATACACGCTTATCTATAATGTTTAGTGTTGAAAAAAAACCGCCGAAACGACCGCGGCAAAGGCTCACGATTTCTCATTGAACCTTCCACGGTCGTTTCGGTGTTTTATTTTTCAACGCGTTTCGTCGTTAATTTTTTTAACCCGCATTCTCGGCATAAACAGGCAACCGAGAGAAAACAATG
Source organism: Ophion ventricosus (assembly GCA_963932345.1). Taxonomy (NCBI): domain Eukaryota; kingdom Metazoa; phylum Arthropoda; class Insecta; order Hymenoptera; family Ichneumonidae; genus Ophion; species Ophion ventricosus. The sequence goes on from OZ010723.1 coordinate 7,066,065, forward strand.
ATCTCGATACATGTTTTTCACTTTGAAATTCATTTAATGCATATTCTAATCCGCAGTACGGACACACAAATATATCGAGCTCAATCGGACGGAAAACCTCGCTCCGTTTGTCTGTCGAGTAAGCACGATGTGCGAGAGGCGGAGACTTTTCCCCCACCGAGCTACCCATTCGTGTTCACGCTGACTGCGATACCGACTTGAGCGGTGAGCACGACTCGCGCGGCTACAAGGGAATCTGCAACCTCGACGGAGGCGATGATCACAAAATTATATTCCCGAACTCGCCGCCGCGATTTAGCGCCATTCTCGAGGCACGCCAAAAACGGGAGCGTTGTACATCTCCCTACTAATCTCTGCAAATACGACCGTCGTTTCAAGGCCTGTATATACGACGGTGTCCGTGACGCTAATAAAAGGATTTGCATGACATTGGAGACTCCGACAAAAGTGGTCGCACAGAATTGGAACGTGATTGAAATCCAGTATGTGAAGTGGCATAACAACGGTACAAATGCGAAGCGCACAATCGTTCCCGATTCGTCGTTATCGGTGTAGTGACACGTAAATAACGCGTTGTCGACTTCTTGAATATAACCTCAAATCACGTACACTTGGTTTCAGATGTATTGCGGTAAGATACTTCAGCGAAATTACATCACCCCTGTCAGCTTAGTTTTGAAGGCCAAATATTCTCGTCGCAGTGCGAAAAACACGAACTCTTACAAGCTCATCAAATCGGACGATGCTCTCCATGGTGAGTATTCGTGCGCCCTTAGCCCAGTGGCCGTGCAAAAAAAACATTGCGTTTGAGTCGATTTCAATTAATTGAACATTTTCATTAAAAAGCAAAAACGTAAAAGTTTTCCCAATGATTATTAGCTTAGATGGTGAAGCTCGATCTTGTCGTTTCACAGACATCGACAATACCGAGTTTGGCGTCAATCCAAACTGGGAGCTCTTGACTCCGAGAGGATTTAGATTTTACATGCCCGGGAGCGTTGGTCCAGGCTGGCTGGACGAGACCACAACTGCTCAGGTGGAGAGTCGTTCCGTCATTTTCGGCAGCGCCAACGACACTTCTAACGAATTACTGGAGAGCGACGAGCCGCTCGAGAAGTACAAGAGGGATGGACACGCTCGATCACGGCGGACGCTCAGCTGCGTAGCTCAGGAATGCCCGAGCTTGTTGCGCAAAGGTCTGCTGGAGTTGTTTCCTAACTGCGCCGAGGTGGCCTCTCCGCAGCTCACTATAGTCACCATTAGTCAGAAACTTAATCCGCGCAGCAACCGATGGAGCAAGGAAACGGAGACGGAGAAACTCGCCAAGTTTGTACGTCTCTCGCGATTGCTCTTTACTGCCAAGCTCGGGTTACCGCGAGGAGGATAAAAAAAATGAGATTTGATGTGTTACAGTTCGTTCTCGCTGCTTCGGACATATGCGCTCAATTGAAAATGGTTGGGTATTGGGCGGACTTTGTAAATCCATTTAGCGGTCAGCCCTATCTCAATACTCACAAAAACAGCGTGCTTTACAAAACCGACGCGCGCTTTCGCTGCTTGGGCTTCAAGATTGAGCAGAGGAACAATTGCAAAATCATATCCGTAGATAACAATCCGCGGGAATTCGTTGGTATGTTTTTGTTTTTCGTTTTGCTTGCTCTCTTCCCGTCTCCCTCTCTCTCTCTTTCTCGTAGAACGACCTCAATATTGTTCCAAGTCAAATGTTTCACTCGGCAGGAAGTCTCTACACAACGGCTCCATCGAGTACCGAGTTCCTCAAGGAAATAATGAGTGGCCTGATCGATCAATGACATCCGTCTCATGATCGGATGCTCGGCGAATCAATGCCCGTTAGTTATCGATTTAAATACGAGAAATGTAAGCAGAGGTTAACGTAACACGAGTACTGTCGAAGAATAAAATGATTGTTGAGTCTACAAGCGCGTGCGCGCGATCTTTAGCTCATACAAACGAAAATTAAGGTGTAGGGTGCATCGACAACTTCAGCTCCCGCGTCTCGATTCCATTTTCATCTTCATGTTGCTTGTAATACGTTTCCGCTCCCATTTTGGAAGCTTTAGCTTTATCAATTCAAACTCATAACAATTCAATCTTTCACAATATCGGACTTGAGGTAAATATCTAAACTTTAAAAAGTCAAAAAGTACTCCAAGTAAGTAAAAAAATAGCGTAAAAAATATTTAAAAAAAAAAAGGAAATTATGAAAATAAGCCAACACGAATATGAAAAACTTGATGTTTTTATAGTTTTTTAAGTATTGTTTCCTGAAATGTTTTACGAATTTTGGAAAAAAAAACGAAGATTCTTTTTTTTCTCAAATTTAACATGTAACTAGTGCAATGTTTTAAAAAAAGCCGAAAAAATTGGTCTTTTCATTTTGATGCTGATGACAGGATGCTTAGGAACACTTGTTCCTTTAATTGTTTTGCAAAATTTTCATCAATCGGTCTGGAAAAACGGTTCGATGGATCAATTGAAAAACATTAGTCTTTCCATGAATATTTCTAAAGTAGCGGTAGATTTACTGAAACACCAGAAAAAGTAATTTTTATGTAAAATTTAGAAGAAAAAAATTCACCTTGCTCATCGAAAACCATATATATTCAATATTACATCATCAAGGTTTGATAAAAGATTACGAATCTTTTAAATCTTTTCATTCTAATAAAAGATCACGACTCTCATAATAATCATCAATAATGTTATACTTTTTGAAGTTGGTAGTAAGACAAGACTTTCTTTTTCACGTTCTAAAAGTATAAAAATGCATAATTTCGGCCTTGCAGGCGGGAAACGACTTTAGATGTTGCAAAAAATCATTTTTTTTAAATTTCATAAATCGTTAGCAAAATATCTTAATACACGCTGAAAATGTCAAAACGATATTCGGATTCCTTTTAACGGTATGTATATAAATGAAAAAGACTCCCCGCTCGACTCCCAAGCGCGCCCAGGTATCCACGAGCTAGAAAAAATTTATTAGAGACAAAGGAAGCTCGAAAAGCTCGTAAAGAGGAAATGTTTCAAATGAGTTGCATGAGGAAGAGGAAGGGCTGCTGTATGGTGCTGGAATTGCTGATAAATCGGTAAGACACTTTATCATTTGATTAAACACATTTGACTTTGAGTTTTTCGATTGTAAAATTTTAAACGTGTTTTTCTCGAAACGACATTTTTTCAATTTCCGGGAATCATAACTCAAAAACTAATTGATGGATCATCTTCAAATTTGGAACACGTTTACATAATATAATTTATTAAAACATGAACCTAAAGTTGGAAAGATTAGATTGTTTAAAACATATTTATTATTGCAAAAGCCCGGGAAAAAAATGTTAAAAATCGCTCATTTTTTTTCAAACAGGTTCCAACATTCAATTCTCGATTTTTTTTTTCAAAATTTAGGTTCATGTTCTTAAAAAACATCTCAAGAATGTATAAAAAATTGTTGGACTATTTCAGATGCGAATTGCGAGCTGCACAATTCTCGTAAATCGACAAAGACGATGAGGCCACGCGAAGGGACACAGCAGATTACACCTTAATTAATGCATGAAATATCTTGAAAAAATTACCAGACATGTATGAAAATAGGAATAAATTATTGTCAGATTTGCGGAAATTTCCGTTTTTTTGGCACAATAAAAAAAATCCAAAAGATCATCCAATTTTCGGTCTCCTAAAGTGGTTGCCCGCCTTAATTATATATTTTATGAAGACTTAGCAACTACAGAATAAATCTGTACCTCGCATGCATTTTTTTGTGTGTTGAAAAAGAAACTCGTAAACCGTCATTTGACTCAACTGGACCGCTTCAACCCTCTTAAAAGGAGTAGAGATGCATTAAGAAAGGATTAGCTTCTCCCATGGTCAGCTATGTGTGGGCTGTTCGAGAGTATCAAGTGCCGAAAACTTGAATGTGCTTGTCGATGACCATAAATCGTACAATGTTATTTACAGAAATATATTGCAACGCCATATAGTTCGGTACACAGCAATGACATTGTATGATACTGGAGTTGAAAGTTGGCACTTTTATACTACTTTTTCATTAATTACCGACCCTTACCTCAGTCAGTCAGTCTACCACCGTGTCTAAGAAACACAGAGTTCTGCCTTCTTTCTTGATTTTTTACATTTTCTCTCGTACGAAAGTAGCGTAATTTTAGCAGCACTGCTCGGAAGCTCTAGGATCTTGGAAGGAGCCGGATAAAGGATTCCTCTTTTGCTCCTCTCAGTAGAAATAAGGACGCAGTTTTTTTATTTATTTATTATAAAACAATGCAGTTTTTATTTATTAAAATTGTCCAACATAGCATAATAATTTTAAACGTTGAAACTCATGTGTATGTATATAGCCCGCGGCTATTCCTAAATGATTCGTTCGTTCCAAAACAAACCGAAACAAACGCCGAAGGCCTTTCACCAATTCCGATATATTACAAATTCTGATCCGAACTTAATAGAAATCACGCGTTACTTATCAAACGTCAAAAAATATATGGACATGCGTACAAAGCCTCGTGGCGATTTATATGCACGGATCTCAGGAAAAAAAATCGTACGATTTAATTTTTGTGTCTCGCAGTTGAAACAAAAAAAGTTGGAAAAAAAGAAAATGTAATAAAATATAATACAGTTAAATTCGGTTATAACGACATTGAAGGGACTATGCAGTACCGACGTTTAGCCGACGGTCGTTATAAGCGATATATGGACTGGTTACAACGACATTGAAGGGACCATGCAGTACCGACGTTATAGCCGATTCGTTGTTGTAAGCAATGTCCTTATAAGCGGTTTCAACTGTACAATTTATAATTATTATTTATAAATAAACAAATAAAACAAGCTATTTCGATTTTATTTATTTATGAATAACAATTATTAATAAATAATTTGAAGAAAATATAATGAAATATAAAATAAATAAATAAAATCGTAATAAAATAAAATGAATGTTGAGACTTTTCCAACTGTTGTGCGGAAGTGATCGTGCGAATAAACAAACAAAAAAAGGGGAAAAGTAAGAAAACATTATCACGGCCTTCGAAACGTGTCTTGCTATGGATAATGAATTATTAACAAATCACGGAGAGTTCAATGCGATATATATACATATACAGGGTGGACCATTTAACGTGACCACGCCAAATATCTCCGTTGCCTTTAGTGTGACGAAAAAAATGTCAGGGGGTAAGTTGATTGATTTCGTAGAGCAGTGGTGATTGATACAGTGGTGAAAAATTCATTTTTGTCAAGGTCATAGTTTTTGTGGTCTCAAGGTCATCAATGGTTTTTCAAAAGGGAACATGTTTTTTTTTTATTAAGACGTAGCTGATAATCAGACGAATCCAACGACCTATGATATCATGACCTTGAAATGATTTTTTTACCAAAATACACGTGTAAGATCGGGAAATCGTGATGGTATTGACAATAAGAATATCCGAATAATGTAATTGAATTTTTTGTGCAGAAAATTTACTGTAACAAATGTTCAAAGTGTTGGCCATTAACCTCGACACATTTTTGAAGACGTCGGATCAATGATTCTCTTGACCTTCGAATAGTTTCTGGTGTGATAGCGGCGCAGGTCCACTTTCTCTGCTTGACTGTACAATACCATTTTCGATACGCGGTTATTACATGTTACTTTGGATGGATACACTTGTTTACTGATTCTAATATCGGTAGATGGTAAACATTCTTCACTCTACTACAGTTTTACTACGTTACAATGCCAGTATTTACAAACATCAGAAACATCTTCGACTATTGACATTATTGTATCCGTTGGATAACCTACGCCGTTATCACACCAGAAACTATTCAAAGGTCAAGAGAATCATTCATCCGACGTCTTCAAAAATGTGTCGAGGTTAATGGCCATCACTTCGAACATTTGTTACAATAAATTTTCTGCACAAAAAGTTCAATTACATTATTCGGATATTCTTATTGTCAATGCCATCACGATTTCTCGTTTTTACACGTGTATTTTGGTGAAAAATCATTTCAAGGTCATGATATCATAGGTCGTTGGATTTGTCTGAATATCAGCTACAACGTCTTAATAAAAAAAACATGTTCCCATTTGAAAAACCATTGATGACCTTGAGAACGCAAAAACGATGACCTTGGCAAAAATGAATTTTTCACCACTGTATGAGCCCTTCGAAATCAATCAAATTACCTCCTGACATTTTTTGCGTCACTCTAAAGGCAACGGAGATATTTGGGATGGTCACGTTAAATGGTCCATCCTGTATATGTATACAGGGTGTTAGAGTGGTAGTGCATAAAACTGAAAAGGGTGCTAAAGAAGGTAATTTCGGATCGATTTGCCCGAAACCAGTATTATCCAAAGTCTAACGGTTTTTGAGATATCGAGTTTCAAAAATGACCTCCTGACATTTTTTTCGTCACTCTAAAGGCAACGGAGATATTTGGGCTGGTCACGTTAAAATGCTCCACACTGTATATTGGGCGAGTGGAAATTCGACGAGAAAATAAGACAAAAGGTGGAGGGTTTGTAAAGATGGAGATTCAGGTCAATCAAATTTCCGAAATAAATCAAACTCTAAGGCCAATTTTTAAAATGGTCACTTTGAGTGTATTATTTTTACTGAATTTTCCGCTATATATGTGTGTGGATGTGCCCATAAATATGACAAATTTTCCGCAGAGCTTGTCAAAAAAAAGAGCTCCGTAATGTTTGCAGCCATCCTGACAGCCCAGCCAATAAATCAATTTTTCTATTTCCATTGAATAAAATTTCAAGTCGGCAATCGCATCCGGCGATATTCGTTTAATAACCGGAAATACACTAGACCGCGCGCATTTAAAAAAATTAAAGAATTCAGAAGAAAAAAAGAATAGAAAACCGATCGGAGCTGTGTTGAAAAAAAAAAATCGATTTCCAACAAGCGATCAGCCGCAGACGAATATTTTCTTTTTGCACCGTACTTCTTTTCCGATAGATTTTTTTTTCGAAACTTACGTCATCTACTTGTTCCGCTCACCATTTCCTTACTGACATGTATTACTTTTTCGTTATTCACGTGTGTGTGTGTGTGTGTGTTTTTTTTAATTTTATTTTTTCCTCGTAATTACTCGTAACAATTTTACGTAAGAATTAATCGTTAATTTTAATCAATTGCTTTGTCGAGCGCATGCGCGCTCGCGTTTTTACGTCAATAATGCAAAAATGATTAATCGACCGATTAGAGTCGATTATGAAACTTGTACGTTTACGAGCTATCGTATTGTTCCGGACTACGGGACTATGACGTATTTGTATTAAGATATTGGTCGTAAAGCTTTGCTCGCGCGCGGTGCCTTCGCACGGCACCGTCCCTTTATTTTTGTTTGTTACGTCGTTTGTGGGTTCTTGGTCGTCTTGGCTCTTCGAGGATTGCTTCCAATGGTCGCACGCACTTACACGCATACAAATGTTTTCGCTTCTCTATCATTATATTTTATCGATCATTTTTTGTTTGTTCGAATGCTCCTCGACCCATAGGTTGATAATTAAAAAAAAAAAGAAAATATAGAAAACAAAGGTTCAGGACACACGTGGTCGTTGAAGATACACACCGCTTACTGAAATTTCACCCAAAGCAGAGCTGGCTATTTTTTTTTCTTTTCACTTGCGCACACGCGTGTATATCGTCTCTTCCAGTGTGCGCGTTGTCGTCGACCCTTTTCGCTTTCCGAATACACGCACATATAAAATATTCTGTACCTTCTTTCTTTTTTGCAAATCGGATCTTAATTTTCTTCATTTTAGACAATGAACAATTGTCTTGGCTCTGCGCGTTTTCGTGTTTTTTTTTTCTCCGTCCCGCTGCCCGTTACTCAACTATTTTGAAACCACTTTTCCATTCTTATTTTATCCTCTGTGACATTCGGTAATATTCTGTATTTGTGAAAACGCATCTCGGCGATTAAATTACCCTCTTTCTTCTTCGTCGAATATTCGAGACGGGAAGGATTCGCGAGTGGCTCTCGAGTAGTTTTCTTCAACAATCAGACATTTATAATTATATCCGACCAGATACGATACGATATTGTCCGTAGAGCGTAAAAATTGTCTTCGGCTGTAAACACTTATTAATGAGACAAGATTATGCGATAATGAAATTTCCACTTTCACGTGTAATGGGAAAAAAACTTTGAATGTTCAAAGTTGCCCGAAAAGTGACGTTCAAAATGAACATTTGGATCCCGCATATCTTTTTACTTTGTGGGGAAAAGAAAAAAACCTTGTATTCTTCTCTTTTGCGTAAGTACTTTCCTCGCGGTTGCTTTTTACTCGTGTTATCGTTACGAAGTGCACCGTTGAGCGATGAATAAATGACGCTTCAACTGAACACTCACGCAAATGCCTTAGATTTTGATCAAAAGTTCAAAAAAATTAGTTTGAGAGGGACGGTCATTAAAGTTCAGATGATAAAAAAAAAATACTTATACCAGTCTAAATGACTCCGAATTTCTTTCAAAATCTAAGAGGAAAGTACACGTACAAGAGAAGAAAAATTGAAAACCTATGCTACAGGAAAACTCGACGAAAAAAAACGTCAAAAATGCTTTTTTTCTCGAAAATAAGAAATGTTCGCAGACCATACGTGGGATTAATTCAGAGAGGTATATGAGGCATCTCGTTTTATTTTCTGACGTCTCTTTTCGGGCCACCCTGTATATATATCCAGTACTGGACAAAAAAAAGTACGCACTAGTCGAAATTTCTTACCGCACTAAAATTTACATAGCGGACTCAAAAATAAAGGTAATTGAATTTGCCAAGTGGCGTTTTAAAGAGGACAAGTTTACCTTTATTTTGCTTTTTTAGAAAATTGTCTACAATTTTTTTCGTCCCGGTGCGCACTTTTGAACGTGGCCATTTTCCGGCTATTTTTTGGCTGTCGAAAATTGACTGCAAAGTTTGTGGAAAATTTTTTCCTCGAGTTTTTCCATTCGAAACTTAAAAAGAATATCAAAACCGAAATTTTTATTTTTTAGAAAGTCTCGTACGATTTTTTTTCGCCCCAGTATTGCATTTTTAGCTAAAAAAGAGGTTTTAGAAAAAAAAGGCGTCATCGAAGAACTATAGGGTTTCAGGGGAAATGTCAAGAGGGTAAAAAGTTGCATGGGTTTACACTGGAGTGGCTAGAATTTGTTCAGAATTTTTCTTGGACATTTTTTTTACCATTTTTGGTTGGAACTTTGATGAGTGGAGAGGCTCCACTTGGGAATTATGGGGTCTAGGACAATTAAGAAAGAAAATTTGTTTACATTTTCATTTTTAATTAACTACAATTTTTCTAGATATTTTTTTTATTTTTGAAAATTAAAATAAAAAACATGAAAATGAAAAAAATTGTTGTTAATTAAAAATGAATTTGTAAACAAATTTCCTTTCTCAATATATTGTCCTAGATCCTATAATTTCCAAGTGGAGCCTCTCCACTCATCAAAGTTCCAACCAAAAATGGTAAAAAAAAGTCAAAAAAATTCTGAAAAAATTCTAGTCACTCCGATGTGAACCTATGCAACTTTTTGCCCTCTTGACATTTCCTCTGAAACCCTATAGTTCTTCGATAACGCCTTTTTTTTTTTGAAAAATGTCTTTTTTAGCTACAATAACGCAATACTGGGGCGAAAAAAAATCGTACGAGACTTTCTAAAAAATATAAATGTATGTTTTGATATCCTTTTCAAATTTACCTTGGAAAAAAACCAAGGCAAAAATGTTCTACAAACTTTGCAGTGAATTTTCGACGGCCAAAAATCAGCCGGTAAAAGGCGCCGTTCAAAAGTGCGCACCGGGGCGAAAAAAAAATCGTAGAGAATTTTCTAAAAAGGCAAAATAAAGGTAAACTTGTCCTTTTTAAAACGCCACTTGGGAAATTTAATTACCTTTATTTTTGAGTCCGCTATGTAAATTTTAGTGCGGTAAGAAATTTCGATTAGGGCGTACTTTTGTTTGTCTAGTACTGTATATATATATGTGTGTGTGTATATATGTAAGGTGTATTTCGAAAAACGTGGAAAAATGGCGGACGGAAATGGAGATTCGATATCCGCTTAAATTTGTATTGTTTTTCGTTTTCTACTTCCTCTTCATTTTCATTGCTCATCAACGTCCAATTGTTGCAACAAGTAGATAGATAAATATGTATATGGAAGGATTCTCACAAGGGACGATCGCGGAGATGAAAATAATTATATGTATACATACATAGACGTGCACACATCCACGCGCGTGCGTGGGTGTGCGTATCATACAGTACAGTCATAGATTCGACGATATAATTTCTGTTAAATTTACATTTTTACCGATCGTCAAGTTTTTTCTTTTTCTCTTTTGTTCTCTTTTCCTCCAACAATCATTTTCATTTACAACAACCATTTACAAACACGTTAGATTAGTGCGAGACCAACACGATCGAGATACAATTCGGTTGTTTATCGAGAAGGGCACGAAGACATCGATGACAAGAAATTGATCGCTAATTTTCGTGCACCTTCGAAAATTCTTTTTTTTTTAAATTTTTTATATCGATAAGTTACATGTGGCTAGGAAATTTTGAGGACCGTTCTCGTTCCAAAAACAACGATTCGACGAAAAATAATTACGAACGTCCTCGAAACAGCCATGTGCTGATATTGTTTAGTCGTAAGGGGCTCAAAATATCCTTTCCCCACCCACGCGCATACAAACCGACGGACTCACGTATACATATGTACATATGTATTTGTAATCTATGCATGATTCGTACAGAGATCGTAATTGGAACACACATCGAGAATACGTGACTTGTTTTATTTTAATTTTTTTTTATTACCTCGACGAGCCCCGGTTAAAGTTAATTTATCGAAACATCAATGAACCGAAAACTCGTGAGCAGTTTCTACGATATTGCACTTTTTTTTTGCGACTGTATAGTTTGAACGTTTTCTTCGCCTGTCAATCTCTTGACGAGTACTCGAGCTTTTCGCGGGAACGATCGATCCTCGTGTTGTCGAATGACGACGTTCAATTTTCGGATAGGAAGGCAAAGGTAAATTTAATTTGTAAAAACTACGAGATAAATTAAATTACTAAGAATGGTAAACGTCAATTGAATTCCGAAAAACTAAAAGGTAAATTAAGCTCGTGAAAAAATAAATAGTAAATCGAATTCCTAAAAATAAAAGGGAAATGAAAGTCCTACGAAAAAGAAGGTAAATTAAATATTTAAAAACCAAAAAGGAAATTCAAAACGGACAAAAAATAACCTCGCGACAATGAGGGACATTGTTTCTCGTCGAAAGCTTCGTATATTTAAATTGCAATGGTGACGTTTTTTTTGTCTTCTTCTTCTTTTCGATCCGTCTTCTCGTCTAATTGCCTTAAGAACTAGTGGACCTCGTGCAAGCATTTAATTTAACTATTTAAACTTGTACATACTATCAAGGGCTGTAGGCGCGTGAGTAAACTCTTCAAACGCAGTAATTGAGCCCCCGAGCTTCATAGCTTTCGGATTTCACCTCGAAAGTTCCATCTGCTTCTGTCGATTTTCTCGTTAGATATTAGCCTCTCTCGCAACTCCCTCGCACTCAAACGACACACAGCATCTCGCATTTCGTCGTCAACGGAGCTTGTTCTTTTTTTGTTTTTTTTTTTTTTGCTCGCGTTAATCACGCTACCCTTAATCTCGTTCAACGTACAAAATCGCAAATCGTAAAAAATCGTGTAAATTCATTTTCAATATCCTTGTTTTTTAACCCTCGGGGATAAAATTGCTTTACAGATTTATTAAATTGAGGAGCGTACGATTTTTTTTTTGTCCCTCAATTTTTTATGCAGCAACGTGTTTATTTTTGTTCTTCGTTTTTGTTAGTTATACTCGTTCAACCCGTTTAAATAACAGCTTATTTCTTTTACCTTGTTCCCTCGTAGGATTTTTTTTTTAAATTTCTTTTCGTCCTACCTTTATTTTTTTTTTTTTTCGTATCGCCCATACGGCTGATGAAAAACAGGCTGTAGCACTTAACGAGGGACTGAATGGAATGAAGATCGAGGTTCGTAGCGTTCCTAAGGAGAGAAATATATTGCCATCCGATATTCGATTTTTTTTTACATCGATATTTTTCATCTACTTGCCCTTTTCTCTCGCCCCCCCCCCCCCCCCGTCACAATGGTTGACCCTTAAGCTTTTTTTTTCTCTCTCTCGAAATTGCCGATTTCTTAGCCCCGCCGTCTTATTCGCTGCCTGCTCAATTTTTATTTTTTACGTGCCACTCATAGGTAGAGAGAGAGAGAGAGAGAGAGAGAGAGAGGGAGAGAGTCAAGTATTTCGTGGACTCTTTACAATATTTTTTGTCCTCGTTATTGATCAGTCCGAGAGAGAATGTATATATAAAAGTCGATTTCTCGGCCTATCATTCCCGTCGAGATAACTTTCACGGATTATTACGCGACCCTCCCTTTTTTTTTACCTATCCATCGATCTCCCCTGAGTATTGGCTGTATTTTTATCTTTTTATTTCCGGTTCGTTTTTTTTCTTTCTTCTTCTTTTTATCGGTTTCGCGGAGAGTTCCCGTGCCATTTAATTCGTGAGAATGATAAAAGGAGCCCGAAACGTCTCGATGTCTTGGCGTCCGATGTACTAACTCGATAACGTTAATTGGTCGTATCAATTCGAACAATTTTCTCCCCAATCCGCTGGCAGACTTTAGCAGACCCTTTGACGAGTCGAACAATCCCTTTTCGGATCAATTCTTCGTTGTCTCTCGTATATAGAGGAAAATTATTTTGAAGAGCTCTCTTCGATAGCCTTCCTTAATCGCTTTAAAATCACTTTTAGATAATTGGAACTGTTATACGTATCCAGGACATTTTGGAGATCACCCTGTCGCCAAAATCAATAGTTCGAGTCACTTGAGAGTAATTATCTGTGAAACAATAAGGATAACAGGAATTTCGTCTACAGACTTTTTTTGTCCACAGATAAATTTCCTATTGACCAAAGTCATTTTTATACGGCAGACTGTTGAGGAATTACAGGGCGATAATTCTAAACTTGCTCAACATGCCCCTCCCTATCATATACGATTAATGCGGACGAGATTGGATTTTCTTATTCGTTGATGGAGAAAATGACTAGTGGAAAAAAGGCAAATCAAATGGTCGATTACTTTCAACTGAAACTTGTGGATGGGCGGTTGGGTATCGGTTCCGGCAGTACTTCGAGTTAGGCAGCGTTGTGCACGACTGATACTCGAAGCGGTGACCGTTTAGCCGTGCACCGACTGGCGCATCGAACCAGTGAGCAGAAAGTCAATACTTTTGAGATCTTGGTGTAGATACTTTGAGTGAAACATTTGTGCACCAGAGAATCAGAAGAATGTGGGGGTGTTTATATCGGTGCAGGTTTTCGGCAGTTTCCCCGTACCCTCGGCATATTTGCGGTACAGTGTGGCTTAAGGAATCAGGCCACTCTACAATTTTCGCAAACTCGAAAGCAACCATTTTTTGCTCAAAAAGTGTCTAAACATCTCAAAAATAATATACTAAAATATTGTGGGCGGTGAAAGTCTCTATGTACCCCAAACAGCTGTGCCTGGAGGCGGAAGCGCATGAAGGTTTCCGAACAATCATTGCTTGGAGTTGCAAAAGAGAAACGGATCAGCTTCAGAGCGTTCAGAAAGGAAACAGAAAGCCAGGAGATCAATGTGGAAGGCCAATTGGTATGGTGGAGGCATCGCAGATCAAAGGTATATTAGAATTTTTTATGATTTTACCATACTGAAAACTGTTGAACGCGTTTTACTGAAACGCAGTTTTCGCGAAAGCACATTTTGTTTTTTTAACTAGGTGGAAACATAACTCGAACGAATCTTCACCAATCGATTTGAAAATTTAACTGTACATTCAAAATTAGATTCTCTACAGAAGTACGTAGAATTTTTTCGTTATATCGCATCGTTTTTTTTTTAGTTATAAACAATTATCTGATGATTTTTTTTCCTGATACTAATCATGTTTAGCATTGAAAATGCTTTTTAAACTGTATATATTTGTTGAGGTGGGCTGGGTATAGGGGTCTGAGGTAGCTGGATGTCACACGAAACTAACGTTACTCCCATTCCACTGCCACTGTGTTGTAGTAGAGTGGGAGGAGCTGCGACATGCTGATATCTGTGATTAAAAATGGTAAATTTGAATTTTGATGTGTATATTACAATATTATCACGTCATAGAAATGAATCAGTGCTGTTTTTTATTACTCGAAAAGTCTGATTAAATTTCCAATGCCATGAAATAGTTGCACATTGCTTAATATCTGTAGATTTTTTTCTTCTAAAATGCGCCATTTCGGCAAAGAACAATATATCGGAAAAATCCTACGTACTTCCGCAGGTGTTTTTATGAATAATTGAAAAAAAGTGTTGGTTTTTGTGTTTAAGGTCGAAAATGGCACGAACTACGTTTCCGCACGTGGAGCCTTCTAAAAAAGAAGGTGTCGAAGGAGAAATGCTGTGCAGCCGCCTATTTTTTTTATAGTTCATTAGTAATACAAAAAAGACCTATGCATGGAATTTCGATTAATTTTATTATTTCGCTAAAAAAAAAGAAATTTCCAAAATATACCTATTTCTTTTTTACTCCAGAGTGGCCTAATTCCTTAAGACGGTGGCGTTCACCTCCCCGTGGACGCAACGAAAGTTAGATTAGATTTAACGAAGTGCGGTTAGGGAGTGTTAGCAAAGGGCTTAATTAAGAAAGATAATACGTTGGAACTCGGGAATTAAACACTAGTCAATTACTTTTCATTCCCTTTCGTCCTCGCAATTTTGTCTACCTATATATATTCGTCCCATTCGTTTCAGTCTTCGCCCATTGCTTTTTCTTTTTCTTTTAATTATACAGAAAGATTCCATAAAGATTTATTGCGAGTCTCGAGCCTGAATACAACCGATTGAATCGCCGTAAACGTAAACTCTATGTTTATTACTTACTTATCATATATCACGCGATTTATCGGGAGCTTTTGGTTCTTTTGTTGTTGTTGTTGTTGTTGTATACGTTTTGAAGAATGCTCGCGACGAGGATACGCCCCGGCTAGTGAAGCGTTTTTTTCGCTCGCCACGAGCCTCTTTGATTTTATAGTACGTGAAGGTTTTCGCAACTCTTGGATTTGCTGTCACGTGCCCATACCTTGTCCAACAAGTGTCGTACTTTGAGGCTCGCACTGGTACGACTGCCACGATACTTCTTCGGCGAGTTGTTCTCCGAGCACGAGCCCAAAGGCGATTTGCTACGATTCTTTCGCGATCTTCGACGAAACAAGTCGCGATTTCTCTCCGGGTTCTCCAGCTTCAGACGTATCTGCTTCAGCAGACCAACCAGAAGCTCGTCGACGTTGTGGTTTATGCCGACCGAGGTCTCGATGAACTTGCAGTCGTACGAGGTCGCCATTGATTGGCCTTCTGCAATTAAAGTCGCGATTTTCGCGTGGAAAAGGTCTTTTTTTTTAAATCTGATACGAGACAAAAATAAAATGTCGTATGAAAAAAGGATTTTTTTTTATTGCATCGTTTTATAGTCAGAAATGTTCATTTGAATTTGCAAGAAAGATTTTGTAAAGATTCTTAAAAAATTATCGAGACATGAGGATTTGTGTAAAGTGTACATAAAGAAAAAAAAATGACGATTTTTATGTCAGGGTGACAAAAATAATCGTAATAAATCCGTTAGACTTTGATCATTACAATAAGATTTGTAAAGCTTGAAAATAAAATAAAAAACGATTTTTTTTACCGTATAGTTTTATAGCGCACGGTCTAAACTGTAAATTGCAACAAAAGTTATGTTAAAATTCTGAAAATTGACTGGGTTGTGAGGATTTTGGTGAAGGTTTTTGATGAAGCTGCGATTCACGCTTTCTTTTTTTTTTGCATTTTCATCGAAACTATGCATTATGAAACGGTGTAAGCCGTACCCTAAAATCTATTCGTCCGATTCACTTCAAATCTGGACGGAGCATACTTTATTACATTTTACATCGTATGACCGGATGATTTTTAAAATATGTTCATCTATTTGTTGATTAAAGAATATTAAAGTTGTTTTTTTGGTCGAAAAACGAACTTTCTTTAATAATTTGGCATTTCCGTAATTTTTAAAATTTCAAAAAAGTATTTGGTGATATGAAAGTTTTATTACTATACTAAAAGTACATTTTTTAATTTTTTATCTGAGGTCAGCTTAGATGCCGGAACCACCTACACCAATTAGCCCTCCAGCAACGGCGGCAACTTTGTCAAAATATTAATAACTTCACTGTTTACCAATATTCCCCCCCCCCCCCCCCCCCCCCCCCCCAAAAAAAAGAGAACTCAAACTTGGCAAGAATGTGTATCGATTGTGTGGAAAATCCCGACCTCGTGATCTCATTAATCTTGTCGAAAAAAGAAAAAATTGAGAATCGACTTGTTTTTGGGCTTCAAGTTTACCATATGCACACCCTTGACGGCTAGGTGAGCTCAGAATTCGAATTTGATTTTAATTGAATGTTAAATGAAAATTTAACGACAGTGTGTAACAGTGAATAGAAGAAGAGATAGGAATGCAAATGAAAAAAATGCCAGATATGCTTTGCGGACTGTTTTATCCAGCTCCGTCCAAACAACCGAATGGCATAATTAAGACGTCAAGAGGTAAATTAATCGCGTACCGTAGAGATTACACAAGGTTTGCCGAGGATAATGAAGGGGGTTGTGGGGGCTAGGGTCTCGTGTCTTTAGTACAGTTTCCGAAAAGTTTACGAACATTGGGCACAGCATCAACCCTCGACGCTTTCTCGACCTTCGTGTCAGGCATTTATTTTTAATTAACCGACTTCGGCCGAGCTTTATCGCCGTTTTTTTTTCACTCTATCTCTCTCTCTCTCTCGACAAGAGGCTTCAGCAAAAAACGCCAAAGTTCCTTATCGCGGATACAATTGCGCAGGGACGTAATATAAGCGAAACGAATACTAAATACGAAAGGACTCCGGAGCGTTGCGAAGGGAAGAAAGAAAGTTGTCTCCGTCGGGTGTGATAAAACATCGTGCGTTTAAAGATATCGACCGTGATCAAAATAAAATAAAAATATGGCAAATAGTTCAGAAAATATTTTAACGTTATCGATTTTTTTTTTAACTCCGTCTACTTCAGCGCCCGCTTCAGGGCAATTTCATTTTAATGAACAATTCATTAACCGTAATTGTAGTATTCGCGATAACAGGAGCGTAACGAGGAAAAGGAAAAAGGTCACGAACGATCGGACGCTCCGTGCGATTTTCAACTTCTCTTATATACTTCGTGATTTTTCATTACGCCAATTTTACCTTCGATGCTAACGATGCGACTCCTCACGAGATCGACCTTGTTGCCAACGAGAATAACTGCCCTGGCTGACACGTGATCACTTCGCCAAAGTGTCTGGAGAAGTTCCTCGGCAACTCTCGCCGAAGTTCTGTCGGTTGTCGAATACACGACGCAGTAGGCGTGAGGCTCGTAACTCGATATGCAACTTTCAGGCTGCGAAAGGTAAATTGAGAAAAATAGAAATAAGTTAATGAATAAAGATGATTACATTTACATAGGGTACACCGACCAGTGACGGGCGATGCAGTAAACCCAATCATTTCTGACCGGAGTGCGAACAAAAATTTGGATTTTAAGGCGGGCAACCACTTTAGATGCTTCGAAAAATCAATTTTGTTTTTATTTCATAAATCGTTAGTAAAATATCTTAAAAATACACCCTGAAAATTTCAAAACGATATTCGGATTCCTTCCAACGGTATGTATATAAATGCTAAAGATTCTCCGCTCGACTCCCAAGCGCGCTCAGGTATCCACGAGCGCTCAGTTGGGTACTCATAACCCAAACAAACCCAAACTCGACCGTTTGGCGATTAGCTCCAAAACATCTCCATTCTGGGTATAAAATAATCGAGGTAGCGGCATTTCTTGCTGCTATTTTATTCAATGAAGGATATTCAGCCCTACACATGGTTATGAACGAATTACAAATCGTAGTTGGCAGGCAGAACTACGGATATCCCGAGCAAATGGATCAGATGCGTGTGGCTCGGCAAAATAGAAAAAGTTTATTAGAGACAAAAGAAGCTCGAAAAGCTCGTAAAGAGGAAGTGCAAGCTTCAAATGAGTTGTATGAGGAAGAGGAAGGACTGCTTTATGGTGCTCGAATCGCTGATTAATCGGTAAGACACTTTATCATTTGATTAAACACATTTGACTTTGCGTTTTTCGTCTGTGAAACTTTAACCCTTTTTAAGGCATAGGGAATATTTTTACCACCAATTTATTTTTATATTATTGGCGCCAATTGTGTGGCAGGAAAATTGGCGCCAATAATTTAAAAATAAATTGGTGGTAAAAATATTCCCTATGCCTTAGAAAGGGTTAAACGTGTTTTTCTCGAAACGACATTTTTTCAATTTGCGGGAATCATAACTCAAAAACTAATGGATGGATCATCTTCAAATTTGGAACACGTTTACATAATATAATTTATTAAAACATGAACCTAAAGTTGGAAAGATTAGATTGTTTAAAACATATTTATTATTGCAAAATGCCGGGAAAAAAATGCTAAAAATCGATCATTTTTTTTCAAACCCGTTCCAACATTCAATTCTCGATTTTTTTTCTTCAAAATTGAGGTTCATTTTCTTAGAGAACATCTCAAGAATGTATAAAAATTTGTTGGACTATTTCAGATGCGAATTGCGAGCTACACAATTCTCGCAAATCGACAACGACGATTAGGACACGCCAAGGGACACAGCGGATTAAACCTTAATGAATGCATGACATAATTTGAAAAATATTACCAGAGATGTATGAAAATATGAATGAATTATTGTCAAAGTTGCGGAAATTTCTGTTTTTTTTTTCACAATAAAAAAAAATCAAAAAATCATATAATTTTCGGTCTCTTAAAGTGGTTGCCCGCCTTAAGATAGTAGTCTCGCCAAGACGTTTTTCTATAGATTTATTTTTATTTTGAGGTCTCATTTAGGACATTATTAAATGATTACCTGCAAAATTTCAAAAGAATTCACCGTTCCGTTTCTATGATTTAGGATTCCGTTCCAAAAGATTTCGAAACTAGAGACTTGAAGCTTCGAAATATTTTTTTTTTTCATTTCGATACGACCATTTTTCACAGAGATACAGCGCTTCAAAAAAAAAAGGGAAGAAATGTCCTGTTCCTTTAATTCTTTGGAGTAGTGTATTATTGGCGTTTTTATCATTACTTTATAAGTTTTTACATCCCGATAAGATGTATAACCTACATTATAAGGAGATTTCGCAATATTTCGAAGTTTTCATCGATTGAGCGGAGAATAAACTTTGCAACGTGACTGTGCCACGACTACTACCTTTATTTTTATTTCTTAGGTGCTTACACCGATGTATTTTAACCCCCTGAAAACGGACGGCTCATTTTGCCCAAAACTTTTTTTATATTAATTGTAATTTTATCTTATGTATTAAAAATCGTCGAAATTGTTTAAAAACACGTTTTTTTTCGAATTTATTCCTTCAAATGTTGAGCTATCGAAAAAAATCTGTGCGATATTCGTGATCAGCAGAAAATGTCCAAATAGATAGCCCTTTGAACTGGTGTAAAATTCGAAAAAAGAAATGTTGAGCCCTTTGGATCACTTTTTCAAAATCGCCAAAGTTCTGAACTTCTAAACAGCCTTAGCGGCGATTCTATTTGAGTCGCGGAGACTCGTTGGGAGGTTTCCAAAATGGATTTTAGCAGACTTACAAGTCTAGAGTGAGAGAGAGAGAGAGAGGGACAAAAACGAGGAATTTCGTTTGCAATTTTTTTTCGTCATCTGTACACTATACGTATTGGATTAGGGAGAGTCCGCAGTGCGTTTGTAGTACCAGAAAGAAATGTATACGTATATTTTGGATTGCACGCGAAGTACATATGCATATGTGAATATACATAAATTATTCGCGAAAGCTTGCAAGGTTAGTGAAGAAGAAGGATAGCTTTGGGATGAGCATATATTACTTTGTGTGCACGGACGAGTCAACTTGAAAGCAAGCAGCACTGACGAGGTTTAACCGAATTAGATTCGCATAATTTCGCTCGTATTTCAAGTTGGGATTACCAGACCCTGTTCTCTACGTACGAGCATGAACGCGCGCACTGTTGAACAAGTTTATTTCCTCCAACTAAGATCTATTTAAGTGAAATAATATATTTTTTTTTTTCGTTGTCTCACGACCTGGCACGATTCTATTTGTTTCAAATATTTTCAAAAAATTATTTCAAACTTGATGTAGACTATTCGATAAATTGGTATTTGATGAAAATGCATTGTTGATTTTAATGTGTAATATATATAGTTGAATAAAAAATATCTTTATTCGCATGAAGTAAATGTGTGCTAAATTCAAAAGAAAAAAAAAATTGTATTTGATTAGTAGTATTGGGTGAAGTAAAAAGTTCTGAGCGTTTTCCGCTAGATCTCTTTAGTGAGGCATATCTGACGATGTATACATCGCATCGGGTCATACTATACGGCGATTTAAAGGTGACATTACGCTTCAAAAAAAGTTCTTTGACAGCTTTGTGTTTGGTGAAGCCAGTTATGTGTTACAGCGTTCCAAAATGGAGGTAAAAAAGAGAAAATTCGATACATTCTTCAGTACCACTACGACCAAGGTGAAAAGGCGGAGCAGGCGGCCAAAAAAATTTGTGCTGCTTATGGACCCAATACAGTATCGAATGCAACAGCAAAGCGTCGGTTCCAACGATTCCGTTCTGGTAATATGGACGTCGAAGATGAGGCACGCTCTGGTAGGCCAATCGTCGAAAATATCGATAAAATCATGGAAATCGTCGAATCGGACCGGAACGTGAGCACTTATTCCATTGCCCAGGAACTCAAGATTAGCCAGAAAACCGTTTGGAACCATTTGCATAAGGCTGGTCTCAAGAAGAAGCTCGATGTATGGGTGCCACACGAATTGACGCAAAAGAACCTTTTGGACCGAATTGATGCCTACGATTCTTTGCTGAAACGTAACGAAATCGACCCATTTTTGAAGCGGATGGTGACTGGCGATGAAAAATGGGTCACATACGAGAACAACAGACGAAAAATATCGTGGTCCAATCACGGTGAGCCGGCCCGAACGATCGGCAAGCCCGGATTAAGGGCCAAGAAGGTTTCGCTGTGAGTTTGGTAGAATTGGAAGGAAATCATCCACTATGAGCTGCTCCCATCGGGCCAAACACTCAATTCGAACCTCTACTGTCAACAACTGACCAGATTGAAGCAGGCGATCGACCAGAAGCGGCCAGAATTGGCCAATAGGAAGGGTGTTGTGTTCCATCAAGACAACGCCAGACCGTACACATCTTTAACGACGCGCCAGAAGCTCCAAGAGCTTGGATGGGAGGTTCTATCGCACCCGCCGTATAGTCCAGACCTGGCACCAAGCGATTATCACCTTTTCAAGCATTTGCAAAATTTTCTTGATGGGGCAAAACTGGCCTCAAGAGAGGCTTGTGAAAATGGGATGGTCAAGTTTTTTACCAATAGGGACGAGGACTTCTTCAATCGCGGAATTATGAAATTGCCTTCAAAATGGACAAAAGGTATCGAATAAAACAGCGTATATTTGATCTAAATCGGATAATCCTAACTATGTTAATTTCATCGTCGAAATAATGCGACAAAACGCTCAGAACTTTTTACTTCATCTAATATTTTGATCTGCAATTGACAAGTTTACCATATTTTCTTATATACAATACATATTTAGCCGTATTGTTTACAATCCTCTATAGTGACAAATTAAAAAAATAAAATATTTTCCACTACCAGCATTTCGATATATACGAGAGGAGTTTCTTTTCTGTGGGTATCACAGTATGTCTATTTCCCACGTGTTTCGAAATACACTTGGCTGATCATAAACGACAATGTGCAAGATTATAGTGGTGCGTCGATGCGGTTTCGCGTACTCGATCGTATGCTCGCTTAGAGTACAATTGGCTTGCGGAGAAGCCTCGGGCGCTGCGCCACACTCCGACCACGGAGCCTACTACTGCGTATCTGAATTTGCCAATTAATTCAAATAAAAAATGTTAATAAACCAACTAGACTAAATATACCAATCTGAATAGACCTACAAAAAAGCCAAAAACTAAATTGGTCTATACGACTGAATACTTTCTTGCGTTGAAGAGAGAACGAGATATGTATGCAAATTGACGGCGATTATTTTGATGATTAGATCTGTATTCATTTTTTTTTTAAATAAATAAATGTCAACATTTTCCAAAAAGTAAAAATAAATGCCAAAATTTTCGAAAAATGTTCGTATCACGAATACACCAATAGTACAAAAAACAAAAAACAATTGCAAGCACATAAATGTTTTATTACTCGATGATGTTGAATAGATCTTGATTCAAGGCGGTCGAGCGATGTGAGCAGAGGTAAGAACAGGTAGCACATCGTGAATTCCTGCACGATCAGCAAGGAGAACTCTACGGGCCTGGTATTGCAGATTGTACGTGAGTCTACGAGAACCAAGTTTTATCGCGTTTTAAAACTTTAAACGCGATTTTCTCGAAACCATGCTTTTGAAATCGGTTGCCAGGATTGTAAAAAATCTAATACACGAATCGGTTTGCGGTTTTTTTAAAACTATCTACAGACATTACCGGAGATTCCGACGTAGCGGATTTTTTAAATTTGGTTTATTCAGTTTTCGGAAAAAGTGCATTTTTTTTTGCATAAAATTCCTCTGCATTGAAAATTTTCAAAATTTCGAAAAACCCCTACGTCAGAACCACGACAACTCGATTAAAAATAAGGCAATGTTTCTCATTTTTGCTTTAGATTACCGAAACGGGCTGAATCGTGGCAACCGTTTGACACTGCCATTCTGCAGAGGTCCCGTTCGAACGCTCTCTAGGGACACCCACACTGGATATATTAATTTAATAAAATTACTGTTCAATATCGCAGGATGACCTAACAATGCCAAAAAAAAATCGTTAGAATATTTTTCGTAGTTATCTCTCCAAAAAAAAAACCTGATAAACGTCTCTAAAATTGGCCGTCATACAGGTCGACCGCCTTAAGCAAACAAATATATATTTAACAAATCTCTCCAATACTAGAAACAAATTGAAAGAATATTTTACAGAAAATGTTTCGTTAACTCAAATAAAAAAGCACCAACCACAATTGCATTTGGTTACATCGTTTTTCAGTAGGGCACATACACCACACGATAATATATATATGCGTAAGTACGTAGCTCTGAGTGAATAAGCGCAAGTAGGATGTTGAATAATTGATGGTGAGAAATGTTCATTGAATTGTCCTACGATGGCACATCGCCAAGCACACGTGACATGATTCTTCGCCTTGGTACACGTGAAACGCCTTGGTGCACGCACCGCGGCTATAGATTCAATGTCCAATCCGTGGTTTATACCCTTGGGATATCCCAAGGGGGGTCAGGGGTATGTGAAATCGTCTCGACTCTACGATAACAGCACTTCACCTCCCGAGGTCGAGAACGTCGGTGCGACCTTACCCGAGTTTATTTCTAGTACTTCCGCCCGACTAGAAGGAATTCCGAGGGTAAAAAGGGGTTCTCGAACACGGTACACTATATACCTAATGAGAGCATGTATACAATAGAAGCGAAAAAAGAATAATCATATATATAAATACATATATAAATATATATAAATATATATATAAAGGGGAGAAATCGCGTACAGGGATGATTTTCCCTGGCGAGCTTTCAGTGTTATATGTAAAGAGAGAGAGGGAGTGGAAGAAGGGAGAAGTACATTTCACACACAGCGATTATCGGCGATTCTATCGAATTCTCCGTCGCGTGGCCGCTCGATAATAAAATTCCTTCCCTCTTTCTATCTCTATGTATATATTAATATATATACAGTACTGGACAAAAAAAAGTACGCACTAGTTGAAATTTCTTACCGCACTAAAATTTACATAGCGAACTCAAAAATAAAGACAATTGAATTTCCCTAGTGGCGTTTTAAAGAGGACAAGTTTATCTTTATTTGGCTTTTTTAGAAAAATCTCTACGATTTTTTTTCGCCCCGCTGCGCATTTTTGTACGTGGCTATTTTTCGGCTATTTTTTGGCCGTCGAAAATTAACTGCAAAGTTTGTAGAAAACTCGATTTTTTTTCTCGATTTTTTCCATGCTAAACTTAAAAAGAATATCAAAACCTATATTTTTATTTTTTAGAAAGTCTCGTACGATTTTTTTTCGCCCCAGTATTGCATTTTTAGCTAAAAAAGACATGTTTTAGAAAAAAAGGCGTTATCCAAGAACTATAGGGTGTCAGGGGAAATATCAAGAGGGTAAAAAGTTGCATGGGTTCACACTGGAGTGGCTAGAATTTTTTCAGAATTTTTTTTGACATTTTTTTTTACCATTTTTGGTTGGAACTTTTATGAGTGGAGACGCTCCACTTGGGAATTATGGGGTCTAGGACAATATATTGAGAAAGGAAATTTGTTAAGATTTTCATTTTTAATTAACAACAATTTTTTTAGAATTTTCTTCATTTTCATTTTTTTATTTTTATTTTCAAAAATAAAAAAAAATATCTAGAAAAATTATAGTTATAAAAAAATGAAAATGTAAACAAATTTCCTTTCTTAATTGTCCTAGACCCCATAATTCCCAAGTGGAGCCCCTCCACTCATCAAAGTTCCAACCAAAAATGGTAAAAAAAATGTCCAAGAAAAATTCTGAAAAAATTCTAGCCACTCCAGTGTGAACCGATGCAACTTTTTACCCTCTTGACATTTCCCCCGACACCCTATAGTTCTTCGATGACGCCTTTTTTTCTAAAACATGTATTTTTTAGCTAAAAATTTAATACTAGGGCGAAAAAAAATCGTAGAGAATTTTCTAAAAAAGCAAAATAAAGGTAAACTTGTCCTCTTTAAAACGACACTCGAGAAATTCAATTACCTTTATTTTTAAGTCCGTTATGTAAATTTTAGTGCGGTAAGAAATTTCGACTAGTGCGTACTTTTTTTGTCCAGTACTGTATAAATGATATGTATAGAGAGATTTGATTTTGAAGAAATTAGCTTCAATTTGGACGGAGAATAGTTTTTATAACATTTTCTATGGTATGAAGGGATGATTTTTTTTATATGTTTATCCATTTGTCGATAACAACTGATAAAATTTATTTAATTCGTCGGAAATCGAACATTGCTTTCTACAGCTTGCTATTTACGTAATTTTCATAATTAAAAAAAAACGTATCCAATCATACGAAAGGTATGATTGGATTTTAAAAGCTGACCCTACAGAACCGCCTACACCGATTAGCCATGCAGCAGCGGCGGCACTTTATCTTAATAATAATTGCTTCACAGTTTAACAATATTTCTCGGAAAAAAAAACTGAAACTTGGCAAGGCTATGCATCAATTGTCTCTAAAAACCCGACCTCGTAATCGCAATACTCTCATCAGAAAAAAAAATTGAAAATCGACATGTTTTTTTGTTTTGGCTCCAAGTTTATGCAGACCCGTTAGAGAATCGTGCCAAACGTTTCAAAAAATGCTCAGGGCCGTCCTCGAAACTGACACACGTGCTGATAGCCATCACGACGACAGATATACCGGCTTCAAAGTGTATTTTCCCCACATGTACAAAGAAGCGTCGAGAGTTGGGAAAAGACTCTCTTGCCTAGCGATACGTGTTCGCGTTCGTTCTCTCGGTAGATCGCGTTCTCCCATCTGAAACGGTTAGTGACTCAAAATTACCCAGGCATGTCCGTTGAAGCGCAGAGCTAAAGTGCGATCGAACGGAAACTCTCTTCGACTGTAAAACGATCAAGCCCCTCTCTCCCTCATCAATTCTCTCTCCCTCTCGCTCGCTCTCCTTCTCTCTCTCTCTCTCTCTCTCTCTCTCTCTCTCTCTCTCGTTCTCATCCCTCTGCGTTCGGAAACCCCTTACTTCACCCTTATATCAACGTTTTATATATTCAATAAGACGTGTATCGTGTTTCTCCTCCGTCGATACGATTCTCCAAATATACCTGGCCCATCCTTAGCTATTCTCCTTCCCTTTACACGATATAGCTCTAGCTATGCAGGAAAATGTATAGCGTCGAGGCATTCGACATGCAGATCTATCGTGTAAGAAAATTACGTATTCTAAGATAAAAGAATCCAACTCTACTGCCTGTGATACTCCGAAGTATTAGGTGTATGACTTAATTTTTACAGATTTTTTCTTCGAGCTTAAAATTATATTTAAAATAGAAATATTGTCGCGGTCTTTTGTGGTTTTGAAAGGATCGGACGCAAGATTTCAGAACACCGAACGACAAGTCTACGTGAGTTACATGACCTCTCAGAATAGCAGAGTTTACGATGGCAACTGATAAACAGCACATTCGGCACTGCATTTTATACGAATTCCAACAAGGAAAAAATGCTTCTAAAGTACGGGAATCAATTTGTAGTGTTCTTGGTGCCGACGTTGTGTCTTGTCAAACGTGTAATTATTGGTACAAACGTTTTAGAAGTGGTGATTTCGATCTTAGTGACCAGCCGCGCCCTGGACAGGATATGAAGGATGTGCTTTATTACGAACTCCTGGAAACTGGTCAGACGGTGACTGCGGAACGCTACAGCTGATAATTGAACAAGCTGAGCGAAGAACTTGATCAGAAAAGGCTATTTACTGGGCAAGGAAGCAGGCAAGTCATACTGCTGCATGACAACGCTCGACCTCACGTTGCTCGCGCGAATCAGAAAACAAAACCAAACCCGGCCGTTTGGCGATTAGCGCTAAAACATCTCCATTCTGGGTACAAAATAATCGAGCTAGCGGCATTTCTCGCTGCTATTTTATTCAATGAAGGATATTCAGCCCCACTCGTGGTTACGAATGAACTACAAATCGTAGATGGCAGGCAGAGCTACGGATATGTCGAGCAAATGGATCAGATGTGCGTGGCTTGGCAAAATAGAAAAAGTTCATTAGAGACAAAAGAAGCTCGAAAAGCTCGTAAAGAGGAAATGCAAGCTGCAAATGAGTTGTCTGAGGAGGAGGAAGAACTGCTGTATGTTGCTGGAATCGCTGATTAATCGGTAAGACACTTTATCATTTGATTAAACACATTTAACTTTGAGTTTTTCGTTTGTGAAACTTTAAACGTGTTTTTCTCGGAACGACATTTTTTCAATTTGCGGGAATCATAACTCAAAAACTAATTGATGGGTCATCTTCAAATTTGGAACACGTTTACATAATATAATTTATTAAAACATGAACCTAAAGTTGGAAAGATTAGATTGTTTAAAACATATTTATTATTGCAAAATGCCGGCAAAAAAATGCTAAAAATCGATCATTTTTATTCAAACACGTTCCAACATTCAATTCTCGATTTTTTTTTCAAAATTTAGGTTCATGTTCTTAAAAAAACATCTCAAGAATGTATAAAAATTTGTTGGACTATTTCAGATGCGAATTGCGAGCCGCACAATTCCCGCAAATCGAAAACGACGATAAGGACACGCCAAGGGACACAGCGGATTAAACCTTAATTAATGCATGAAATAACTTGAAAAAATTACCAGAAATGTATGAAAATATGAATAAATTATTGTCAGAGTTGCGGAAATTGCCGTTTTTTTGCACAATAAAAAATCCAAAACATCATCTAATTTTCGGTCTTCTAAGGTGGTTGCCCGCCTTAAGGGGTGTAGTTGTAGATTCCCTAGTAACGATTTTCCCAATACTACTAGACTTTGCTATTATAGGTGCAAATGAGTATAAGTTGCTTGACTAAAGAATTTGTGTCATAATAATTATCGAGATTATTATGACACAAATTATTTGCCACTGGTCCTGATTATTTTCCCACAAATGGCCCTCGGTAGCAAAGTGTGACCGGCCACTGATGGCCCATGTGAGGATCCAGACTAGGGCCTTAATAAAGTTAGGGAAAATTACGATGGGTCCCGATCAAAGCCCGAACTTAATTTCCGCACGGGCGTTGCGTGACAAAAGTCGAAGTGGTTTAATTATCTCAATGACGTCAACTAATTGATATAGTTTATGTGAAACAACTAATAATTATAGAAATTACGATTGTCTGTTACGCCATATCGGCCATTCAGATGCCACAAGCACTCGGTGGCCTAGTGGCAGCGTCCGTAGGTAAAAGATAGGCAGGTAGTTTGTAGGCTCGATCCCATGTGTAGGTGAAATATTCTCGTCGACCAGAAAGCATTTCAGATAGTCTGGGAATGACGAATTATAATAAAACATCGCTGACGCCGTATTGTCGGTGGAGTATTTTATTTTATTTTGGAATTACGAAATATTCGATGCGTTCAGTGGACGGGCTGTGATGCCCGCAACCAACACGCATGCAATGTGCTAATTCGAATAAAGTGGGATCAAACGTATTAAAATATTCGACAGAATTCCAAGTTTAAAACGTATTGAAACAACACATTTCCTTTGTACAGAGCATACACACGTACATATATAGCTGCAATGGCTTCGATGAGGCACCGTTGAGGCAATTCTAAAGGTCCTGATCAGTTTGCCATTAATGGCCCTTGGTAACAAAGTGTGAGATGCCCCTGATGGCCAACGTAAGACTTTTATACTAGGGCCCTAATGAAGTTAGAGAAAATTAACATGGGTCCGATCAAAGCCCTTAATCAGTTTCCGCATGGAACATTTATAGTATCGTGAATTGATCATCAAACGATAGAGATCTTGGACATCGCTAAATACATTATTTATCATATATTAAATTATTGATTACTTTGCTGTCATCTTTTGGCTGGACAATAGATAGTAGGTTATAATTATTTGCTCACGTCACCTTTTTTTTGTAATTCTTTGATGCAAATTGATATTTGCATGAAATTCGGATAAAATATTCGCCGATGTATATATTTTTGACGATGATTCCGTGCAAAATTACGCGCCGCAAAATTTGATTGGCCTATAAAACATATCGGGAAAATTTAATCTGGAAGTTCATTGTATTTGCGAGCGCTCGCCGAGGCGAAATTACCTGTCGGTCAAATAAACAGAATTAACGAGTGCCTCGGGGGAGATAGCTCGTTCATTTTTTTTTTTGCTTATTTTTTTAACGGCCATAGTTTTTTTTTTCACTTCGTACTGGACCAAGCTGCAATATCGTTCTCGCGAAAAACAAAGGTCGAACTCATAGAGAGATTATATTATAAAAAATCGAGGTTGGCAAAAAAAGAAAGATTTTCTGTTAATTTTGATTGTTGTATGAGGAAGGAGTTATTTTTGGTAGCATTATTTTTTTTCTTCTCTCCAAAAAAGTAAGTTTTGGACATTATTTCTTCATTCACTATTTTCGATACTTATTAGTTTTCATTTATTTATTTATTTGTGTGGAGAATTAACTGAGTCCAACAAACCCAAACGCACATTTATTTTTCGTCTATGACAAGTTAATATAATAATAATAATTTTGCTATGTATTTTGCAATTGTCCGCATACACAATTGTTCGCCGTGTCATCGAGAATACGAACGTCGAGTGCAAACTTACAATTAAAATCCTTCCTTTCATCGCGTGTCAGAATCAAAAGTTTCCACTCATTGTTTTTCTCCAATTTGAGTTGGTTGAGCGTTTTTTTTTTGTTTCCTTCTCCACGAGATTCGCGACAAATTGCAGGAAGCGGAAAGACGAGTCTCGTTAGAAATGAAACTCTGTGCGCGCGTTCGAACGAGAGAGTGAGAGAGGTGGGCACGCGAGAGGAAATAAAATTTCAGTCGATTTTTCTGAAGCAATGTAGGTGTAGAGTCAGAGGGCTGTGCAAGAGGGAGAACGACGTAGAGAGCAAGAAAATGACAGAGGGGGTGAATGAGGACGAGAGGGAAGGTGAGAGAGAGAGGGAGAGAGGGAGAGTGAGAGAGAGAGTGAGAGTGAGAGAGAGAGTGAGAGTGAGAGTGAGAGTGAGAGTGAGAGTGAGAGTGAGAGTGAGAGTGAGAGTGAGAGTGAGAGTGAGAGTGAGAGTGAGAGTGAGAGTGAGAGTGAGAGTGAGAGTGAGAGTGAGAGTGAGAGTGAGAGTGAGAGTGAGAGTGAGAGTGAGAGTGAGAGTGAGAGTGAGAGTGAGAGTGAGAGTGAGAGTGAGAGTGAGAGTGAGAGTGAGAGTGAGAGTGAGAGTGAGAGTGAGAGTGAGAGTGAGAGTGAGAGTGAGAGTGAGAGTGAGAGTGAGAGTGAGAGTGAGAGTGAGAGTGAGAGTGAGAGAGAGAGAGAGAGAGAGAGAGAGAGAGAGAGAGAGAGAACACATTAATTATATAAATAAAGGTGGGATTAAGTTCCACAGAGCGGATCGAAAGTGGCGGGACCAACTCGTCCAATCTAATCGGCTGATCGTTAATTAATCAATTAATATTGCGCCTTAAGGTGACAATGTAATCGTCATGAAGACCAGATGCACAAAGGTTTTCCTTGCATCCTTAATGCTTGATAAAGAACGATTTTCCTCACTTTACTAAACGACCGAAACGTGCCTGAGACTTCATACGAAAAAAGGATTGATGATTTATTAAAATTCCCTGGATGGTGAGGGAGAGGGAGAGGCGGAGAAAGAGAGAGAGAGAGAGAGAGAGAGAGAGAGAGAGAGAGAGAGAGAGAGAGAGAGAGAGAGAGAGAGCCAAGCCGTAAACTTCATTGTAATGGAATTTGTTGAAAGTATAATTGAAGTTTGTTGGGCAGGAGATACCTCCTATCGAGCATGGTTAGAGTCAGGCATACCGTGTCGAGCCCCGTTTCTTCATCTTTATCCCGCAGTAAGTTACGAGGGAGCTTTGCCGTTACACTTAAAATCCCAAATTCAATTATAAATCAATCTGCGACAGCAGAACTGCAAATTATCGGGAACGAATAATTTAATTCTTCCTGATATTATTTCTCATCCCGCCAACTTTGAAGCCTTTTTGTAATAACCGATTCGATATTGTATTTGTTATACTTTTTTTTATTTAGCAAGTATTGCACTATTCAAGGAGGTTACGGGTGATCGGTATCATTTTTTTAAATTTATTTTTAACTTAATTATTTAAATTTGTTTTTAATTACATTTTTTAATGTTGTATTTTTTTTAGTTTGTTTTTGTATTACTGTCGAATGAATATGATTTATTTTTCGACAATTACGTGAAAAACGGCTGGATGCATTTTTGTAAATTCATGGAAAGTGTTGAGAAATTAAATTGATCGAGACCCACGGGGGGGGGGGGGGGGGGGGGCGAATTTAATTTAGGGCATACTTGGAAAAACGATAACAATTGAACAATAAAAAAAGCCGCCTCGGATTCGTTGCATTCTCGATCACCTTCATATGTACAATTGGAACGTTCGATTTGTGATCGTAAAATTTTCAGCCCTCTCTCTCTCTCTCTCCTTTCGTCATTAATTTTCTAATCGAGGCCCCCCAGCCCGTATTGTTTATTTCCTACAGTTGATCGTAGGTTCACTAAAAAACAAGGAAGCAAATATGCATATGCCCGGACACAAAAGTTCGCAAAAAAAAATGTGCAATGTTAAACGAATAAACAACGGGAATACATAAAAGAATGTAATCAAAATGTCGTTTATAATGCAGTAGGCATCGGCAAAATATGTCGATGGAAACTCAAGCAGTGCATTGCAATCATAACGCGAGATTGGCAAATCGTTTTCCAGGTACTGCGTTGTTGTACGTAAATATTTATATAAATAAAATAGTTGATATGCGCGCGCTCATTTATAAATATCGATACATATACAAATATATAATATGAAGAGAAACACGATCGAGGATTACATTTCCATTGGAATATTGTATTTTGTTCCACTTCGCGGGTGTTCTCTGCAATGAATTTTTATTTATTTATGTGAATTTAATCCTTGATGCTGTTTCTCGTAATTTTATATTCATAGGTACTGCAGCATGTACATTACGGAGTTGCGAGGGTCATGTGTCCGTCGACGTTATATTATCAGCGTTAAATATCTACGGAGACTTAATAATTTAATGCAATCCTGACATCGAGGCCGAGGCTGCAGGGACAATAACCAGGACCATGAAGCCCGGGCCGTCATCTGTGTATGCGAGTACGCTAACGCGTACTGGTCAACTAGTTCCTTGGGTCCCAAGTTCATGAAGACCCGTTGAATTGGCCGGCAACCACTTTAGATGCTTAATCGATTTTTTTAATTTCACAAATCGTTAGAAAAATATCTTAAGAATACATTCTGAAAATTTCAAAACGACATTCGGATTCCTTCTAACGGTATGTTTATAAATGATAAAGACTCTCCGCTCGACTCCCAAGCGCGCTCAGGTATCCACGAGTGCTCAGTTAGGTAGTTTGTTTGGGTTTTCATAACCCAAACAAATCCAAACTCGACCGTTTGGCGATTAGCTCCAAAATATCTCCATTCTGGGTATAAAATAATCGAGGTAGCGGCATTTCTTGCTGCTATTTTATTCAATGACGGATATTCAGCACTACTCATGGTTATGAACGAACTACAAATCGTAGTTGGCAGGCAGAGCTACGGATATGCCGAGAAAATGGATCAGATGCGTGTGGCTCGGCAAAATAGAAAAAGTTTATTAGAGACAAAAGAAGCTCGAAAAGCTCGTAAAGAGGAAATGCAAGCTTCAGATGAGTTGCATGAGGAAGAGGAAGGACTGCTGTATGGTGCTGGAATCGCTGATTAATCGGTAAGACACTTTATCATTTGATTAAACTCATTTGACTTTGAGTTTTTCGTTTGTGAAACTTTAAACGTGTTCTTCTCGAAACGACATTTTTTCAATTTGCGGGAATTATAACTCAAAAACTAATTGATGGATCATCTTCAAATTTGGAACACGTTTACATAATATAATTTATTAAAACATGAACCTAAAGTTGGAAAGATTAGATTGTTTAAAACATATTTATTATTGCAAAATGTCGGGAAAAAAATGCTAAAAATCGATCATTTCTTTTAAAACACGTTTCAACATTCAATTCTCGATTTTTTTTTTCAAAATTTAGGTTCATCTTCTTAAAAAACATCTAGAGAATATATACAAATTTGTTAGGCTATTTCAGATGTGAATTGCGAGCTGCACAATTCCCGCAAATCGACAACGACGATGAGGACACGCCATGGGAAACAGCGGATTACACCTTGACTAATGCATAAAATAACTTGAAAAAATTACCAGATATGTATAAAAATATTAATAAATTATTATCAGGGTTGCGGAAATTTCTGTTTTTTTTTCACAGTAAAAAAAAATCCAAAATATCATCTAATTTTCGGTCTCCTAAAGTGGTCGCCCGTGTTAAGAAAATCAGAATAAAATTACGAATAGTTATAATAAAATTTTTGAGCAACAGAACTATATTGCAAAGCCATATAGTTCTGTAGAAAACAATGACATTTTATGATACTGGAGTTGAACGTTGTCATTTTTATACTACTATTTCATTAATTATTAACCCTTACTTCAGTCAGTCAGTCTACCACGGTGCCTGACAAATATGACTCTCTACAAGTGTTGGGCAAAATTTAATTGCTGGGGTAACTAAAGATTAACAATTAATTAATTGTTAATCACGACTATAAGAATTAACAATTAATGAATTGTTAATTGCTGTAGTCGCAATTAACAATTAATCAATTGTTCATCGTGACTTTTCACAATTAGAACCTAATCAATTGTCAATCTATTTGGTATATTTGATTCAAAACTAACAATTAAAACTGATTATTGTATAGGGTGCTGCGTAAGCCTACAAAACCCAAACATATACATCGTATCTGATATCTGTAAACTTAAATAAGTCAATTGTTAGTTTTAATTGTTTCGTAGAACAATTAAAAAAAAGTTAATTGCAATTGTTTTAATTGCGAGTTGCAGTTAACACAGATTAATCCGCATAAGATAATTGCAATATGCAATTGATAGTTAATTGCAATTAAATGAATTGCAATAACTTTTTTAGTAAATTAATGAGCTGATTGTAAATTTAATTGATTAATGCCCAACACTGCTCTCTACCTTCTTTCTTTATTTCTTACTTTTTTCTCTCTTTGTTTATTGCCACTGTGGATCAAATCCTACAGTCCACGCGGACGAAGTCGCGGGCAAAAGGGAGTTTTTAATAACAAAGGCGAAATAATACAGGAGCGAATACCCCGTGTAATTCGCGATGAAATTCTTAATAGGCTATCCGAATCCTTAAGGCCTGTGGTCGCGTAAATACAAGATTAGATTTTCGAGGTATGGAAATGGTCGAAAGCGTTAATCGAATTGTTCGATATATATATAGGCTAGAGGGATTATACAGGGGCGGGGGGTGCGTTGACTATACGGCGCAGACCGATTATTGGAAACACGTGTGTGCAATCATATACCACGGGTCGGGGCAAGCGTACGTTATGGTTCTCACCACCTTTGTTCTGTACAAATATACACACACACATACACACACACACGCGCACACATGCACACACTCACACACAAACGTATATATTGATTGGATATCGGTACTATGCCTACAAACGATCGACGTCGTAAGCGGTGTGTTTTCTTGGCAAGATACCACAGATTTTTTTTTCTTTTCTTTTCCGTCCTGCACAAACACGAGGGAGGTCAGACTTTTGTAACCCTTGTCACGTATGGGGATGAAACTTCGACAATCGTGATATGTACAAGGTCAACATAACCTGATAAATTTTCAAGGGGATTTTTCTCGTGGACGGTTAAGGCGAGCAACCACTTTAGATGCTTAAAAAAATCAACTTTTATTTATTTCATAAATCGTTAGCAAAATATCTTAAGGGCCAGTCCACTTTGAAAATTTCAAAAAATCGATTTTTTTAAACTGTTTTCAAAATTACATACATTCAGAAATATTGTGTCAAAATTTTATGAAAATCCGAGCTCTCTAAGTATTTTTTTTTTTACCTGAACGTCAGGACCTCATTTCGTCTACCTGAGCGTATAGCGCGCTCGGCCGACCCATCGGCCACAAACATCCACCTGCTCTTTCTGAGGAAGTACAGGAAGTTTTAAAACCTATTTACGAGGATCTCACCAAAACAGAACTGCTCGAAAGGTGTTTAGGTGGCCATACGCAAAACAATAATGAAAGTTTTAACAACTGCGTATGGAATATGGCACCTAAACACATGTTCAACGGCAAAAAAATCGTAGACATTGCCTGCAAAGTTTCTGCGTGTGTCTTTAATGAAGGATTTCGTCCAGTGCTTAAAATGATGAAAATAATGGGCGTCAAACTCGGCCCGATCGCCATCGGATTCGCCGACAATCGCGATGACGAGCGTGTTCGCTCTGCAAACCGCCGCAGTTCTGAGTGCTCAAAAGAGACCAGAACCAAACGAAAGCAGGCAAGACTTGAAGAAATCGACGATGATGAGCAATCAGAGGGGATTTTGTACGGTGCAGGAATTGCCGATTGAGTTTAGGTAAGAGTTTTTCATAGTATAAACTTCAAACGCGTTTTTCTCGAAACAACGTTTTCAAAATCTAGCTCCATCGTATCTCTAAAACTAGTAAACTGATTCTCTTGAAATTTGAACCACATATTGTAAACATGATTCGCAACAAGATGACCCTCGATGGTTTTAAAATTTTGACTTTTACTCTTTTTTTTTGCGAAAAACTGCGAAAAAACGCGTTTTTTTTACTTTTTTCGTTTTTCATCTGCCATTTTTTTATTTTTTGATAAAACTTTATATCCGAGGGTCATTTTGTAGCTAGTGTCATACTGAATCTAATGGACTTTGATTTTTTTGTTTCAGACAAGCCGTTGCCGAGTTGTGATGGAGCTACCCAGCCCACCTATTTTTGAGGCGTTACGTTAAATTATAGTTTTTGTACTTAAAAATGAATAAAAATGAATTAAATTTTTTTTTTAAATGTATTTCAAGACTTTATTTATCAAGCCCAACAACTTTTATATTCATATCTTTTATAAAATCCTCAAAAAAAATCGCGAAAATAGCCTTTTTTTTCGTGGCTCCAAAGTGGACTGGCCCCTTAAGAATACACCCTGAAAATTTCAAAACGATATTCGGATTCCTTCTAACGGTATGTATATAAATGATAAAGACTCTTCAGTTAGGTAGTTTGTTTGGGTTTTCATAACCCAAACAAACCCAAACTCGACCGTTTGGCGATTAGCTCCAAAACATTTCCATTTTGGGCACAAAATAATCGACGTAGTGGTATTTCTTGCTGCTATTTTATTCAATGAAGGAAATTCAGCCCTACTCATGGTTATGAATGAATTATAAATCGTAGTTGGCAGACAGAGCTACGAATATGTCGAGCAAATGGATCAGATGCGCGTGGCTCGGCAAAATTGAAAAAGTTTGGTAGAGACAAAAGAAGCTTGAAAAGCTCGTAAAGAGGAAATGCAAGCTTCAAATGAGTTGCATGAGGAAGAGGAAGGACTGCTGTATGGTGCTGGAATTGGTGATTAATCGGCAAGACATTTTATCATTTGATTAAACGCATTTGACTTTGAGTTTTTAGTTTGTAAAACTTTAAACGTGTTTTTCTCGAAACGACATTTTTTCAATTTGCGGGAATCATAACTCAAAAATTAATTGATGGATCATCTTCAAATTTGGAACACGTTTACATAATATAATTTATTAAAACATGAACCTAAAGTTGGAAAGATTTGATTGTTTAAAACATATTTATTATTGCATAATGCCGGGAAAAAAATGCTAAAAACGATCATGTTTTTTTAAACACATTCCAACATTCAATTCTCGATTTTTTTTTCAAAATTTAGGTTCATGTTCTTAAAAAATATCTGAAGAATGTAGAAAAATTTGTTGGACTATTTCAGATGCGAATTGCGAGCTGCACAATTCTCGCAAATCGACAACGACGATGAGGACACGCCAAGGGACACAGCGGATTACACCTTAATTAATGCATGAAACAACTTGAAAAAATTACCAGAGATGTATGAAAATATGAATAAATTATTGTCAGAGTTGCGGAAATTTCCGTTTTGTTTTCACAATAAAAGAAAATCCAAAATATCATCTAATTTTCGGTCTCCGAAAGTGGTTGCCGGCCTTAAGTTTTTGAGGGAAAATGAAGCATCAGGCTCTGGAGATTTTTCCTTTTTTTTATCTCTAAAGATTTTCCTTGGCCCGAAATATTGTTCATCGCGTATGAATCTCTCATCGACAATTTTAACTGTCTCTCTCGCACCACAATGCCACGCGGTACAGCTTCTATTTCGTTTTAGTGTGAAAATCTGGTGGGACTCTTGTCATCAAGATGATATGTCAAATAAAGATAGATACAGGACGTTGTTAGCTATGAAATTTTCTTTTCCATTGCTTGGCGTCAAAGCGGTGCTTCTAGATATACGTAAGTGTGATATTTAGTGGGGAATAAACTCACCGTCATGTCCGCACAAGAATGATCGATAAATGTCAGTTCCGATTCTTCACCGGCCAACAGGACACTCACGGTTTTTTCACCGGACTCGTCGTCTGCAATACATTTACTATATTTGTAATATCGAAACTACCCTTCTTATTTTACCGTGATTTGGGAACAATAATGGCGCTGACGACAAAAGCGATGGACGCATTTTGGAAATGAGATAATCGGGGATCTGCAATAGTTTGAAATTTCAAAAATACAATTGTTTTTATTTCATAAGTTTCTAACCTGGGCTTTTAAGCTCAATTTGTATCAAAGATTTGGTAAAAATTTCAAAAATTTATCGAGTTGTGGATATTTTTGTAAAGGATTAGCCCTTTTTCTTTTGCGTTTTTCTCGAAACTGTGTTTTATGAATGGGTGTACGTGATGTTTCAAAACCTATTCGTCCGATTCACTTTAGATACGGATGGAGCATAGTTTGTAATACTTTTTGATCCTATGACCGGATGATTTCTTCATATGTTTATCCATTTGTTAACAACAAGTGACCGAAGTTGTTTTTTTTGTCGTCGAAAATCGAACTTTTATTTTCTACAGCTTGGCATTTTCGGAATTTTCAAAATTTCGAAAAAAAAAAACATCCGGTCATACGAAAGTTTTATTATTATACAAAGAGTGCATTTTTATTTATTTTTTATTCCAAATGGGAATCTGAGGATGGAAAGAACTCACCGATCGACGTATCGAAGACGAGAAGATGCTCGGACGTCATGAACTGCGAGACGAGAGAACTTTTTCCGACGGCTGGAGCTCCCAGCATGAGCACGCGATAGGGTGCTGTCCCTTGCGAGGCGCTGCTCTCCCTTGAGCTCGCTAATGAGCCCGCGGCTGAATTTCTCGCTGAACCGGGATAGGAGGCTGTTAGATGTTCGGTACTGCGACAATACACAAACAAACAAAAACGACGAATTTTGAGAAAAAAAGAACCGTGAATTTTGAGTGACAAAATTGAAAACGATAGTTTAGGAAAAGAAATAGAGGGTGTCTCAAAATGACCTGACATTTTTATTTGTTAATAAAACGTATTATTTATTTGAAAAGTACGAATATTATTATTTTCATATAAGGTACAAACATGGAGGTTACGTGTGGAACACAATATCCGATAAATGGCCGCCTCGCCTCTGTTTGCAAACGTTAAATCTTTTGACGAAATGTTCAACAACATTTTGGCATAATTGCGAACTAATTTCAATAATAGTGCGTCCAATTGCTCCCTTGAGGTTCCGAATGATCTGTGAATCATAGGCATACACTTTTCCTTTCAGGAAATCACAAAGAAGTCCAATGGCGTCAAATCGCACGATCTTGATGGTGAATTCACATCGCCGCGGCACGAGATAACACGACCATGAAACTTCGTTTGAAACAACTGCATTGTTTAGCAGTGAATTTTCACAATTTCTATGCGTTGCTCGATCGTGTAATTCTTCATGACTAAACCTCAATACTTCCCGATGCCATTTGTCAAAGATCGGTTGTCAAAAATTGCGCGCAATTTAAAATGTCAGATCATTTTGAGACACACTTTATATATGTATATTTGATTTATAATAACTGGGATCTATTCGAGTCGAATCATTTTTTCCTTATCTCATGGCCTACTACGATTCAATTTAATGTGATCCTGATTTTATTTTCAAACAGCAAAATCATCGTATTTTTCATATATAAAAATGTGAAAGATCGTAAAGAAAATCGAGTAAATTTTGAACGGAAAGTATTTACCAAAAAAAAAGTGATTTTAACCCTTCGTGGTCACTTTGGGTAGAATCGACCCATCGATCACTTTTTGGCGTAAATATATAATAGTTCTCGGCTTCGAATGGGACTGTATTCACCATCTTACCTGGAGTTTGAAGTATCCTCATACCATAAAGTCTCTTCACATGTCGGAATAAATACTTTTTTTGGAACGCGCACTATGCTACTATTTTTTTCCCCAAAAGTAGCATCTCTAAGGAGTATCACGTCCAAATTTGAGATAAAAATGTTGAAAATTCACGGAACTATGATTTTTTTTAGCGAAAAAGTGTCTTTTTTGCATTTTCACCTCTTTATGAATTTTTTTTTAACATGTCGCCATTGTATTTCTTATAAATAAATTTTTCGTACATCATCTGGAAAGTTCAAAACATATTTCGTAATTTTTTGAACCACTTCTGACGGATAGTTTCGTCACAATACCTTTTTGAAAACTGACTGGGTAGAATCGACCTAAGTGTGAACACCACGATTGAATTTGGAAGTGTGACCACGAAGGGTTAATCAACTAAATATGTTCCATTATGATCAATGACTTTCTGCCATCTCTCCACGAGCTTCATTATCCCTCTTTCATAAAAGTCTTGAGATCGAAATGTGGCGAGATTTTTTAAGTCGTGATTTAAAGTTAAAAGTTCGGTAACTTGGCTTTAAATTTCGCCACTATAGTGAGGTGTACTTTTACTTAACTATAGACGAAAATCAGTCAATTGTTAAATATTCGGGTTCGTGAAAGCAATACCTTAACGTATGTCGATGTTCTATCTCGCATTTTGTGAACTGCAGTGTATGGTCTTTCCAAAGACTTGGGAATTTCACATGAAAGCGAATAACAATAGACTAGGGTCAGATATAAAATATCATTACTGAATGGTATTAAATGGAAGTTGATTTGAGAAATAAACAATGTAAAAAAACGACACAAAAGTAATACAGTCAAATAGACAAATATGTTCTCGCCTACGGATATGCTAGTTAATAGCATTAATTCAAGTAAAAAAGTTAAGTGGACGTATTTAGTCTGCACGAATTAATGATCGCTCGACGGACGTACGTCGGTGACAGTGTGACACTGAAAGAATGGCCGCCCGCTACAATTAGTCAAAACTGTATATACATATATGCACGGTAAAATGTACCCAAGTTAAATTACACGTTGAAGGTAACGGACAGAGTAACTGCGTAGCGAGTCAGAGTATTCTCGTGTGTTGGTCGCATGACGTGACGAACGATGAAAGTTGAAAAAGAGAGTCATTTGAGGGAAAAAAACCCACACACATATATACGTATATATATATATATATATATATATATATATATATATATATATATATATACATATATATATATATATATATATATATATATATATATATATATATATATATATATATATATATATATATATACAGGGTGCACCATTTAACGTGACCACCCCAAATATCTCCGTTGCCTTTAGAGTGACGAAAAAAATGTCGATGAATGATTCTCTTGACCTTCGAATAGTTTCTGGTGTGGTAGCGGCGCAGGCTCTTGTAATTCGTTCTCGTATGTTCGCTTGGCTGTACAATACCATTTTCGATACGGTTATTACATGTTCCTTTGGATGGATACACTTGTCTACTGATTCTAATATTGGTAGATGGTAAACATTCTTCACTCTACTACAGTTTTACTACGTTACAATGACAGTATTTACAAACATCCGAAACATCTCCGACTATTGACATCATTGTATACGTTGGATAATCTGCGCCGCTATCACACCAGAAACTATTTGAAGGTCAAGAAAATCATTCATCCGACGTCTTCAAAAATATGTCGAGGTTAATG
Source organism: Ophion ventricosus (assembly GCA_963932345.1). Classification (NCBI taxonomy): domain Eukaryota; kingdom Metazoa; phylum Arthropoda; class Insecta; order Hymenoptera; family Ichneumonidae; genus Ophion; species Ophion ventricosus. The sequence continues at coordinate 7,107,310 of OZ010723.1, forward strand.
GCCATCACTTCGAAAATTTGTTACAATAAATTTACAGCACAAACAATTCAATTACATTATTCGGATATTCTTATTGTCGATACCATAATGATTTCCCGTTTTTACACGTGTATTTTGGTGAAAAATCATTTCAAGGTCATGATATCATAGGTCGTTGGATTCGTCTGAATATCAGCTACAACGTCTTAATAAAAAAAACAACATGTTCCCATTTGAAAAACCATTGATGACCTTGAGAACGCAAAAACTATGACCTTGACGAAAATGAATTTTTCACCACTGTATCAGCCCTTCGAAATCAATCAAATTACCTCGTGGCATTTTTTCCCCACTCTAAAGGCAACGAAGATATTTGGGGTGGTCCCGTTACATTTAACGTGATCACCCCAAACGTTAAAAACCGGAATGATAAAAAAAACGTGACAAATAGACAAGGATTACCCCGAGAAGTGACGCAATTCGTTCAGCTCTTTTGGCAACAGCATCGTCGGACGAAAAAAAAAAAACAAGTGGCGAGGGAAACTTTTTACAAACGGCGCCTTTTTTTTGGACCTCGATTATAAGCCGCGCTGCTAAAAATGGTCTGAAATATCGTATTATTAACGTAATTGCAGGCGCTGTGAAATATTGCATTTTTTGAAAGTCAGCTATAATAATATAAATATAATAATGTATTTATATTATTATATTTAAAGGGATATCATCATATTAATTTAATATAATATAATGATATATTATATTGATATTATACGGAATGCTATATGGTGTAGAGGTTTGGAAAAGAAGGGAGAAAATTGAGAGGATGCAGCCAAGGTACACCAAGATGGCGATAAGACTAAGGAGGAACACGCCTATGCCTATTTTGGAAAATGGCAGCAGGGTGCAACGGAATAAGGATTGTGACGAAAAAAAAAGATCAGCGGGTTATTTAGGAAGGATCATTGGAATGGAGACAGAGCATTGGCACAAGAAATGTCTGAGGGAAGAGGCGAGAGGGATGCAAACACAGGAATGCAACCATTTCGGGAAAAGAGGCGGAAGAAGCCACGAACCAGGCGGAAGGGAGACAGATAGCAAACACACTAATCAGGAGTAACAAAGAGAAATGGGAGATGAAGACAGGAAAGGCAGTGCAAAACGTGACAGATCAGGAACTACTGAGGAACTGGGAGAAAATTGACAGATCAGGATATTGTATAGCATATAAAGACAGGAATAATGAGGTGGGAATGGTACTGGAGGCAAAGAACTGTGAGGGGAGAAAGCAGAAAATTATGAGCATTGATGATATGTGGAAGCGTAGGGAAGAAGAAAGAGAAGAGTTTGGGAAATACGAGATGCAGGGTATGCCGTAAAAAAAAGGAAATACTGGCGCACATATCGGAAAATGGGGAGGCGAAGACAGAAATGGAGGACAAAATACTAGGGAAATTCCAGCGATGGGCGGAACAACAGAGGTGCGAAACAGCAACGGATCAGGTCACTGAAAGGGAAGAAAGTGCTCGTATGGAAATTGAGTTCGGGCTTTGATCGGGCCCATCTTAATTTTCCCTAATTTTATTAAGGCCCTAGTCTGGAAGCCTCACATAGGCCATCATTGGTCAGTCACACTTTCCTACCGAGGGCCATTGAAGGCAAAATAACCAGAGCCTTTAAAATTGCCTCAATGGTGTCTCATAACAAATTATTGCAGCCATATGCGTACGTGCGTATGTGTGCAGTGTGAAAAAGAAATATGTTTTTTTCAATACATTTGAGGCTTAGAAATCTGTCGCATATTTTGACACGTTTGATCCTGCGTTGTTCCAATGAATGCACTGCATGCGTGTTGGTTCAATGCATCACGGATCGTCAACTAAATGCATAGTTTAATTATTGTATTTAATGAATCTCGATAATTATTATGCCACAAATTCTTTAGTCAAGCAATTTATACTGATTTGCCCCTATAATAGCAAAGTCTCGTAGTATTGGGGAAATCGCTACTAGGGAATCTAAAACTACACCCCTTAAAGGCCCTTACTCGGCCTCTGTACTTAGACCATAGTTTTAGTCAATCTACCTACCCTACCATTCCCTAATAGGCACCCGTTTCGGCTCTTTTACGGAAAACCCTACTATGGAATCCACAAACAATCTCTTGAAGGCCCCGAATTGTATTAGGGACGCCCTGTCAATTTTCCGCACGGGCGTGGGACAAATCGAAGAAGTTAGCAAGGAAAAGAGTGGAGAAGAGAGAGCGAGAAGACGAATAATAAGGAATATAAAATAAGAATAGGTATAAATGGAACCATGGAAAGTGAAGGGATGTGAAAAGCAGATGTACCATTGTAAAAGGTGCTGTAATGTAAACAAAAAAACAGACGGGATGTTGTGAAAACTAACAAGGGTGTACGTGTGGAATAAACACCTATATTTTTATATTATATAAAAATATAGTTACTATCTACGAAGAAGTTTCTGTATTCGTTACGATGTATTTTTCAAAATATTTTTCAAGTCCTAATGATTAGTTACTAGTTATACATAGTTACTATTTACAAAAATGTTTACACTTTAAGGGTGTTAAGATTTTTTCCAATATTTTGGTACATGGTTCCTGGCTTTCTTGCTTATTCCTTTGAGGATTGGAATATATTTATTTATTTATTTATTCCATATGTCTTGCAATTGCTGTGACATTAACCATTTTACATTGTTCATTACATTTTTTTGCATTCTGCATAAACTATATGAAGGACTATAACTACTAATACTATATCCCATTAACTTTCCCTAACAGTGCTCGCCCGTCTATTGCATACCTACGACTACTAGTTTAGAAGTATTTGATAAACAAATTCGCGTAGTTTTCAGCCTGCTGCGTCGAGTCCCCTGAATGCCATTGTGTATTCTCCCAATTCTTTTACTATTTTTCCTTTCAACGTTTCTATCCACCAGTCTTTTAGGGCATCTCCCATTCTATCCTCTCTCCAGTTGTCGACTCCCTCTACCCACTTGTTGTTAAGAGGATTGGAATATATTAGTTCAGTTCAACGAAGAAAATGTGAGCCTGCTCCCGCGATTGACAGACATAATGACAAAATTAATTATTATTTATATGACAGAAACTTGATTATGATTATTTATATCATGTGAATTATACGGCAATAATGGCGATGACATTTCGCAGCTCGCTCATGATGATGGAATTCGCTCTAAGGTCTAACACGTGGGTCTACGTCCCTCATCGCCACACGTAAACTCACGCGTTCGATCTAGAGCGCGGATCCTTGCGAACTGCCTCGTTGTCTCTAGAAGATTTCTTCCATTTTACGCGCGAAGAAGAAAAAAAATATCACGCACGGTGACGCTTTTCCATCTTGAGGTTTATTTCCAATGAAGCTCGCATACTTGTTCGAAAATCGGATGGCTATAGCCGGTAAATGATCTTCTTAAAGCCGAGGACTGAAAGTATGATGATTCCTTGATATGTTTATCCTTTTGTTAATAACGCATTTTTAAAGCTGCTTTTTTTCGTCGAAAGGCAAACTTTTTTTTTCTACTGCTACGAATTTTCGTGATTTTCAAAATTAAAAAAAGTACCCAGTCATACGAAAGTTTTATTATGATACTAAAAGTACTTTTTTTTTCATTTGAGATCTTCCTAGTTGACAGAACCACCTACACCGATGGCCATGCAGCAACTGCGGCACTGTTTTAATAATGACTTCGTTGCTTATGAATATTTTTCAATAAAAAAATCTCAATCTTGGCAAGATTATGTATCAATTGTGTGTACGATCCCGATCACGTCATCCCAATACGCTCATCAGTTTTTTTTTCTTCGTAAATCGACGAGATTTTTAGGCCTCAAGCTTACGCAGCCTCGTTAATATTTCTATTTCTGTATGAGGATCGTATAAAAAGAATAAATAAATAAAGGTATTAATAAAACAGAGGCTTGAGTGTCATCTATACTTTGCATATGGCCCATTTTTTTCCTCCTCCTTCTCGCTTTTTTTTTGTCTCAAAAAAAAACGACCAACTTGTGCTTTTACTGCCCACATCCTGTACCCTTAACGCAATATTTCCATCAAAATAATTGATTCAAGGCTGCACTTTCCTCCAGTCTTCACTGTTCCCTCTATGTTCGTGCTGGCTCGAAGCATCCCTCGTAGATATTGACCTTTTCCCCTCAAACCCCTTTTTTGTATACTCTCTCTCTCTCTCTCTCTCTTCTCTCTCTCTCTCTCTCTCTCTCTCTCTCTCTCTCTCTCTCTCTCTCTCTCTCTCTCTCTCTCTCTCTCTCTCTCTCTCTCTCTCTCGCTCTCTCTCTCTCTCTCTCTCTCTATCGCCCCTTCTCCCTCCCCATATCTTGTTCCTGGCTCTTCAGCCGACAAAGTGTAGGTACGGACTATCGTGAAAACGTGAACACACTTTTACTCTTCAACAAAAGGACAAACCTCCCTTTCTTGCGATCAGCTCTCCCTATACGGGATTTTATTTATTCGTTTTTTTTCTCCTTTTTAACCGTCTTTTGCCCCTGTGCGTATGGCGCATTTTTGAGTCGTATAAAAAATTGAAAAAGCTCAAAAATTGTCATTACAAAATAATCCTTAAAGACTTTTGCCATCCCATCCCTTTAACTTTATAACATAAAATTTTATTTTTATTTTCCAATCTTGTATAAAATTTGACATAAAATTGAAGAAAGAAAAAAAGAAAGCTTTTCAATTTGAGTAAAATTTCCCGTAAAAATTAGAAAAGTACGAACGTTACTTAAATTTTACTCCAATTGAAATGTTCTTTTTTTTCAACTTTCTTCTTTCAATGTTACGTAACATTTTTTCGAAAGCTCCAAAAATAAAATACAAAAGGCTGAAAAATAATATTTTCTGTGAAAAAATAAAGGGACGGGGTCTTTGACAGACCACAAAAACTGTCAAAGAAATATTGCAAACATACCAACAAAAAAATCACTAACAATATATTCACGATGTGTAAAAAATTAAAAAAATATATACTAGTTCCGAAAAGAAAAGTAAAAAAAAAAATTCTCACAGAATATGTAGACGAAAATTACCATCTACTATACGAATCGCACGATCAACGTATAAAATTCTTTGTTTCTCAAGGATATTTTTACCCTACCAAGTGATTCGGCCTCGAGGCCTGGCACACGCCAAGAATTTCGGTAATTTGAATTTCTCGTCGCGAGGGTTGCGGATTCGAGATGTAGTGGAAAGCGCGTACATCGAAAGGGGCCGCGGCAATAAAAAAAAAAAAAAAAAAAAAAATAAAATAAAATGTTCGTCTCTCGGTGCTTTTGGATGAAAAAGAAGAAGGAAGGAGAAGCACACGAGGAAAAGAAACAGAAGACGAAAATGGTTTATCCGCGAGGTTTTCGCGACCTCGTGAAAGCCGAGCCGCATCAAGGGCGGAGAATCACCAGCACCACAATTTTTTTCGTGCCGTACGCACTCCTACACACGCACCGAGGCCCCTCCCGAGCTGTACAGACGTAGAACGGAAGAACGAAAAAAAATAAGAAAAAAAAACTCCCGATACGAAAAGTCTCGTGGGAGAATTCGCCCGAGCGTGTAACCGCGCGTTGAAGAAGCTTTCGGCCGCCAGGAAAATTTATCGAGGCACTTGAAACGAGCGCGAAGGTGGGCTATACTCATCTATAAAGAAAAAGGAAAGGAAAAAAAAAGAAAAAACAACGTACAGAAGACGGCGAAATTTCGTCGCGAGTACTGTAACGGCCATTCAGGGGTAACTGATGGACAATTGGCCACGGGAGACGGAAAATCCTGAGAAATTAATGCTCCACAAGTGGCAACGAAAATATTCTTGGAGCAAGCCGCGTGTCAGACCCGCCTCAGGGATTTCGACCATGATTTTCTTCTTCGGTATCATTCTTCTCGGCCTGACAGAATCTCAAATCTTTTGATATTGTTTTTCTCCCGACCATTATTCGAAGCTGACTTTTCAATTAAATCTCTTGAACTACACTGTTAAAAAGAATCAATCAAACAAAAATTGTTCAACTAGTGTCAACTTGAAAATTGGTATAAATATTCTTCAAAACAAATAATAAAACGCATATTAAATTTTTTGTTTGAAACAAAGATTTTTTTTCAGTTAAAAAATGGCAGAGGCACGTCTGGTACCGCAAACGCTGTCAACAAAAACACGTCCCAGGAAAACGACTGTAACTTTTTTACCGTTTGAAATTTTTTACCCAAATTTTCACACAATCTAGATAAAATATCATACTTTAAAATGTATATCATGGTTGTTCAATAAAATTCAGTTTTACACACAAAAAAATTTCTTAAACATAACCTTACTTTTAGCCGTCTCAGGTGTATGTAAGCCCTTCAAAGGCGTAGAGGTGCAATAAGAAAGGATTAGCCTCTCGCATGGTCAACTATATATGTGAGCTGTTCGAGAGTATCGAGTGCCCAAAACTTGAATGTGCTTGCCGAAGACCATAAATCATACAATTGTTGTCTACAGAACTATACTGCAAAGCTATATAGTTCTGTAGACAACAATGACACTGTATGATACTGGAGTTGGAGGTTGGCACTTTTATACTACTATTTTATTAATTATCAACCCTTACCTCAGTCAATCTACCACCGTGCCTGCGAAATATGACACCCTACCTTCTTTTTTCTTTATTCCTTACTTTTTCTCTCCCTTTGTTTATCTCCTCTCTGGATCAAATCCCAAAGTCCACGCGGACGAAGTTTGCGGGCAAAAGCTAGCAAATAAGGCTGTACTTCCGAATAGCTGTTACCTTCAATTCAGCTGGAATTTTGCGCGGATCTTTTCTTTGATAATATAAACCACTGCCTGATTGGATTAAAAATGAGTAAAAAATTTTTACATAAATGTTTGTTGATTAAAATTTTTTAAATTTCACCTAAAGTCCGTCTTACGATTTTTTCAAATTTTTTCGTCTATTCATTACACCATCATTTAATTCTTCGCGATGGCCTCAAATGTTTATCGAGGGACGAGAAAATCAACGAGAAAATACGGAATAAACGAACAAAGCCTCGCGGCGTGTTTCAATCGAGTGGAAATGCGAGGTAAAACAATTCTGTACAGTCGGAGTATCATTATTGCTTACCTGGAGTTGCTCGAGGCCACACTGTTATTTGAGCGAGATCGTCGACTCTTTAACGAATCGCCCCTGTTCACAATGCCCTTGGGGGTTATACTGAAATGGCGTTGCCTGTAATATTCCTCCTCGACACCGGTGTTCGGCATACTCGCCACTCGCGATCTCTGCTGCGGAAGACAAAGATAATTCGGTCGTCCCGACGACCTGCTGCCCGGTGTCTTCACAGACTGCGATCTGCTATGATGAGGGCTCCCGTATCTGTGAAAATCATCACAGGAGTTCGAAAATTATGTGGTTGCGTATGAAACCGCCCATTTTGAAGGAAAAGAAATGATGATGATTCGGTAGCTAATGGAGAAACTGTTTTATTCAAAGTGTGTTGTCAATCGGAAGAAACTAGCTTGGTCCATCATTCGGCCAACTATTAGATTCCAGGCAGGAAGAATTCGGATTCTTTTCAGGCAATTTGTCATCATGTTATGTCATGTGAAATTAGTGGAAATTATGCTTCGAAGATGCCAGGTGATTATTAATATTAGATGAAGTAAAAAGTTCTGAGCGTTTTTTCGCTTCATTTCGACGATGAAATTAACATAGTTAGGATTATCTGATTTAGATAAAATATGCGCCGTTTTGTTCGATAACTTTTGCCCATTTTGAAGGCAAGTTCATAATTCCGCGATTGAAGAAGTCCTCGTCCCTATTGGTAAAAAACTTGACCAACTCATTTTCACAAGCCTCTCTTGAGGCCAGTTTTGTACCATCAAGAAAATGTTGAAAATGCTTGAAAAGCTGATAATCGCTTGGTGCCAGGCCTGGACTATACGGCGGGTGCGATAGAACCTTCCATCCAAGCTCTCGGAGCTTCTGGCGCGTCGTTAAAGATGTGTGCGGCCTGGCGTTGTCTTGATGGAACACAACACCCTCCCTATTGGCCAATTCTGGCCGCTTCTGGTCGTTCGCCTGCTTCAATCTGGTCAGTTGTTGACAGTACAGGTCCGAATTGAGTGTTTGGCCCGATGGGAGCAGCTCATAGTGGATGAATCCCTTCCAATCCCACCAAACACACAGCAAAACTTTCTTGGCCGTTAATCCGGGCTTGGCGATCGTTTGGGCCGGCTCACCGCGATTGGACCATGATCTTTTTCGGCTGTTGTTCTCGTATGTGACCCATTTTTCATCGCCAGTCACCATCCGCTTCAAAAATGGGTCGATTTCGTTACGTTTCAGCTAAGAATCGCAGGCATGAATATTTTCTCCCGAGTTGAAGACATGTTAGATAGAGGATGGGAGACGGAGCTAAGAAAGGGCGAGAGAACGCGGATCCTCTTCAGGTATACCAATGCCTCAATTCACCTTTCCCCTTGAGAAATCCCTGTATGCCAGTCCTTCGGTGACTCAATCACGGAATCATTGCTCCTGTATAAATATATATATATATATATATATATATATATATGGCGTTTTACCTTTCTCTTCGCGCAAGTGTCATGGGAAAATTTATTCTTGCGGTTTCTTGATCGACTTGCTGTAAATTCGAATTGAGAACGATGCAAGATTTGAATACTTGACTTTCCCTCGTATCTTTCCTCTTACACATCTTCATCGGAAATATACGTCCTCAATCTTTGCAATGATTTTTGTACAATTACATTCCGATCAAAGCTTCGCTGATGTCAATAACTTCTCCTTTCTCCACGATCGATATTGCAAATTCCAAACCTTAAATTCTTACACGGCTTTGTTTCGGTTTATTTGGGTTTGCTTGGGTTTGTTTCGATCCACCTGAATCCTTGCACGGTTTTGTCAATTATCACGGTTGCTTTCGATTCTTTTTTTTTCTAATATTTTTTTATTCGAGTTGTCAATTAAGTGAATGGAAAAATAGTAAAATACCTGTCGACTATTTTTTTTTGCATATATCGACATATTAAAAATTCCTAGTAAAAAAATGAACAGATTTTGGAAAATGTTCACGTGAAAAACGACGGGGGTGTGTATTTGAGGGTCAATAGTATGCGCGAGAACACGGGCGCGTCGCGAAGAAGGGGGCGAATGGCAACGACGTAAGAGTAACATTGAATTACGCTTGCATAACCCAGGTAATGGAATGCTATCTCGCGTGGGAAATGAAAATTTCGCAAGTTTGCGCGATACAATGTTCGTCCTCTGTTCTAGTCTGTATAAACGTGTCTTTTTTTTCTTCTTCCTTTCGATTAACTGGAGTAATGAGAAAATTAATTGGCGAATTAGGTTGCCGGGTAGTTCCGCATTCTCGGGCATGGTTATTATTTCCCAAAAAAAATTGCTCGAGCCCTAGCTTCAAAATTGTTACTGTTATTGTTTTTTACATTAATATTGTTGCTACCGTATTTTTTCCATAGCTACTATTGTCTTTATTATTATTATCGTCCACTATTGTCTTTATTATTGTTATTTTTCCTGTTTTTGTGGTCATTATTATTATGTTAACGAACGTCATTGCTAATAGTGTTATTGTTACAATATTAAGAATAATAATAATCGTAGCAATTAGGGTAAATAATTCGGGAAAAAAATAATGATTTTCTCGTGTTCGGGATACTAATAATAATAATATTTAGGGAAAATAATAATAATATTTCCGCTATTAGAGAAAAAATATAACATTCGTTGCTACTATTATTATTGTTGACATTATTATTATCATTATCAACATTATGTAGCAAGATATTCTTGAAAAAAATAATTTCGTATAGTAATTAAAATCGTTCGAAACTTTATTCGCCTTTAGACGCACCTCATTTCAAAATCGTGAATTTCCTGTAAGGTGAGGGTATTGGCAACGTCGAGAAGCTGGCGCATGTTCTCCTCGCGACGTCTGGCGTCGGCATCGGGACGTAGGAGTATTGTCGCCGCAGGTGCATCCAGTGACAAGGAGGGCTGTTGAACCACTATCGTAGCCTGTGCCGATCTCTTAGTTCCGGTACCACATCCACCTTCGTTTTCGTATTTAAAAAAAATAGAAGAGAAAAAGAATAAAACAAAAATCAGAAATTAATTTTTCAATATCGTGACGGTTTGCAACGTCCTTTAAAAGATTAAGTAGCAACCGTGATTGTGTGTGTTTTGCGTGTCGTTTGTAAAAACCTCGGTTCGATAAAACCGAGAATGATTTTGGGTGAGATTCCTTGCGTAAGTGCAGATTTTTATTCGAGTGGGAAATATGTGGGGGTTTTTTTTTGCACATTTATTAGCAAGTTTTTTCTTTGGCTTCACATGGGTAAATTCAAAGTCTTTTGGCGCGATATTAGATAAGTAATAGCCATTCAGCATTTAGTTTAGTGTTTCCGATCTACGTAGTGAGGGAAAAAGCATTTGCACCCAAAACTTTTTTCAAAGGATTCTTCGAAAAAATGAATATTTTCACAGTTTCACAGACTTGGGTGTTTAATTTACAAGAAAGATTTTGAAAAACAAAAAAAAATCGCTGGTTACTTTGGTTGGTTACAAAAATTACTTTTTCGTAATTTTCAAAATAAAAAAAAATATCTGGCCATGCGAAAATTTCATTACTATACTAAAAGTATTTGACGATTTGACGATTGACGATGCAGCAACTAGTTATTATTACTAGTTATTATTGCAGCAACAAAGTTATTATTACTTTGTCAAAATAATAATAACTTCATTGTTTATCAATATTTTTACATAAAATAATAACTCAAACTTTGCAACATTATGTATTGTTTGTAAAATTCCGACCTCGTCATCCCAGAACTCTCTTGGGGAAAAAAAATATTGAAAATTGATCTTTTTTTTGATGCTTTATGCAGATGGAAAAAATGCGAGAAATGCGAGGTAGCAGATGCTTTTCCGCGCACTGTACATATACGCGTGTGGGTATGCATATATAATTGCATATCATTATACATATACACAATTTCAATTTAATAGCAAGAGGTGAATATTTTTGTATGTACATGAATTTTTTCTCGGAGTCAAAGTTCATCTCGCAATTGAATCCTGTACGTGATTTTTTTTTTTACTCCTTCCGTGTTTCAAACAGACAGTTTTAGGGTTTCTAGTAAACTGACAAGCAAATACATACCAGGTACGATAATATTTCTCTTGTGTATTCACATAGGGGAAAGATGTTAGAGTTGATCCCATGGGGTAAAATTATCATTTTCAATTGCGACGAAACTTAATGTTATCATGTGATATTCTTTGGTAAAACATATCGCCCGGCACCCCCCCCCCCCCCCCCCCCCCCCCTCCCCACACTAGTCAAGTCATGATGGTGGTGTGAGTGATGCACTTGTTTTGACGGAAAAAAATAAAAATTGTGAGCTGTTGATATAAGGTAACATTGACTTTAAGCTTAGGGAACTTTTATTGTATACTGTCAGTTGCAATCATTGTTGTGTTTGTGGATTTATAATATGCTCAATTTGGTTTTTTGGTTGGCGTAGTAACAGTGGAATACTTATTGGTAATATTACCGAGCAATAAATGAAAAAGTTGAGTTTGGGGCAAGATGATTCCCCTCTAGGTGTACAAGATAATCCCTAGGGATCATCTTGTAAACAAATAACGTACCTACTTTATTTTTGTTAAAGGTGATGCAGCGTCATTACAAAAGTTGGTTTTGTTCGTTTATTTTTAAATAAATAATTTAAATAAATAATTTAAATAAATAAATAAATTGATAATAAATAAATAAATTCAATTTAATTTAAATAATATAAATAATAAATTTAAATAAATGTAAGTTGGTTTATTTTTTTTTTTTTTCATTGTACGATGAAGAATTTTTTTTCAACATATGATGTTGATTATGAAAGTTTGTTGTCTTTATTATATAAAAGAATTGTCTATTTATGTTCAAACTACATTATTAATGTATAATTGATACCACAGATAATAATTTATATACCGAAGTAATTCAAGACTGGCTGTAGAAGACTGGTTTAGTTTAATTGTAGTTGGGTGAGATAAAACTTATAATATTTATTTTAGGAAATTTTTATTTATATTTACCTAATTTCTCCAAAATTAAGAAAAAATCCCAAAATAGGGGAAAAATTATCGAAGGGATCATCTTGTCCATACCCTAGGGATCATCTTGAACACCGGGGTGTCCAAAATGTTCCTTATGTAAGGTTTTAAAAAAAGAAAATATTTTTATCGAAACCCTAATAAATTGAATATTTCGCATATGCCAATCGTCACATAGATAAATATGCCAGTAGTAAACGCTTTCAGATCTTAATTATGTTGAATATCTTTGAAATTACGAGCATTCTCTCTTAGGGGGATAATCTCGTACCCCTTTCCCCTACATATATATATATACGTGGGTAATCGAAGGGTCGCGAGGCAAAACCTCGAAATAAAAAAAATCCACCAAGAGATAAAAGTGTATGACGTTTCCGACAGAATTCATTACACAGATCGTCGCCTTGCACATTCGATTATTGAATAGAGGCAATTTTCAATTTATTTCTCTCAACGGAGCCCTCGCTAAAAATAAATTCTATAATGGCAAGGGATAAAAGGACAGCCGAAATGTCAGATTTTGTGTCGGGTAGTGTTCAATGTGCTCCGTGGCTCACTACGTCTCTCGCCGTCCCTCTTCTGATTTGGACAATGTGCTACTCTCGCGTATATACCCCTTTAACGTCTATACCTCAAACTCACCACCTTGTTTTCCACGGTTCAACGAGTTTGCCCATAAAGGGTGGGTTTGCGCGCATATTGTTGCCTCTTTCATCGCTCCCAAAACGGGCCAGCGCTTTCTCTACCTCTCTCTCTCTCTCTCTCTCTCTCTCTCTCTCTCTCTCTCTCTCTCTCTCTCTCTCTCTCTCTCTCTCTCTCTTTCTCTCCGTTGTTTTCCAAAAGAGCTTTGTGAAATACACGTTCTACTAGCGTTTCGAGGTGAGCTTTTCGCGCGACTGTGCCGAAAACAGACACAGAGTGCGCGGATCGATTTTCGTCGCTCAATCGCACGTTTGTGACGCGAATGAGTTCGTTCCTGGAGTCTTTCCGCGTCGACTTCCACCCGTGAGCCACGGAGTAGATTTGCTGCTCTTTTTTTTTATTTAAAAAAGGAAACCAAGAAAATGCGTGAAGCTACAGTATTTCTACAATTTTGGCTTGGTCTCTCATTTTGGTCGCAATTTGAACCTGGCTATAGTCACGAAGTAATGAGGAGTATCGCCTTTTTAAGGGATCATCCCACTTTATCGACTTCAAAAAATCGTATTTTTGTTGTTGTTGGATTTTGAAATGTGGATGGAACTGTTCAGACAAGCGGAGGGCATCCTGTATGGTGCCGGCATCGTTCATTAGCTGTATGATTTTTTTTTATTATTTTTCAGTTAAAAACACTTTAAACGCGTTTTTCTCAAAAGCACGTTTTTTTTTCTTGCTTCGTTGATTTTTTCTTCGTAACTAGTGAACCGATACTTACGAAATTTTAAATATTCGTCACAGGTGTGGCTACTGCTGGAACTAAAATTATTTGAAAATGTTGATTTTACGTACTTTTTTTTAAACCGAAATATCACTCAAAAAATCTTATTTTTTGAGACTTTTTTTTCAACAGCCGCCATATTGTTATTTTTTGATAAAAATTAATAATTCTAGTTCGGACAGTAGTAACAACTATACTGAATTCAAAGCTTTTTGGTTTTTGTGTTTCTGATAAATCTACTCAGAAATAACATCAACGAAGCTGACATCGCTTTTTTTCCGAGGGGCTATGCGGATGCTGCTACCAACGATAGATAAATGATGTAAAATGAATAAAACTTTTTTTTTTCATACATTTCAAGAGTTATTTTGTCAAGCCCAAAAATATTTACATCAATATCTTCTATAGGAACCATACAAAGAATTCCCAAAAATACCTAATTTTTCAGCCGTCTAAAGTGGGATGATCCCTTAACGATGAGTTAATAGCAATCATTGGAAAACTCAATATATATTATCTTTGGCTAATTGTTGATAATAGCAAGATGATGTGAACATATTAAATTTAAAAATTAAGAAATTTCTTTGTTCGACAGTTGAAACAGACGTACAATCACTGACAAAACCTCTTGTCTTCAATTATTATTAAAAGTGGAAAATTAACATTTTTAAGTTTTAATTTATTATTAAATTAGCTATTCGAAGGGTAAACATGTACGACATGATCTAGACTTGTAAATCCACGATTCGCCCATTTTGGACTAACTTTTTTCCCGACGGTCCATCCCGTAATACCTTTTATAGATATTGATTGAAATAAAGAAATATATCTTTCCAACAGATATGCTAATCGATTCCGCTGGTTTATCTTCTCATGTGGTGCGCTTTTCTTGATCAATCTCTCTCTCTCTCTCTCTCTCTCTCTCTCTCTCTCTCTCTCTCTCTCTCTCTCTCTCTGTCTCTCTCTCTGTCTCTCTCTCTCTCTCTCTCTCTCTCTCTCTCTCTCTCTCTCTCTCTCTCTTTCTCTCTTTCTTTACGGGGCTGCTTTTAACTCTCGTGCATACTTTTAATTTTTTCTCTTTATCAATCTTCCACCCCCTTTTCCCACTGCCTCCTTCCTTCCTTTTTTTTCCCGCCGCTTATCAACGCCGTTGAGACTCGTTCGTTGTGTGCAAAAAAGTTGCTCGTAGAATCGTTGCGCTAGAATAGGCACAAGAGTCTATTCGTCTGCTTTCTCAATTTTTTTTTATAGCCGCGAGCCAGCACATCCCCCCGACGGGGTGAATTCTTTGTTTATACGTACGCGTATGCCATATCCTGCCGCGAGATAGCTTGAACAAGAGGAATATATGCCAGGGAGCCGAAGGAGTCGCGAAGCCCGGCAATCGTACCTGGTTCGTATTTTGCCTTAGCCGAAAAATTTATTTTGCAAAATAGATTTTACTTTGTTGTTTATGAAGAATGGTTAATTGTGGACATCAAAAGTCTAGTGCACATTTAAGAGATTCTGAGAGCGAGCGAGTTCGATGTTAATGTGTGTTTGTGTGCGTATGTGGATGCGCGTATGTGTCCCATTTCAATCAGTCGTTTTCAAAACTATGCGTTATTTGGAAAAATATTTACGTAATAGTTCAAGAGTACACGAGGGCTCTGCATAAGCTTCATATTCTTCAAATGCCATTTTTTTTATCGCATACTTTTATAGCGTAGGGTATTAACTTTTATTTGCAACAAAGATTTTGTAAAAATCGAACGAGTTATGAGGATTTTTGTGAAGGATTGACTTACGATGAACCGTCCCGCAGCGGTTTATCCTTTTTTTTTGGCTTTTTTCTCGAAACTATGTTTTATGTAACCGGTGTAAGCCGTAATCTCAAAATCTATTCGTTCGATTCACTTTGAATCCGGACAGAGCACCATTTATAACATTTACTATCGTATGGCTCGATGGTTTTTCCATACGTTTAACCATCTGTTAATGACAAATGATTGAAGTTGTTTTTGGTCGAAAATCTATTTTTTTTCTGCACTTGCAATTTTTATCGGTCTCAGAATTTATATTGATCGAACGACGCAGAGTGTGAGAAATATTCGCGAGAAAAATTGAAACGGAACACACACACGTACACTTTTATATATATATATGTAGAAATACATATGAGTCATTGCCCCAAATCCCATCTGTTTTTCAAGAAAAATGACAAATCCCCTAAGCACGATTAACCTCTGTTCCGAATGTATTCACATCTCGAAAGTTCCTTGTCATACTGGGTCAAATTGACCCCACCAATGTTTAAATCGCCATGGAATACGAAACTCTTGGGACCCAATATTTTTTTTTTAACAAATATATATTGTTCATTGAGAAAATATGTAACCGAAGTGGTGATGTGAAAAATTAAAAGGAAATATATTGACAATTTTTTTATATTGCAAAAAGAACAATTCACGACCAAAAAAATAGATCGTTCTGGGCCAATTTGACCCTGTGTGACAACGAAAGTTTAACCCTTTAACGGCTGGTGGGACACATACGTCCCACCTACTTTGAAAAATCGTAACTTCCAGAAAAATGGACATATCGACATCATTAAGTTCGCTTTTTGAAAATGAAGGATGCATCTAATCATGAAAAATTCGGCAAACGCAAGGGTTGCACCTCTTAAGTTTCACACCCTGTCAAAAAGTGCGAAAATTGCGAAAAAATGAGAAACGAGAATAACTTGCAGGCAAAATTTTTTTTGGAGTCGCGATCTCAAGGGTGTGCTTTAAAATAACATCGAAAATTTGTAGCAAAAAGGTCCGGACCAAAAACCACCCATAACAGTAGTAAAATAACGATAACTACTCCTAGCAATTGTGATACGCCCAATAATGCACTTTCATTGATGTTCAGTTCATAAATATTTATGAAAACACATGAAAAATTTGTAGCAAGAAAATCTGACTCGAAAACTACCCCCAACAGTAACAAAACATCGAATTATCCGTAAGTCCTTCAGAATATGCTTATGTGTTCTGGAATACTCATATTTCGATTCAGATCAGGATAAAATAACAGAAAATGAGATGATAACATTTTATCTATTGGGGGGTGAATTTCTCTCAATTGAGGGGTAGTTCATAAGGGTTGATTGATCCATAAGTTCTTCAGAATCCCACTACGTGTTCTGGAATGACTTTTCCTCAATTTCTGGCAGAAATGAACGATGGGAAATTAAATTAAGATGTTTTTAAGCGATTGGGGTGGTTTTTTCATTTGAGGGTAGTTTTTGAGGGTAAAAAAATTCTCGAATAATTTTTTTTCTCACATTGGGTACTCATGAATTCAGATTCACCATGTACCAACTTTGCCAAACGATCCAAAAAAACCCAGCTGTTAAAGGGTTAACATACTAATCGAAATGATCATTGTCACGATGAACTTTTTGTTTCAAATCTCAGACAAATATATCGTCACAGTTGTGATAAAAGTAAAAATCAGTGAAACGACTCATACACGTGTATACAGTAATTTGCATTATAAGCTAATTACAAAAAAAAAGGTAATGACACAACGGGTTTAATAGTGATGCAACGATGACAGCGTTTTTTTTCAATGAGGCAAAAGCTTCCTTGACCTAGGCGTACAACACCAGGCGATCGATTCGTGCCTTACGTCATATTCCGATCCGATTTTTATGCCACAACGTTACACGTTATTCTTATTATTCCGTTGATTCGTTGCACGAGAGCGATCGCCGAGTGTGCCATGCCTTACGAAAAAAAAAAAAACCAGATACCGGACATCATTCGGCATTCCTTGTATTAATTGTAATTAATGATAAATAAAATTAATAAACAATTATAAAAGAAGTTAATAATTAATTGTAAATTAAATTGATATATTATTTAATATAATATTAAACTTATTATAATTAATTGTTATAAGTCTAGGAACTTTGTCTCCGTCGCGATAAACAATATGAAAGAGTCTTGAAAATTGAATTGTTTTTTTTTCTCATATCTTCGTCACGAGGGTATCAAATTTTTTACGATTTTTTTTCTAGAGATCTTGAAATGTTGAAAAAAAGACAATTCTCCAATGAGGCAATTAAAAAACAAAAACATTATAATAGAAAAAGCGGCAAGAGATGCGATCAAAGGTAACGCGAATTTTTTTCGTAAGGAAAAGCGCATAAGTTTACGTATCCGTGTAATTGTGTACTCCCGTTAGAGATTGCTGGTGGCAGTGTGACATTTCGAGTGTTCGCTCAATGTGTCCATTGTTCCTAAATGCACCGGCAAGACAATGCACAAAAGCGAAAGAGCTAATTGCATACGGCCACAGGTCATCACACACACACACACCCATGTACTGTTCGCGCACCACGAAAAGACCCCCGAAACACAGTACTATTTTTCTTTCGTCGAAATATTTCATCTACATTCGTATACATTTGTAAATGTATATACACATATCGATGTATATGTGGAAAAGTGATTTTAAAGACTTCGAAAGGCCTTAAAAAGAATTAATAGTCCTCAAAACAACCGAATGTAACAGCCAACCTTAATAATTGTAGTGGATTCAAAATAACCTTTCCCCATACACAAATGCATATATATCCACGTATAATTCGGCTTAATTGACGTCGACCGAAAAGATTATTTTGAATTTTGCATTGTTCCTTCGCACTTGACACAACGAATGTCAGATTTGGCACATTAGGTACAATATCAGTAGCTCAAAAAAAATTGCCAAAATGCTCAACAATATATCCGAGATTGTTTTATTTTGTTTTCCATGATTTCACAAATATATTGCGCAAATTGTTGCGCCCCGATGTAGTGAAAAACAAAAACTAAGGGTACTAAACATTTCGTCGGGGGTTTCTCCGGCGGATGGCGGTCTATACCTATTGCGCAAAACGGGAAAAAGAGCCTGACCCATGAATGAATGGCTGAAACGAGGGGATGAGATTCTGAAAGAAAAGAACATCAATTGATTTTTTACTTCTTTGCCTCTCTCCCTCTCTCAACACACATTTTTTCGCAACCCTCTCTCTCACTCGCAAAGTCGTTTCTAAATAATAACATGATTTTTTTAAAATAATTCATTCTTAATGAATTGACAAGATCGATCGAATGAAGGCATGCATCGATAATACCATCGGAAAATCATGATAATAATAATGACAATAGTAATAAGAATACTAAAAATAATTATTAATATTATATAATATTATAAACATTATATATAATATATGTATATATATATAACACAATATTAATATAATTATATATTAATATCATTATATTTATATTGTATAATAATAATATGTTAATATAATGAATAATATTCAATATATAGTCAATATCAGTCAATAATATATTAATATAATTAATATAATTACTATATTAATTATTATATTTTATTAATATATATATATATATATATATATATATATATATATATAATATAATAAATATATTAATTATATAATAAATTAATTTAATGAAATGTAATAATATATTAATATCATTATTATAATATTATTATTATTACAAATAATAATAATGTATGAGATAAAAAAAGGAATATTTATTCGAAAGATGCACATTCTTGTGCACCGTAAAATGACGAAGGGATATGTGGAGAAGGGTGCGTCGAGCAGCAAAACAAAAAAAGGGTAAATAATATTTCGGAGTCAAGATTTTGGATTTTGATAGAAAAAGTAGGCCGATTTACCCGATCCTCGTCCTTGACCTCGTCCAACGACGTTTGAGCATTGAGTGGCCGCACCACAAGGTGGTGTTGCACCGCAGAGCGATATGTCAAGTGGATTCGTGGTCACGTTTATGCTCGGCTTTGCTGTTGATTGCTGTTGCTTCGTTGACGATTTTGTCACGCTTCCTCCAACGGTTGTACCGGAGGAAGCCTGCTGCTTATCGAACTGTTGTAATTGGTTGTGTTGCTGTTGTTGCGTTCCGGGCTCAGTTTGTGCACCGGCGTGTTGACCGTTCTTATTCGGCGACGTGGCTGATGTAGATCGTTCATTCCCCGTGCTGCTCGACGGCACCCCGACGACGTTTGACTTGGACCCTTTAACTTTCGAGGCGACGAGGGCAAGCATTGAATTCAATTGATGAGGATCCGGCTGGCCTGCGTCGACCGAACCTCGCACCGGGGTACTGTGGATTTGGCGAACGATCTTTAGCCTGACAGCTTCGGGAGACGAATCAGGGTGTGGCGTTTCACCGGGGTATGTTGGAGAGAAAGAAATCCCCAGATTGTTACGATTTTAAGAGAAGCATCGGCTTGAAATATCGAAAATATGATTTTTTTTAAATGGAATTTTACAGTCTACGTTTTTGACTTTATTTTGGGACAAAGATCTTGGAGAAAGTCCAAAAATCAACCAAGTTATGACGATTTTTTTTTTGTGAAGGGTTGACCCACTGCGCTACATCGAACCGGCCTGCTGCGATTTTTTTCATCTTTTTGCGTTTTTCTGGAAATTATGTTTTACGAAAGGGTGTGAGTCTTATCTCAAAATTTATTCGTCGGATTCACTTCAAATTCAGACACAGCACAATTCATAATACTTTCTATCGTGTGATCGGATTATTTTTTTTCATATGTTTATCCATTTGTTAATAAGAAATTATTTAAGTAGTTTCTTTTTGTTGTCGTAAAACGAACTTTTTTGGCTACAGCTTGACATTTTCGTAATTTTCAAAATTTCACCAAAGTACCCGGTCATACGAAAGTTTAATTGTTATACAAAAAGTACATTTTTTATGTTTCTTTTCTGACGAGCCTAGTTGCCAGAGCTACAGTTACCGATTCGCCATGCAGCAACGGCGGCACTTTGTCAAAAAAAAAAAAACTCAAACTTGGCAAGAATATGTACGAATTGTGTTTAATAATCCAACCTGGTTATCTCAATACTCCCATCAGCAAAAATTATTCAAAATCGACTCGTTTTTTTTCCGCCCCAAGCATACGTTGATCAGTGAAACGCCCGCGAACCTCCTGAAACATGCAAAAAGTTTCGAAACATCTGGAGTACCTGAAGAACTCCGTCGCCCGTAAATCCGGCAATAGAGGAGTTCGATTGCTCGCGAACGAAAATCTGCTTTCCTGCCGGGCCCCGATGAGTGGTGTCGGCGGTGGCATTGCACCGATGGTCGGTGATATTTGCTTTTCAAGCCCTCCAATTATCGTTCCGCTTATCGAGGACACCGAAATCGACGAGGACGAAACAGCCGGACTACTCGAGCCCTTAATACTCGACGAGCTGACATTTCCATTAACAATTGTACATTCGTGTTGTGCTTGTTGATGTTGTAGTTGTTGTTGTTGTTGGACGAGGTTGTTCGAACTTGTTCTCAAAATTGTGGCGGTATTATTGCTGTCAGATTGCGGCGAACTCGTGCTCGAATGTGCTGAACAATTGTTCGAAAATATGGAATTTTCGCTTGGTACCGGGGGTGGTGACATTTCCGGCAAACCGTCGATCAAATCGAGACTGTCATCGGGCTGTTCGCTATCGGTTGTTGTCACCTGTTGCAGGTCATTTCAACCATACGGCCCAAACCATCAATTCACTTTTACTTTTTGCGCAATACGGCTTTTCTGCCTTTCTTTTGGCTATTTTTATTGCGCAATCTTCCGTGTAGACGAATTAGTTTCTGATACTGATTTCTATGCTTTCGTCATGCATGTAGTGTATACAGGGTGGACCATTTAACGTGACCACCCGAAATATCTCCGTTGCCTTTAGAGTGACGAAAAAAATGCCAGGAGGTAATTTGATTGATTTCGATTTACGAACATCAGAAACATCTCCGACTATTGACATTATTGTATCCGTTGGATAACCTGCGCCGCTATCACACCAGAAACTATTCGAAGGTTAAGAGAATCATTCATCCGACGTCTTCAAAAATTTGTCGAGGTTAATGGCCATCACTTCGAACAATTGTTACAATAAATTTTCTGCACAAAAAATTCAATTACATTATTCGGATATTGTTATCGTCAATACCATCACGATTTCCCGTTTTTACACGTGTATTTTAGTGTAAAATAATTTCAAGGTCATGATATGACCTTGAAAAGGTCACGATATCATAGGTCGTTGGATTCGTCTGAATATCAGCTACAACGTCTTAATAAAAAAAAAAAAAACATGTTCCCATTTGAAAAACCATTGATGATCTTGAGAACGCAAAAACTATCACCTTGACAAAAGAGAATTTTTCACCACTGTATCAGCCCTTGGAAATCAATCAAATTACCTCTTGACATTTTTTTCGTCACTCTAAAGGCAACGGAGATATTTGGGGTGGTCACGTTAAATGGTCCACCCTGTATATGTAACGAAATACGTATATAAACATTTGTTACGTCTTTCAAATATATATGTGAAATGAGAATAATTATGCAATGGCAATAGAAATAAATAATAATGAGAGAGTGCGTAAGGTTGAAATTTGCAAACTACGATTTTTTTATTGTTGGTTTTATAGCGCAGGGTCTTAATTTTTATTTGCAAAATTTTATAGCGTTTTATAGCGCAGGGTCTTAAATTAATTTGCACTTTAATTTACAAAAATGATTTTGTAAAAATTCCGATTATTAACAAATTTATGAGGATTTTTGGAAAGGATCAGCCCACTGCGTTACGAAACATTAAAATAAATCATAAAAAAATTATATTGACGATTTTTATATCAGGGTGACAACATTTTTTATAATAAATTCGTTTGACATTAATTATTGCAATAAGATTTATGAAGATTGAAGTTTCAAAAATACGATCTTTTTATTGTTTAGTTTTATAGCGCAGGGTCTTAATTTTAATTTGCAACAAAGATTTAGTTAAAATCTTCGTTGCAAAGATTCACTTCAAATTCGGACAGAGCATAGTTCATAATATTTCCTATCGTATGACCTGATGATTTTTTCATATGTTTATTCATTTGTTACTAATAGACTATTAACGTCGCTTTCTGTCAAAAATCGAACTTTTTTTTTCAACAGCTTACTTACTTTCGGAATTTTTTATTTTAATTTAAAGTAATTTATAAAATTGTTTTCGTAATTTTCATAAGTATATTTTCGTAATAATATTTTCGTAAGTAACTTTCATAAAGTGAATTTGCAAATTACTCTCGTAATTTTAAAAATTTGAAAAAAGTATCCGGTCATGCATTTTATTATTACACCAAAGTACATTTTTTTAATTTTTCATTGTAGATGGCCCAAATTGCCAGATCCATCTGCACCGATTGCCCATACAGTAGCGCCGGCATTTTGTTTAAATAATAATAAATTCATTGTTGATCCTATTGAAATAAAAAACTCAAAGTTGGCAAGACCAATTAACAATTGTGTGCAAAATTCTGCAACCACTCCATCCCGAAACTTTCATCAGAAAAAAAAACATTGAACCTCGACCTATTTTTCGTACAAGCTTATGCAGACCCGTTAATAATTTATTCTTTTTTTCCCAAAAACATTCGTTCTCAAAGAAACTATCATGCACTCACGATAAAAATTGAGATAATGTTGATATGGTACCAATTCACAAACAGATAAAAATTCATCGAAAATATTCACTTCGTGCTCACCATCGTGACCATCGTGTTTGCACTATCAGTGCTGGTGTTGATCGTCGTTTCCGATGCATTGCTCGAGTCCCGTACGACAACTTTGGGCACCGTGCTCCGACAGCTGCGACTACCACCGGCCGATTTGAAGTGAAGTCTTCGCAGTGCCGATGCGGCGTGTGCCAATAAATCGCGGTCTCTCGTGGCGCTGCTCGTTCCGTCGCTCGTACTCGAGCCACTTCCGTTCCCGCTTGTGCAATTTGCATTGTGATGATTACGATGCGAACGTGCTGGCGACGACTGCGACTCCCCGGAGTCGTCCCCGCTACCGCCTTTCGAGGGTGAGCCACGGTTCGTTGGTGAACATCCCTATAAAAAAAAAACAGAAGCATTCATTGTATTATTGTTGTTAATATGGATTTTTTTTCCGTCAGGGGTGGGAAATGCGGGATTAAAAAAAATACAATAATTCTTTTGATGGCTGAAAAATACCTCGAAGAGGAGGCGAGGGGAGTGTTAAATGGGAACCCGTCGAAATGGGGAGAGGAATTCAAAAATGAAATGGAGGAAATAGGAGAGAGAAACGGATGGAGAGCTATAGCAAATGACGATATAAGAGAAAAGACGAGGATAGTCGAAAGGGGGATGAAAACAAAAGTCAACCAAGAAATCCAACAGGATTGGAAGAAAATTGAGAAAATCGACGTATTGCCCATAATAAAAGAAGTAGGAAGAATAGCATAGGGACAGAGAAGTATTGGGAGGATGTAACTATAGAGGGCGAAACAAAAGAAATTTCAGCGAGATTTTTTGACAGAGATGGGATCATGAGATTCTATTATCACATCTCACGCATTTATTATAATTTTTAAAAATAGTTATCACTTGTTCCGATCGATGGCACATAGCCTGGCTGAGCAGTACTTCCATTCTCATGAAGATGCCAAAAAATGGGTCGACTCTTGGATAGCCTCAAAAGAAGTGTCGTTTTTCCGACGTGGAATTAAAGTGCTGCCAGGTAGATAGAAAAAAACTAGTGGCTAGCGATGGACAATACTCTCAGTGACATGATTTTTTTTTACTAATTTTTAAAAACAAAGCATTAATTTTCACGAAAAAAAATAGCGAGAACTTATTCAACATCCCAATATACAGTACTGGACAAAAAAAAATACGCACTAGTCGAAATTTCTTACCGCACTAAAATTTACATAGTGGACTCAAAAATAAAGGTAATTGAACTTCTCAAGTGGCGTTTTAAAGAGGACAAGTTTACCTTTATTTTGCTTTTTTAGAAAATTCTCTACGATTTATTTTCGTCCCGCTGCTCACTTTTGAACGTGGCCATTTTTCGGCTATTTTTTGGCCGTCGAAAATTAACTGCAAAGTTTGTGGAAAACTTTTTCCACGATTTTTTCCATGGGAAACTTAAAAAGAATATCAAAACCGACATTCTTATTTTTTAGAAAATCTCGTACGATTTTTTTTCGCCCTGGTATTGCATTTTTAGTTAAAAAAGACATGTTTTAGAAAAAAAGGCGTCATCGAAGAACTATAGGGTTTCAGGGGAAATGTTGAGAGGGTAAAAAGTTGCATGGGTTCACACTGGAATGGCTAGAATTTTTTCAGAATTTTTCTTGGACATTTTTTTTTACCATTTTTGGTTGAAACTTTGATGAGTGGAGAGGCTCCACTTTGGAATTATGGGGTCTAGGACAATTAAGAAAGGAAATTTGTTTACATTTTTATTTCTAATTAACTACAACTTTTCTAGATGTTTTTTTTTATTTTTGAAAATAAAATGAAAAAAATGAAAATGAAAAAAATGAAACAAAAATTCTAAGAAAATTGTTGTTAATTAAAAATGAATATATAAACAAATTTCCTTTCTCAATATATTGTCCTAGACCCCATAATTCCCAAGTAGAGCCTCTCCACTCATCAAAGTTTCAACCAAAAATGGTAAAAAAATTCAAAAAAGAATTCTGAAAAAATTCTAGCCACTCCAGTGTGAATCCATGCAACTTTTTACCCTCTTGACATTTCCTCTGAAACCCTATAGTTCTTCGATGACGCCTTTTTTTCTGAACCATGTCTTTTTTAGCTAAAAATGCAATACTAGGGCGAAAAAAAATCGTACGAGGATTTCTAAAAAATAAAAATGTCGGTTTTGATATTCTTTTTGAGTTTACCATGGAAAAAACCGAGGAAAAAATGTTTTACCACCTTTGCAGTTAATTTTCGACGGCCAAAAAATAGCCAAAAAATGGCCACGTTCAAAAGTGCGCACCGGGGCGAAAAAAAATCGTAAAGAATTTTCTAAAAAGGCAAAATAAAGGTAAACTTGTCCTCTTTAAAACGCCACTTGGGAAATTCAATTACGTTTATTTTTGAGTCCGCTATATAAATTTTAGTGCGGTAAGAAATTTCGACTAGTGCGTACTTTTTTTTTGTCCAGTACTGTATATTTCTTCCCCTGTATTCCAATGTTCCAATAGTTACGGATTTTTACGTATTATCCATCCGAATTGAACCTCCTATCACTCCCTACCCGCACGAAAGGCAAAACGACAGTAGCCTATAAGTTAAAAAATAAAAACATTTTGCAAGAATAAACGTATATGTAGGGGGAGAGGGTCGAGGAATTTTCTGTGTAAACACCCTAAAGGGGTATATCTGGAATAATAAAAACTACAACCACAAAAATATTTCTTTCGTTCGACCACAGGTCGGCTATCGCGAGCAAGGGAAGAAAAAACAAATACGTTTGTAAATTAATTTCCAATGGTAAAATCGTTGGGAATTAAAAGTTCGCGCGACTGCGTGGAATGGAAAGACGCACGATAGCGGCCCCTGTTTGTTCGGTTCACGATGTAGCTACGGCGAAAATGTGTGCTCAGTGACCCATTAATAAAATCCATATATAGATAAAACACACACATATTCACACAGTGTGTTACGAGTTTTCCTGTTCGTTCGAGATATCTCGAGTGCGCAGTCCCAGTAACAAGGGATGATGTTTTTTGTTTTGTTTTTTTTTTTTTGTAATTTTTAACGCTCGGTCGAATGTATACGACAATAAAAGGGGCGCGAGAATGAATTTCGATTATCCCGGTTTCAATGGTGAAAGCCGATTACTCTGTTCTACACCAAGTTTCGTGGAATTATCGTTCACGTAATTCTCACGTTGCTATGTATTGCGCTAAGCGAACGCGAATATTCAGCTGTAGGTATTGTAAGGTAGAGTTTTTTGAGTCGCGTTTGAGTTGTCCGCGAGAGACGTCCAAATACGAAATACCTTTACTGAGACACTCCAAAAAGGACAAAAACTCCAAAAAAGATTGAAATCAAAGAATTTTTTATTACACAACTATTATGTATAATTATTAGGTATATGACTTAATTTTTACAGATTTTTCATCAAATTTATTTAATATAAAAAAATAGAGAACAACGAACTTAATCTTGGAAATATTGTCCATCGTTTTCTATGACCTTGCGCCATCTCTCAGGTAACATACGAATGCCGTCGCGAAAGAAACTTGCAGGCTTCGAGGCGTTAAAGTCATCGACGAATTTACGCACATCGTCCAGCGTTTTGAACTGTTTATCCACTAAGGCGTGCTGCATTGACCGGAACAAATGGTAGTCGGATGGGGCCAAGTCTGGTGAATATGCCGCGTGCGGGAGAACTTCCCATCCCAAGTTCCAGAGGGTCTTCTGAGCCGTGCGAGCAACGTGAGGTCGAGCTTTCTCATGCAGCAGTATGACTTGCCTGCTTCCTTGCTCAGTAAATAGCCTTTTCTGATCAAGTTCTTCGCTCAGTTTGTTCAATTGTCGGCTGTAGCGTTTCGCAGTCACCGTCTGACCAGTTTACAGGAGTTCGTAATAAAGCACACCCTTCATGTCCCACCTGATACACAGGAGAACCTTCTTTAAGTGGATGGTCTGTTTCGGCGCCGATGTACTGGGTTGTCCGGGATCTATCCATGACTTTTTACGTTTGGGATTCTCGTAAAACATATATTTTTCATCACCCGTCACAATTTTCCACAAGAAGTCCTTTTGTTCCCGGACAAGCAGTGAAAGGCACGTGTTCATACGTTGACCTAGGTTGTGTTCGGTCAACACATGTGGGACCCACCTTCAAAGTTTTTGAATTTTTCCCATTTGGTGGAAACGCTTGGAAATAGCTGTTTGGGTGACTCCTAACTGAGCTGCAAGCTCTTGTTGCGTTTGCGTTGAGTCTTCATCCAGTAGGGCTTGCAATTCCGCATCTTCACACTTTCGAGGCTGTCCAGGGCGCGGCTGGTCACTAAGATCGAAATCACCACTTCCAAAACGTCTGTACCAATACTTACAAGTTTCATAAGACACAACGTCGACACCAAAAACACTACAAATTAATTCCCGTGCTTTAGAAGCATTTTTTCCTTGTTGGAATTCGTATAAAATGCAGTGCCGAATGTGCTGTTTATCAGTTGCCATCGTAAACTTTGCTATTCCGAGAGGTTATGTAACTCACGTAGACTTGTCGTTCGGTGTTCTGAAACCTTGCGTCCGATTCTTTCAAAACCACAAAAAACCGCGAAAATATTTTTATTTTAAATATAATTTTAAGTTCGAAGAAAAAATCTGTAAAAATTAAGTCATACACCTAATATTTTTTAATTTCTATTTACAGCATACATCTAATAACGATTTGTGGAAATTTTTATTACAAAATATTAAACAATAGATGAGTCGTGTATTGTTCCCTGAAGCTCTATTGCCGTTACGGGCGCTCATGGCTGTCATGTGTTCGAAGTCCAGCTTCGTCTGAAATAAAAAAGGAAAAATGTTCTTATTCAATGATAACGTAGCTACGGTACAGTATATCGATTAAAAAAAAATGTATTGCGTTCGGTACAAGTCCCGTTCGGTTTTGGCCCAAAAAGTTGACAATTAAAAAATGTATTATAAACGAATGGTTCATTATGCTTATCGCTAAAATACTATGGTATACTTTGGATAATCTTATAAAGAATAAGTGTACCACATTTGAGGTAAATTGGACGACTAATTTTTATGATTTTTCGACAGCCACTGTTGAAAAATGTTTTCGAAAAAATTACCTGCCCACGGGTTGTTCAGCTGGGTGGCATAAGCTGCAGCGCTCCATTCAAACCACTGTAATTTAGTCAATTTTCCAAATTTATCTTCTCACATTGGCTTAAAATATTCTGAAAATTACAAACTTTGATAAAAATGAATAATTGTTTTTTTTCGAAATTTGTCCATGATGCAGTTGTCCATTCAAATTTCCAATTAAATTGTACGAATACTTACTGAAATATTTCATTATTTTTTAAATTGATTCATGTTGCCCCCAGAAAATTCTCTCAACATTACATTCGAATAAAATTGCAAAACGAGCGTTCCAGTCTTTCAGTTTCTTTTTTGAAGCCAATGAAAACAACCGAATTGCCCGCGACGATGTTTGCTCCTCCTCAGGTCCTGAGGGAATACCCAAAGCTCGCGTAGGATAACAATTTTGGCATTCGAGGCCAGACGTCAATACTCCTTGCATACACAAATTTCGTATAATCTTGTTATTTCTACGATCGGCAGTGATGCGGGGGAACATTTTACGTTTGTTCGGGTACTGTGATTCGTTTTGAAGTGGAGGCATTTTGAAATGCCTCAAACATTTTTTTAAGAAAGCTCTCGAACGATTGAAAATATTTTCAGCACTGTTCTGAACTTCTTTTTTTTTCAACGAAACGCTGAATTTTACTTTATCAGGCGATAACTCGGCAAAAAATAATCGCGCAGCACTCGCCGAAACGTGAATTTAAAGCTGAATGTATGCTCTACAAATCTACCGAAGTGGTTTAAAAAAAAATCCCTTCCCCGATAAGCTCAACGTTGCACAAATTTCATTTTCCGCTTCTTGTCGTTCAATGAACAATAACTTCACAAAAGATGCAAACATTTGTTCAACAGTGATTTTCAAAGATAAAGGATTATAATTTAAGGCGCTTTCAAAAGTTTCTCTCTGCTATAATTTTCCACGGAGATATAGGTGTTCAAAAAGAGTCGAAATTTTGGCGAGAAAAAGTGGTCCTCCAATTATTGTGCTGTAGATAATCGAATAATTTTATATCCGTTGATACGAAAGAAGAATGAGTGTCCACGATGATTGCTTTCACATTATTTACAACTTTAATTATTTTAGCCATAAAAAAAGAATCAATTTTTGGCATACGTGCGTTGAAAATAGCAATGTTGAATGTTTTCCACTTTTATTTAATTTTTTGAAAGAAAACGAGTTAGAATTACCAAATGAAATTCAAAATATGATAATGGGACATTTAGTATGCCTGCTGAAGTCTCTATCAGATTACTTCCTGAATTATTCTGATAATGACAACGAGTGGGTACAAAATCCATTTGTCAATAAAAGTAAACCTGCTATGCTAACCGTACTGGAATATAAATGAAGAGCTCATCCGCACTAAAACACACGTTTTAGTCTGTGCCACTTAAGGCCTTAGGCCACTCTAGAGGCCAAAAAAAAGGCATATTTTGTGATTTTTTTTCAGCGAAACCATAAAATAAATCGGAATTACAAAATAGGGGTTTTATTATACACGTAATTGACTATACAAAATTATTTTTTCACAGCGATACATATCAAAATGGCGACTGTGCAGCATTTTTCCGCTGACGCCTTTATTTCTGGAAGGTCAACGGCCGGACTGACAGCTCCTATAATTTTTTAGTTATGATGAGACACTAAAGTTTTTTCGATAGAAAGAATAGCTGTAGAAGTACGTAAGATTTTTTTGATATATTGTTTTTTTTGTCAAAGTGACGCATTTCTAAAACAGAAAGTATAAAATGCCATGAGAAAATCGTCGGAAAATTCTTTATAAAAAAGAAACTATGGAATATAATTTAAAAAACCCTACGTAGTGCCTCAGAAAATGTAATTCCAAATATACAGTTAAAATTTCAAGTGAATCGGTTGAAATTTGTTTGAGTTATGAGTCCGACCGACTTGAAAAATGTAGTTTTGAGATAAACGTGTTTAAAGTTAGTAGAGAGTCACGACATGAATCAAGAGGGGTTGCGCTAGAATTCGAAAATCGAGTACTTAGAGATTTTTCACACCCATAATCTTTTGGAATATAATTTTATATGTACTAAGGTACATTTTTAACAAAAAAAAAATCGTTTTTGGAAAATCCTAGAGTGGCTTAATGCCTTAATGAGTTTTGGGGTAGTGCTAAAAGTGAATACCCTGAAATTGCCAAAAAGAGCAATCCTAACCTTGCTCCCTTTTGTAACAACGTTGAAATGTGAAGTAGGCTTTTCCGTTTATGCCTATACGAAAAACAAATTTAGGTCTAGAATGGAGACCGCCTCAGATATATGAATACAATAATCAGGCATAAAACCAAACTTTAAAACAATAACTGATAAAACAGTAAAGCAGTGCCATTCGTCTAATTAATCTTTGTTTGAAATATCTTGTGTAATAAATGTTTTTACTCACATTTTAAATTGCAGTACCTTTAATTTTTTATCATTTGGTATGGGGTTTATATCATTTTATGATTCATGGTTTTTGGCGAGTACAATCAAGTTTTGGACACTCGATACTATCGAACAGTCCACATGTAGTTGACCATGCGAGAAGATAATCCCTAGTCAGGGGTTGTTTTGACCCTTCGACTGCGTACTTACGCTACAAACCTCCGACTGCATGTGGGGTCGATCGGACCCCAGACGTTTTTTGTACTAAATGATCCTTATTTTATGGCCCAAAATTTCTTTTTTAGGAAAGACCAAAATTAAGTGTTCGAATATTCGTTCAAAGTGGGAGATGCGTTGAAAAATACTTGCACGAAAAAGAAATGGGCTCAAAACGACTCAATGTTCAGTCGAAGGGTTAAAAAACTCGAAAATATGCAAATTATCATTTGTTTTGAAGAATATTTATACCAAGTTTCAAGTTGATGCAAGCAAGGAATACCATTTTCCATACAAACTTTTACATCGCATTTCACCCTCTTAAGAGTTGATTTTCGAAAAATCCTTTCTTTGTGCACATCTACACCTCCCAAGGAACATATCTTTGAAACTTCATATTTCTGTCTTCAGCCGTTTGTGCATTGTCTGTATGTTTATCCGTCAGTCAGTCAGTCACGGAACTGTTCCATATGTATATATAACAGTTTAAAATTTAATTAATTAAAATGATAAGTATGATTGTCGCTTTATCCATTACTTTTTTTCCGATGATAATCATCGTATTTGTTCTTTTCTGACAATACTTCATTTATCTTTCGATCGATCGAACGAACGCTACAATTTATCTGTCAATCCGTAACGCTGATATACAAAACATTCATGACATCCATCTTTT
The DNA here is from genome assembly GCA_963932345.1 of Ophion ventricosus. Lineage (NCBI taxonomy): Eukaryota > Metazoa > Arthropoda > Insecta > Hymenoptera > Ichneumonidae > Ophion > Ophion ventricosus. The sequence continues at coordinate 7,138,899 of OZ010723.1, forward strand.
CCGTCGCTGTGTCGTGCGATCGATTGCGTTATCGCAGATACGGGTTTGCAGTCAACTTGTGTTGTTTATCGTTATGATATTAAGTTATAGATGTCCTCGTGTACCTGCGAGTATTTGTAATTGTGAGGCAGTTGTCTACACATTGACGGCAAAGCGACACAAAGATTGCGAGAACGCGGAACATAATCTGGGTCACGGGGCGAGTGTGTATCGCGAGTTACGTGCATCACGCCGATATCGATCCCCTTAAGGTGAAACGGGTGTAACTGCCGTTGACAAGCCCACCTCTATCAATTTAACAAACATCACTTGCAGCAATTAACCGGCATTATCCATTATTTCAGATTTGAAACGATCGAATGTTTTTTCGGTCAATTGTCCCGAATTCTTCAACCTAGATCGATATCTGTATGATAATGATTGATCGTTGATCGAATTCTTTCGAGGTCTCTGCGGAGTCTTTGGAACTTCTGGTCCCGAGTGCCTATGGGCACGAAAAGAAAACATTCGAGAATATTTATACGTTAGGATAACGATGATTACGTTGGAGCCACATGCTTGGAGAAAACTTCATGAAGGCTCCAGATGAACGCATAGTTCGACGATTCTGAAAGCCAATGCTGAGAGTCATTTGAGGGGACAGGAAATTGACAGGACCCTCGAGGAAAATTTGATTACGATCAATTTGGTATGAGAGTAGCGAGGGGGAAAGAGAGGCAGAAGATACACACACACACGCACACACACACACACACACACGCACACAGAGAGAGAGAGAGAGAGAGAGAGAGAGAGAAGCAGAGTTAATTCAATAAAATGACATTGTCAAAATACATTAGAGGCCATTTTTTTAAATTGACGTCAATTAAGTCACATTAATTATTTTGAAATAAATATAACTAACTATAATCGTAATTTATATTGTAATGGACTGTAATTGTGACTAACCATTACTACCTGTAATTGCAATTTATTTTATAATTACTCAAGAGGAAGGGATGAATTCTTATCGATTTAGTGCAAAACTTAAGGTTTTGGAAAATTTTTTTCACGGAAAATAAACAAGATACATAATTTATAATTGGTTATTATATTTATCAATCTTCAACGAGTCGTTTGAAAAAAATTGTGAGGACTGCCCCGTCAGAATAGCCGAATGTGATGATAGCCAACATTACATAAGCATAATGGGCACAGAATATTTTTCTCTCATATAAATATATATACACTCCCGGCGAAAAGTTTCCGGACAAAAATTCAAAAAAGTTCCGGAACGATTTTTTACGCCATTTCGCCGATAGTCGACATAAATGAATTTAATAAACGCCATTTTGAAGGGGAGGAATTCACCTTTATTTCGTTTTCTTTTAAACGTTTTTTACTATTTTTTTGACGACTAGTATCCTTTTTCGATTATGACCATTTTTCGCCTTTTTTTGCTCCTTTTCTGGTGGACCCCGTTTACAGATAAAAAAATTTTAATTAATTTATTCGACCGGAATCATAAGGGAGGAAGCTCAAGCTTCAATTTTGTTTTTTTTTTAAGCTTCGTACGATTTTTTTTTCTAAAGATATTTTGATTAAAAAAAACAGACACAATTTGATAAATAACGTGTAACGCGAAAACGACGAGAATTCAAGGAAAACCTCAGGATAGTAAAAAGTTGAATCGGTTTTCGTTAAGTTCGCGAGAATTTTTTCAGATTTTTTTTCGACATTTTTTTCTCTAGTTACGGTAATTAAATCATCTGATGTTTTACCGAAAATAGGAGAAAAAAAATTCCGAAAAAAAATCTGAAAAGAATTCTCGCGAACTCAACGAAAACCGATTCAACTTTTTACTATCTTGAGGTTTTCCATGAATCCTTGTCGTTCTCCCGTTATACATTATTTTTCAAATTTTCTCTTTTTTCAAAAAAATAAAAATATCTTTAGAAAAAAGAATCGTACGAAGCTTTAAAAAAAAATTGAAGCTTGAGCTTCCCCCTTTATGATTCCGGTCAAAGAAATAAATAAAAAAATTTTGTCTGTAAACGGGGTCCACCAGAAAAGGAGAAAAAAAAGGCGAAAAATGGTCGTTTTAGAAAAAAGGTATTAGTCGTAAAAAAATTAAAAAAAAAAAAAAGAAATGAAGGTGAATTCCTCTCCGTCAAAATGCCATTTTTTAAATTCATTTATGTCAACTATCGGCGAAATGGCATAAAAAATCGTTCCGGAACTTTTTTGAATTTTTGTCCGGAAACATTTCGCCGGTAATGTAAATATATTTGGATTTTCATAATAAAATAACTCTTTATGAATTGCACATAACAATCGTTACATGAAAGAGGAAAAATAAATTTGAAAAATACGGAAAAACTCGTTTTCATCGTATTAATAAAAAAGTGTGCATAAATTTTTACATTTTCTGATGGTAAGTCGTTTTCTGGTACGTATAATTTCACAAAAAATATTTTGTATTCTGATAAATTCGTATTTGTTTGGGCCTACGAGTTCATTTTTCATTTACTATGTAATTAAAAATATCCGTTCAATATGATACGCCAAAAATTCCAAATTGACCATATATGATGGTTAATTAAATGGTTAATTAAATATCTGCACGAGACATCAATCTGACTGGGCGGAAGTTCAGCATCAGGTACATAAGAAGTTCAACAAGAAAGTGGAAAATTTGTAAATTAATTTCCGTTCTCTGTCAAAGAGCGGAGGTACGAGCCCCTGCGCTCAACGTGTCCGTACCATGCCACTTGGAACGGATACGTTGACTTGTGGAGACATATTATAGTACAGTAGATATAAATTAACAAGAGACAACATATTGGACGTCAAATATAAATATATTAAGACGAGCAACCACTTTAAATGCTTCAAAAAATCATGTTTTTTTTTAATTTCATAAATAGTTAGCAAAATATCTTAAGAATACATCCTGAAAATTTCAAAACGATATTCGGATTCCTTCTAACGGTATGTATATAAATGATAAAGACTCTCCGCTCGACTCCCAAGTGCGCTCAGGTATCCACGAGCGCTCAGTTAGATAGTTTGTTTGGGTTTGTTTGTATTTGTTTGGGTCTTCATAACCCAAACGAACCCAAACTCGACCGTTTGGCGATTAGCTCCAAAACATCTCCATTCGGGGTACAAAATAATCGAGGTAGCGGCGTTACTCATGGTTATGAATGAACTACAAATAGTAGTTGGCAGGCAGAGCTACGGATATGCCGAGCAAATGGATCAGATGCGCGTGGCTCGGCAAAATAGAAAAAGTTTATTAGAGACAAAACAAGCTCGAAAAGCTCGTAAAGAGGAAATGCAAGCTTCAAATGAGTTGCATGAGGAAGAGGAATTAATCGGTAAGACACTTTATCACTTGATTAAACACATTTGTCTTTGAGTTTTTCGTTTGTGAAACTTTAAACGTGTTTTTCTCGGAACGACATTTTTTCAATTTGCGGGTATCATAACTCAAAAATTAATTGATGGATCATCTTCAAATTTGGAATACGTTTGTATAATATAATTTATTAAAACATGAACCTAAAGTTGGAAAGATTAGATTGTTTAAAACATATTTATTATTGCAAAATACCGGGAAAAAAATGCTAAAAATCGATCATTTTTTTTCAAACACGTTTCAACATTCAATTCTCGATTTTTTTTTTCAAAATTTAGGCTCATGTTCTAAAAACATCTCAAGGATGTATACAAATTTATTGGACTATTTCGGATGCGAATTGTGAGCTGCACAATCCCCGCAAATCGACAACGTCGATGAGGACACGCCAAGGGAGACAGCGGGTTACACCTTAATTAATGCATGAAATGGCTTTGAAAAAATTACCAGAGATGTATGAAAATATGAATAAATTATTGACAGAGTTGCGGAAATTTCCGTTTTTTTTCACAATAAAAAAAAACAAAATATCATCTAATTTTCGGTCTCCTAAAGTGATTGCCCGCCTCAAGACTACCTATGAATAAGATAGAAAAAAAAACTCTAGAACTCATTGGTAACAATCCGATTATGCCTATTAATTATTTCGATTAATTAGAATTAATTACTCCTATCAACTACAATTAATTAGAAACAATTTGAAAATTCCTATTTCCAACGATAAATACTTCATTTTTTGTTAAATTATCACAACTACATAAAAGTTGGAAAAATCCAAATCTTCGGAACGGAAATCTTGAACACATTAAAGGAACTTTCGCATAGTAGCCAGTTTTCCCCGTCAACATTATACGAATCTCGGGGCTTCGGCTTGTACGGCAGTGAACCTGATCAAATTTCATCTCGTGTACCATCTTACCCCGTCCGTGTTACAATATGAAAACTGTTTTTTTTTAACGAGTTTTCGGATGGGTTTGCCAGGAGCCGCGCAGCATAGATCTTGAACAATGAAGCCTCGTAAAATCGTTTTGATGCGACGGTCTTGTGTATTGTGTACAGATGCACGGAGGAAAAAACGAACGAGCGAGTATACTTGCGGTGGTAGTAAAAGTCGGGCGAACCCGAGGAAAATTAAAAGGAGGGATGAAAGTCAACCTCACTTTCGTGTACATATATATTGGGTCATACACATCGTTATTCCACGTTTGACTCTGTTGGAACGAAGTCTCTCGTGTCGTAAAGTGAAGATCTTTTGAGGATACTAGTTATATATATATATATATTGGGTGAAGTAAAAAGTTCTGAGCGTTTTCCGCTAGATGTCTTTAGTGAGCCATATCTCACGATGTATACATCGCATCGGGTCATACTAACAGCGATTTAAAGGTGACATTACATTAAAAAAAAAGTTCTTTAACAGTTTTGTGTTTGGTGAAGTCAGTTGTGTGTTACAGAGTTCCAAAATGGAGGTAAAAAAAGAGAAAATTCGATACATTCTTCAGTACCACTATGACCAAGGTGAAAAGGCGGAGCAGGCGGCGAAAAAAATTTGTGCTGTTTATGTTCCCAATACAGTATCGAATGCAACAGCAAAGCGGTGGTTCCAACGATTCCGTTCTGGTAATATGGACGTCGAAGATGAGGCACGCTCTGGTAGGTCAATCGTCGAAAATTACGATGAAATCATGGAAATCTTTGAGGCGAACCGGCTTGTGAGCACTTATTCCATTGCCCAGGAACTGAAGATTAGCCAGAAAACCGTTTGGAACCATTTCCATAAGGCTGGTCTCAAGAAGAAGCTCGATGTATGGGTGCCACACGAATTGACGCAAAAGAACCTTTTGGACCGAATTGATGCCTGCGATTCTCTGCTGAAACGTAACGAAATCGACGCATTTTTGAAGCGGCTGGTGACTGGCGATGAAAAATGGGTCACATACGAGAACAAGAGCCGAAAAAGATCGTGGTCCAATCGCGGTGAGCCGGCCTAAAGGATCGCCGAGCCCGGATTAACGGCCAAGAAGGTTTTGCTGTGTGTTTGGTGGAATTGGAAGGGAATCATCCACTATGAGCTGCTCCCATCGGGCCAAACACTCAATTCGGACCTCTACTGTCAACAACTGACCAGATTGAAGCAGGCGATCGACCAGAAGCGGCCAGAATTGGCTAATAGGAAGGGTGTTGTGTTCCATCAAGACAACGCTAGGCTGCACACATCTTTAACGACGCGGCAGAAGCTCCGAGAGCTTGGATGGGAGGTTTTATCGCACCCGCCGTATAGTCCAGACCTGGCACCAAGCGATTATCACCATTTCAAGCATTTGCAAAATTTTCTTGATCGTACAAAACTGGCCTCAAGAGATGCTTGTGAAAATGAGCTGGTCAAGTTTTTTTACCAATAGGGACGAGGACTTCTTCAATCGCGGAATTATGAAATTGCCTTTAAAATGGACAAAAGTTATTGAACAAAACGGCGCATATTTGATCTAAATCGGATAATCCTAACCTAATGTTAATTTCATCGTCGAAATAAAGCGAAAAAACGCTCAGAACTTTTTACTTCATCTAATATATATCTATATGTGTGTGTGTGTGTGTGTGTGTATGTGTGTGTGTGCGTATGTGTGTGTGTGTGTGTGTGTGTGTGTGTACAGGGTGGCCTGAAAAGTGGCGTCCAAAAGGAAAATCTAGATGCCTCGTATCAATACCAATCTCCATCACTTCCACGTATATCGTAAAATATTTTTTTTACTTTTCAAGAAAAAAGCATTTCTCGATCTTCCTCTTTTGTGTATGTATTGGGTCTACGCATAATTCGGTACCGAATTTCCGACCGGTGTCATTCGCAGTTGTTTCTCCGCTCGCACATGCGTCCACCATACGGAATGTCGTAAGTGAATGTCGTAAGTGAATGTCTTCAGTGAAAGCTGAAACTTGTGCCGACATTTAAAAAAAGTGTCCATCAAGATCTGTGACGTATAGTAAATTTAATCATACTTTGAACATGGAAGGAAAAAACGTGTATTTTCGATGCATTTCGCTTTTTTTATTTCCGAAAATGCAAAAAACACATCACAAACTTATAAAAAGATATGTGCCGTGTGCGAAGAGAATGCCGCAAGCGAAAATGTGTGCCGTAAATGGTTTTCGAATTTTCGTTGTGAAGATTTTTATCTCGAAGATGCTCCTCGCTCCGGTCGACCAGCCACTACTGATGTCGATAGAATCAAGGCTTTAATCGAATTCGACCGGAATTTTACGAGTACTGAGATTGGACATGACGTCAATATTGACTAATCAACTGTTTCAAGACATTTACGGAAGTTTGCTGCTCAAACGACATGAAAGCAAATCACTTTTGAAGCAAATGATTAATGACGTTGACAAGTGGATTATTTCCAACAATGTAAGTCGAAAAAGATTATGGTCGAAGCTCGGGGAAGATGCTCAGATGGTTGCAAAGGCTGGATTACACCCGAAGAAGGTCATCTAGTGGGCCTCTGTATCTAGTGGGCTTAGAAAGGAATCGTCTATTATGAGCTGCTACTACCCAACAAAACGAATGATTCGACCAAGCACTACTTAAAACTGGCAAAATTTAAGCGAGCAATCGATCAGAAGCGACCCGAATTGGCGAACATAAATGGTGTAGTGTTCCAGCAGGACAACGCTAGACCACACGTTTCTCTGATGACCCAGCAAAAGTTATTGCCGCTTGGGTAGGATGTTTTTGTGCACCCACCGTATGGTCCGGGCCTTGCACCTTCAGACTATCACTTGTTCCGGGCGCTACAACAACTGTTTCAATAATAAAACCTTAAGTTCCCTGGACGTTCTAAAAAACCACTTGGATAACGTTTTTGCTCAAAGATCTAAGGATTTCTATGAAAGAGGGCTAATGAAGCTCGTGGAGAGATAACTGAAAGTCATTGAACAGAATGGAACATTTCAATTGGTTAAAATCGCTTTTTGGTAAATATTTTGCGTTTGCAATGTACTTGATTTTCCTGTTCTTGTGTTATCGTTATGAATTGCATTGTTGGGCAATAAATAAATGACCAACTGAGCACTAACGTAAATGCCTTGGATTTTGATGACAAGTTAAAAAAATAGGTTTGAGAGGATCATTCACTAAACTTCGGATGATAAAAAGAATTACTTATATTAATCTAAATGTCTCCCATTTGTTTTAAAACACTTCTAAGATAAATGTGCTTACAGAAAAGAGAAAAAGAAAATAAAAACCTATGCTATAGAAAACCTCGAAAAAAATGTACAAATGCTTTTTTTTTCGAAAACTAAAAAAAAGATCGTAGAACATGCATAGGGGTCATTCGGATCGGTACTCACACGAGGCATCTAGTTTTTCTTTTGGCCATCACGTTTCCGGCCACCCTGTATATATATATATGTGTACGTATGTACATTTTTTCATATAATAAAAGCCGTTGTGTGATGTTGAGGAAAATAAATTTCGGTCAAAAGTTGAACTATGATCCGACACCGTTGCCTCTTCAGCTAGATATATGTGTATATCGCAAAGCAGGATAGGAACTCTCGAAACTCGTTTTTGTGTACGTATCACATGTATCTTGGCAGTGATCCAAGCTCATACGTCTTTCATACGATGCCAATATCTATTTGGATGGTTTCGTAGCGGATTGGGAAGTTGAGATGGGTTAGTAAGCTGGGACACAGGCAGGGCTGCTGGAAACTAGTCCATATGTTGTATATACGTGTGTGTATGCGCGTGTTCACTATTCGATATGTAACTGTACATATGTGTGGTTTTTGTACGAAGTCTACGTCGAATATACGCGACTGAATGTGCATAGCATCATTCGACTATATACGAGACCACGTCGAGTAAATCAATGCCAGAATGGACTGTAAAATATTCAGTGCGATCGTTTCTTTCGAGAGAGGCCGAAGTATCATCACGGTCATGCCACACCGAATTTACAATCCTGGGTATTCGTGCGTCTTCACTTAGGGTCAGAATTGAAATTTGCGTTTCCAAGCCCATCAATCGGATTGACAATTTTGTCGATCTTTATCAATTATTCCTCGACTGGACAATGCGAAGAGTAATGTACTATTGACAGTGGGGCTACTTTTGTTACCGGACGAAAAGGCTGAGTTTAATGTAACTAATTCACAATTATTTTTATCAGAGTTTGGACAAAGGGGCGGGGAAAAAGCGTACTTACTATTTTTTGTCTCAATGTTAACGAGCCCAAGCTTGTAAAATAGCGTAAAAAGTGAAAAAAATGCAAGAGACTGACAGAGAGAGGAGGAAAGTGAGAAGTGAAGAGAATGTAATTACAAAAGCTTGCAGCCAAAATACTTTAAATAATTACTGCATTCTTAGTAAGTTCGTATGGTGGATCTGACGTCTCTCTCTCTCTCTCTCTCATTCTCTCACCATCTTCAAGAGCACTTTGTAAAGAGAAGACCGCGCGACTGGACTACACGGATCTTGGCACCGTTACATCGGACGTTCGATTCCCGCGAGAACGGCAAACCTTACAGTATTTATGTTGCGGGGCTGCTATCATGGCTCGGAGAATCGTCTGGCCCGATACAGGATATTACTACTGGCGAACGAACGTCTATCCTCTCCATTGCTATTTCTCACTCACGACGAACTTCTGACCCGACTATTTTTTATTTTCTTCGAAATTTCTCACCTCTTCGTACCTGACGAAAGAAGTATTTACAATTTTTTTTCTCATTTTTTCATCTCCATCTGTTTATCTTCTGCTGTCAAAGATATCAGCATGATCAGGCTGATCCTTCCATTCGTCCTGTATTACACTTACAGAAAAAATAACTTTCATAATTCTTGAACATTGTTTTGTCGCACTCGTGAACAAAATAAAAGTCTTATTTTATGTTGAACGGTGGCAATTGTGACCGGATGACTGGGAGGAAGAAATACTCGCAGTAGTATATCTCAATGTGACGTCGGGCAGAAAGATCGCATCGGGTACAATGTACGAGCGTTTATTCGAGTAGCCTCGGCGTCCGATGCATTGCACCCCGCTCGTGAAATCTTTAGTATACGCTCTCAAGGATCTGAGCAAGTCAAGAGTGGATATTGAAGTGAGTTTATGTTTGTTCCCTTTCGGCCTCACATGCATCCAAGCAATATGTATATATATATATACATATATATATATATATTTATCTATATTTATATACATTCGGGATCCATCGCTATTTTCACATTCCTACCTGAAAGTTGACAAATAACACCACGTTTCCGGCTTGGAAATTGACGATGCGAACGGGAAACTGCGGCGGGATTGCCTCGTGACTCACCCTCCTGACATGCAAAACTCTCGAACCATTTAGCCATATTTAAATTGCTGCGCCACTCTCTCTTCTCTTTCAACCCTCTCTTCCTCTCTCTTTCTCTCTCTCTCTCTCTCTCTCTCTCTCTCTCTCTCTCTCTCTCTCTCTCTTCCTCCCAGGCTTCAATCATGTATACAAATGACCTACTTTGATTTACGATAAAACTTCCATCGTAAGGTAAACGTATGCACGTGTAGAATTTTACAGCTTTTTTTTAAGGGCGGAGACTACTGTAATGGGCATTTTTCGGATCTTTTTTTTCGTTACTAGATTATTTATTTAAATTTTGAAAATTAGGTATGTTATTAAGCATATATTTGCCAGACTATAGAATTAAAACATTCGTTGTTGTTTCGAGTGAATCCGCCGACACACCTTTCCAACAATTCATTCCTCGACAGGTCTTCCTAAGTAAAAAAAGTATTTTCACAACGGAGACCGTCGCAGTCGTGTTCGGCTGCGCTACTTGCTCTCACCGAATCGTCTGTAACTTGGTACATTTTTAATATTTAAACTTGAACATTTTTTCACATATTCTTAAATATGCATATTGAGAAAATGTTAAAAACATCGATTTTTTTACCCGTCACAGTGGTGTCCTCCTTTCATTCATTTTCTAGATGAAATTTCCCCTCTCCCTGCCATCACGTTTTTAAAGACTGCCACGTAGAAAAATTAAAATTGTCCTATACACAAGATTTTGATGAACAAAGCCAATGGGTTGAAAGCAGTGTTGGGCCTTAATCAATTAAATTTTCAATCAGTTCATTAATTGATTAATAAAAGTAATTGCAATTAACATTAATGGTAATTAACTTATTTACGAGTTGCAATTATAAATTAATTGTTGCAATTAATTTCTTTGGATTAATCTATGTTAATTGCAACTCGCAATTAAAACAATTGCAATTAACTTTTTTAAATTGTTGTAAGAAACAATTAAAACTAACAATTAGCCTATTTAACTTTACAGATATCAGATACGACCTGTTTTTTTTTTGTTTTGTAGGTTT